>JAVSCE010015838.1:0-366707 GCA_032199065.1 Smutsia gigantea | reverse complement strand
TCCTTCCACTCCTGTTTCTTGTAGGTAAGCTTTAGTCTTGGTTTCTTGTGTATTCTTCCAAGGCTACTTTATGTAAAAGAAGCAGATAAGAATATACATATTTTATTCTATCCCCTTTCTTACACAAAATTAGCATTATATCCAGTCTCTATCTCACTCTTCTTCCTTCACAATATATCCCAGAGATGATTTTTTATCAATAAATAAAGAGTGTCTTCATTCTTTTTTTTAACAACTGCATAGAAAGTCTTGCAGTTTATTTAACCAGCTCCCTATAGATGGACATTTGGGGATACTTCTGTTTGCTATTAAAAATTTGTTGCACAAGCCATTTACATATATCATTTCATATGTGTGCAGGTGTATCTGTAGGAAAATACCCGGAAGTAAGACTGCTCAGAGATCTACTCTCTTCTCTTTTTCTATTTAAATTAACCTCATTATTCCCAGTCTCAGAGATATTTGCTTTGCCATACAGACTCTCAAAGAGCAAAGGAATGGATCTCTTATGGCTGAACTCTAGCTCTAAGAGGAGATATTAGGTGGCATCTTAAGACACTTTCTATATGGTAAGACATACAGGAAGTCCCTTATCCCTATGTGACCTACTTATATGATTGACTCTATTATCAGATCCTGATTTCCAATTCTATCAATATTTGCTTTGGCTCTGTGTGTGGCTAGCTCTGTCCTCATTCATCTGTTCAGTCAACAAATGTTCCCTGGTTACTTACTAGACCTTAAGCTCTGATAGACACTGGAGTTGGAGTGGACTCATCCTTGGTCCCTGCTTTCTAGCTCAAAAACTAGACAGAGATTTAAACATCTAAGTAAACATGGAGTAGAGTAGGTGTTACTGTAAACATACATAGTACGTTGAACTTTGCCTCCAGCAGCCCTGCCTCCTCTGTGTATATTCTTAGCAACCTATCGGACGCTCCTCTGCCACCTGCCATATGCTCCTCATAAAGCACAGAAATTGGGGCCAGAACACTTGGATTTCTGGGTTAATCTATGTTACTTATTTACTTGATTTTTCAGAATATCAAAATCTTCATCTGAAATGTGTGCGTGAACATCAAATGATATAAAAGCTTGAAAGTGCTGTGCAAATCATTGTTTGTATCTTTCCTCCACTAGGAAACAGAGCTGTGAGTGAGACCATCAAGCGCTGTGGCAATAATTTCAGTAGTAATGATAATATTTGTTTCTGGATCGATGGAGCTTCTCAAGTCCCTTTTCTTTTCCAGTGCATTTGTCTGAGTCCCATACAGTGAAAGGCAGACGTTAAAGTTCTCCTGCAAACCGCCATCAGGGCAATTTCTCTGCTCCGCCAGGAGGGCTTGGTGTGTCACTTAGGGAGGCGCCAGCATTGGCCCACCTGTCCTTGTCGCTGTCAGTGTTGATTCATTACTTTTGAGCCCCTGAGCTGACCATCTTGCTCTCAGCAGGGTGGGGAGGGCTTTTTGACATGATGTCCCTGGGACCTGCACCAGAAACTATTAGAGATGTACCCAAAGCATTCCTGCATGTGGACAGTATATTAGCATCAGCACATGGTCAGAACTGGGCACCTGAATCAGCCAGGGTGTGGTCAGGAAGAGAAAGCCCAGGCCAGGTGGTCCAACAGGAGAATTGTACTATGGAGAGCACATCTCCAAGATGCTGAAAGAGCTGAAAAGTCAACTTGGGGATAGGGAGACAACTCAGACGTTAGCACCATTAACAACCTGCAACCTTTTCTAGGAGTGGAGGGAACAGGGGAGGAGGTAGTGTTAGCAGAGACCCAGAGACAGACCTGCCTGCGGCAGCCTGGCTCACAGAGCAGCCCGGCTCACAGAGCAGCCCCAGCCCATTGATGCAGCGGCACCCCCACCTCTGAAGCAGATCGAGGGAGAGATTCCCTGTCTCCTTCCCTCCTTCCATCCTCCAGTCTCCCGCTTGTGCCTTCCATGAGTTGAACCTAGTGAGAAGACACTTGGCAAGGGAGCCTGGGAAACATTTTGCAGGAGAAAGTCAAGGAATGAGTCTGAAAGCAGAGTCTCAACCCCCTCTTAGAAAAAGCCTTCTCTCTAAGTGGGAAAGGTTTCCTCTCACTGTCTTCTTATTCCTAAGGCCAAATTCTTTTGTTTTGAGGCCTTTCAGGTTTTAAGTTCTTTGTTACTCTCTTTTCCATCAGGTCCACTGAGTCCCGTGCAGAGAGGGTTCCCACAGTCTCCACCAGGGATCATCATATTATTGCACCTGTTCTCCTCGATGCCTGCAGCTGTCCAGCTAGCCCTTTCTTCAGTGGCTTGCTTGGAAGCGGAAAGGGCAGGGTCAACAGGTCACCTTCAAGGCCAAGGGCGTTAACTCTCTTTGGATCACAGAGAAGCCAGAGAATCGCTGGGTGAGAGGAGGAGGGTGATTGCTGGGAATCACATCGTTTAGCACCTGTCAGTCCGCCGGTGCGTTTCAGTGGAAACCTCTCTGAGTAGCTCTACCTTTAGACGCAATCTCCCGGGCTTGATTAGAATTACAGAATTTTAGAACTAGAAGTGTTGTTAGAAATCATCATTCTCAACTGTTTCTCATCCTTCATTTTATAAACAGTGAAAATGAGGTCCAGCAAGGTTAAGACACGATCAGGATCACATAACAAGTTAGTGGTGTGAGCTGATTTTAAAACATTCCTTTTCCATCCGTGCAAGTCAATTTCACTTAAGATTGATACGGACTCACTATCTTTATACATAGTTTAAAACGTTCTAAACAATTCCTCTCCTACTACTGCAGAATTCCTCCTATTGAAGATCAGTTTAGGCAGTCTCCGGCTCTTTTGCAGATCACTTTCTGCAGATTTTTCTTTTCCTCTGCTGCCTCCACCACATCCAGTACAAATTATCCTGAGCCTGGGAATATGTAGAATGAGACTAGGTTTGAACTGTCCTGTGCCTTGTATTATAGCGGGAGGGGCCGTGAGGCTTTCCCTTCCCCAGTGTGATCGTGGTTCTTTCGATGAGAAGTTCTGTGATTTTATTACCAGTGAAGTAAAATAGAAAACCAATACTATCATTTTCACTGTAGGTTTTATTTCCCCGGTGATACATGAAGAAATTGGTTCAGCAAAGAAGCCAGTTATAAGCGTGGAAATCTGCAGACTGCAAGTCCACTGGAGCCCTGGAGAGGGCATAGAGCTAAGGGAAAGAGGCGAGTCCGATCCTTGGTGGGAGGGCTGGTCCCACAAGGCTCCTCAGCAGCTCCTGGCGGGCGGCTTTCTGTCGTTCGGTGTTTATCTGAATAGGGAAGGAGAAAAAGGCAAAGAAACCAAGAGAATAAAGATGGAAAGAAACAAGGAGGGAAGGCATGAGAGAGACAGAGAATGAAGGAAAGAAGGAAATGGAAGGAAATGCTCCCATAGAAGCAAACAGATCTTGGGAGAACAGGAATCAAAGAACAGGGCCGCGTGTCATCCAAGATTATATATATATATTTTATCATATTGAGTGTGAGGTAATCAGACTCAGGCCATGTTTCTTTGACTACAGGGAAATCAGGGTAAGCTAGGTCTGTCCGTCTGCAGCAGCAGGGACTAACACTCAGATCTTACAAGCAATGGAAGGTGGGAATGGGGAGGAAGGGGCAGAAGGAGAAGGGGACAGACTTCCTCTACTGGGAACAAGGGTTTGCACATGCCTGTGGATCAGTATGTGCGGACTGAAGTTTTATTCCTCCCTTTGCAGCTCGTTCTGATGTAGTCATGGTGACACCAAGTTAGAAACAGTACGAAGATTGATTCACGGACCTTTTTTTTCTTTTTCAGTTGTTGTGGTCGATACCTGGTTAGAAACAGGGCATTACCAAGTTTGGAAAGTAGAGCAGTGGGTAGGGGAAAACTTCATGAGTTAACATAGAGGTAGAAAGGTGTTTGCTCTTCTGGGCAGTAGTGGAGGAGAAGAATCTTCCAGAATGGGGCTGGTGCCAGCGGGTTGTATAAAATGGAAAACAACGGCACTTTAATCAGCTGGAACGACAGAAGGGATAACTGGTCTGCCATAGTCAAAGTACTTTCAGTTACGTGGGTCATAGACCCGGTGGGTCTGTGATGCTCTAACCTGGCAGTCTCCTGGAACTCAGAACCCCTGGTAGATGGAAAAGACACCTGGAGCTGAGTTATCCTATGGCTGTGCCCTGACACGACCATCAGTTGGCTCCTTACCTGGATTGCCAGGGCCGCCCAGGTGCCTGCCTTTCTCGAATCTGTTTGGCACCTTTATGCATTGCTTCAGTTTGGGAGCTACTCGCTGTTCTTCCAATACATTTGCCTTTTGAATCTGAGATAGGAAGAATCTGTTCCTATTGCTTGAATTCAAAGGACCCTAACCCAACCAACAGATGCTCTACTGTACCAGATCACTGATTCCCCCATTAGACCTTTGGGTTCTCTAGCTTTTCCTGTAATTAATATTTCCAGGCCTAAAGTAGACTGACATCTCTCAGTTTAATGGGGAATCTAATAAGCGCTGGTCTTTCTTGAACCCTAGAATGAGATGTTCTCCCTTCTCGGCTACAAAAGGTTTATAAACATCTCCATATGGTTCAGGCTCAGAAAGGCAGCACGTGGTGGGAAGGGTGAATTCTAATTCTGTGCTAACTAGTAATCAGTTAATCTCTCAGGGCACAATTTAGTTTCATTTTTGTGACATGGACTTGGCAGGGTTGGTAAGACAAAGTGACTGAGCTCGCTTATATAAGGAGCCATGTAGCACCTGGCACATAATGGAAGGTGTCTCCACATGTCTCCTTTGGAATACAAGTGCCAAACCCTTGGGCTTGTGGGAATATCTGCAGTAACACAGCAACATCCATAGTGAATGTGGATGAGGAACCTCATAATCCTTGGGGATGGCAGCACTTGAACAGAACCACTGAGCGCAAAGCTTCTGACCAGAGGCGACAGAAAAATGCCCAGGATTGCTTAAAGACCAGAGAAGGGCAGAGAGGTGGGTGATGCAGACATTAAAAAATAAAGGGAGGGCCTTATGGGGAGGGGCTAGGTATACCAAGAGAAGATACATTCACGGCAGAGCACAGGAGAGACACAGACACTTAGAGTGAGGGATAAAATGCACCTCTTGAGTTTTCTCCGGTTCTGAACTCCCGAGTCCCTTTACGACCTAACGCCTAAGGACCGGAGTAGGAGAATGTTGGGCCTGAGCACCTGACTGGAAAGACCGGAGCTGGCATAGGGCTGAGGCCTTCTGCATAAACTAGAATTTCTTCAAATTACTAAGGCTTTCATTAAGCAAACTTTAATTTCTGTGTATTCTCTCCACTGTACCTCAAAATAAATGTATTCTTTATGATCTGGGGAGATGCCTACTCTTCTAATTTGGAAGAAATATAAATGTCGGTAGGATTGTCTCTGGAGAATGTTGCTACCTATCGTCATTAAGGGAGAAAGTAATGAGAGAGCGGGAGATAAGCTCGTTAGTTGGGAAATCTACTGAAAGAAGGGAATTGGCACCTCAGGGCCTAATCTTAAAAACTGTTCTGGCACAGACAGCAACATACTCAGCAGAGGAGGAATGGGGATGGGGAATGTGGAAAAAAAAAGATCAGAAATGCTAATCAAAAACATAATAAAGTGCTAAACTATTTAAAATAACAACAGTTTTGCTACGCCATCTTCATTCAGTTATCTATTACAGTTATTAAAAATGCTCCCATTCCTCAGCTGTTTTCAGCACAGGGGCCAGATAGAGAAACCCAAGAGTTAAAACTGGTAATGGCGGCAGCTAAATTCCTCCTGTCTCTGAGCTGTGTGGGATGCTATTCTTGATGACAGCCACAATAGCCGAACACATCTCTGAATTTTAATTGTCACAGGGCTCTTTCCCGGGTTCATCCACCTTACTTAGCATTTTAAGTCTCTCCTGCTTAATGAAATGTCATCTTTTCATAGCTGGTGACCAAATGATCGTTTCAAGTGAATCAGAATGTGAAAGATGATGGTTTGTATAATTTGGAGCTTAATTCATTGTGATAGTTAGACTCAAGCTAACTAAAGGATGTCATATTTCAGGACATGCGACCTTTTACCACTCCCCACTTCACCAATTACAGCAAATTTCCCTTTATCCAGAGTAGCTGGAGATAGGTGGTTTCAGTTTCCCATATTCTGATTAACTGGGTATTGACATATAATCCAATTATCAGAGAATGAAATTCATCTCCTCTGGATGGTGGTCTCAGCTTTGTGACCTTTCTGTTCCTTCCAGGCTTTCTTCAGGTTAATCTTCTTGAAGAGTAAGTCATTTCTCCCTAGCCCAGACTTCAATAACTTGTAACTGGTGGGATAAAGCTGTTATTCAAGGTTGTTCATGACTGTTCCCTGTGGCCCCTCATGTTCTTCTTCACACCCTGACCTTTCTTCACACCTGATATTCCCCACATAGGGTGGGGCCCTTCTACCCCGTTTTGGCATATTCAAATTCTGCCCATTCTTTTTTTTAGTCGAAGTATAGTTGATACAGAACATTATTTTGGTTTTAGGTGTATCTATGACATAGTGATTCAACAAATCCTTCTCATTCTTAAAGACTCAGGTCAGTTCTTTCCTGTTTGGAAAGCTGTCCTCAGTCTCTCCTCCTCACCCCTCAACCTCCTGTTTTTACCCATATCTTCCTCTTCTGAATTTCTACCTCTTAGGAAATGACTTTCCCCTTTCAACCATTATCATTTACATCTACTTTATCTTGCCAATTAATCACAATTTCCTTGAGTGTATTATCTGTGACAGATACATCTCTGTCAGCCCCCTAGATGCTACCACACACCTTGTATACAGTAGGCATTCGTTAAATGAATGAACCAACAGAACCATAATTTCATCATTAAAATGGGTCAGAGGTTGCTTTTCTCTTTCTTAGATGATTCATAGAATACTTCAAGATCTCACCGTACTTTTCATTTATTTTGATTAACATCAGCCCTCATTAGAGAGGCTGAAAAGAGTCTGGGTATTTGAATTTTTGGTTTGGATTTCTGAACAAAGCTGGGAACAGGTACATTTAGCAGCCAAGGGACTGACAGACCTAGAGGAAAAGTGTAAGTGTTCATTTACCTCCCATAAAACAAGGTAAGCAGCACAAGGAATTAGGAGAAAATTAAACCCATGTAGATGTGGAATGATTTTGTCTGAAAGAGTCTTGTCAGAGTGTGATGAGAACCTTGGCGTTAATACTACTCACCAAACCCACTCCTGGAGGATAATAACTTTAGGAAACACACCATATCAGGAGGCAGCACCAGGCACTAGGCAGAAGCAGGCAACCTCCTTCAAAATCATCCGAGCCACTGCTGGGGATTGAAAATTCACTGTGAGTACCTGCCCCAAAGCCTGCAGGACATGGCATTTATTTCAGATCTGGCACACTGTCCAGGATATCATGCCTATAGGCTGGCAAGTATCCATGCAGAGTCATGCATTTACAGATAAAAATAAGAAAGAGGCCAGTCACCAAGCATGGGTGAGCAGGCAGTGTCCATGATGCCAGATCATGCTGTGAGCAGGATCGGGTCAAGGGGTCTGAGAAAGAAAGAAAGGGGGAAGTAGGAGCTCATGGAAGGATATGATCAGGGTAGCAATGGGTCAGCTGCTAAATAAGCTAATTAACAGAAACTAGGCGAAGAGAGGTAGATGTCAGGAAAAAGTAGGAGACTAGGCCAGGCAAAGAGTCAACATCTTTGAAATTTGCAGAAGTTGAGGGAACAATGCAAGATGTGTTGTGAATATGGAGCAATCTGAATCATTCTGGAGTTTTCTCTCCAGAAAACAGCTGCATGTCCCAATATCCAGGAAAGGTACCGGATGCCAGGGGAGTTGCCCTATTGCTTCAGGGAAACCCATTCTGAGGTGGCCTATTGTTTCTGGTGGGTGGGAAGTGTTCAGTGAAAGCTGGGGGCAGGAAGATGTAGGGTGGTCATTGGAGGTGACTCTCCAGGCAGAATAATTTTCCCAACACAATGGCACACAGTTGTTTGGAAAGATACCCTCCCTGGAGCATTAAGCTGACCAGGACGTCTATTAAGGATTCTCTTTCTTAGACTTTTATCTCATCTCTCTCAGAGGCTGTGGGAACCCAAGGTTCACTTAGAATCCTCTCCAGGCTCTCCCTGTCTTGGCCTTTGACATTGACACTGACTGTGATTCTTCCCACAGCTGGTTATAGTGTCTGGTAACAGCTGGCGGCAGCAGGAACCAGGCTCACACACCCTCCCAGGGCAGCCCAAGCCCATCCCAGAGCAGCTTCTGGGGGGACAGCTAGATGCAGTTTGTTGGGTAACGGAACCTTCTGAATTACAGACTGTACAGTGTTAAAGCTGGAAGAAGGCAGCTTTGTACTTGATATACAGAGAAACAAACTCGGAGTGGTTAAGTGATTGGCCAAGGTCACAGACTTAGAACCAAGAGGATCCAGATCGCCTGAATTCCTGTCTATTAAATCATATCCAAAGGTCATTAGGGACCACACCCATTCCAAGTCAAGGGTTTACATTCCCATCTGATTAGTGAAGAGGAAATTCTGGTCCATTTTCTATTCAGTGGAAACTGATTCTTGAGATGATTACTGTGAAGATATGTAAGAATGGGTGAAGATATGTACCCTTGACCCATTTATCACATCCCTCTGAACAGCTTTCTTAGTTGGAAAATGGGGACTTATCACCCTCTCTCAAAGGATGATTGGAGGGGTTAAATGGGTAAAAATGTAGGTAGAGCCTTAGGTGCATGTTGGTCCTTGCATCATCAAAAGGAAAGTTCAATAATGTTCAGTTCTGGTGCTATGTGTTTCATTGCTTTAGGGTTCTTGGAGCTTAGTTAACTCTTGCAAGATTCCCCCGCACCCTCGCCCCATGTTCTGTTGATTAGAAAGAAGTACAGTGTGTGAGGGGAGTAGGTACTTATGACCAAGAATCAAGATATCCAGGTTCCAATTCTAGCTGTGCTACCTGGCAGGTGGATAATCCTTTGTAAACCACTTAGAGTCTATGAACATTAATGTCCTCCTCTCTAAAACTTAGTAATAAACTGTTTTCCATGTCTACCCCGTAGGACTATTGTGAAGATCAAATAGAATAATAAAAGAACACGTGTTTTTACCATAGACTTGGTGGCCATGCAAAGAGCACGTCAATTTCTATTGGTCATTTTATTCTTCACAATAATCCCATGGAGACATAGCTTGCTCCATTTGAAAACTTGAGCTCAGACATGCATGGGCTTGCTCAAAGCTTAACAGTTACTGAACAGGACATCCAGGATTCAAAAACAAGCCTCTCAGCTCCAAGGGCTTTCTCATTGTTAGGGTAAGTAGTTAGATAGATATGAGTAGGAGGGGAGAAAGGAGGACAGCAGGCCACCCAGTCTCCACCCAGAGACTGCCCTGTCCCCCTTAGGCCAACCTCTTTTGTGGTCCAGCACAAACTGATAAGCAAAAGATTCGAATCACTGGGACCTTCCTGATTTTACAACATACACACTTACGAAAGACCTTGTCGCTAGTGACCCCAAGGCCATCATAATATCATTATTATATCATTTACATTACAGTTTTGGCCCCACCGTGGGTTTCTCTTAGATGCTTATGAGAAAAAAATGAGGAACAAAAACTTTTGCAAAGAAGCTGAAGGGGAGATAACAAGATGATCCAAAAGATAGCGTGAGAATGACAAAATGGGAGGGAGGAAACCAAATAATCCCCTTAAAAGACACAGTGTAAAACCCAGCGCGGCTACCCTCTCTCGGGGTCAGCCCACTCCTCTATACTTTCCATTTGCTTTGCTAAATAAAAACCCTCTGCAGCTTTAACTGTCTATCGGGTCTCTCCACTGAATTCTTTCCTTTGAGAAGACAAGAACCAAGGAATTCCCAAATCTTCCACCTGGTAACATCACTATTATGTTGAATCACATGAAATTGCTATTTTTGTAGGTTTAAAAACCATTAATGTCAACAATTTCATGTGGTTTAACTTGATGTAACACATCTGTATAAAGAACTATTCAAATTCAAGAGAGTATAGAACTACCGAGTATTTGTGCAGGCTCTGATTTGTACCACTCAGGACAATGTTCCCTTATGCCATGTAGAGAATTAGTAAGGGGTCATACATTTTAAATTTCCCATTTAATCCAAACTAGAATTGGTGGAATCCTGGTCTGTGGGCACATTCATGCAATAATTCAGCCCCAGCTCATGCACTGGAGACAAGCTCTATCAGTAGCACCTCCTCAAAATGAGGTCCTGATCTGTGTGTACAATATTTACTCGTTATCTTATGCAAAATTGTGAATTTATGATGAACCTGAACTCAGGTGCAGACTAAGATACTAAGTAATCTGGTAACATAAAGTATATGCCTTAACAAATGTACCTTTATAAGATTGAATTAATTTTTTTATGTGGACTTAGATTGGTCTGTTCATGAAAATTGCAGTATTTTGGAAATCCCCAATTATTTGCTCATAGGATACTTGGAATCCTATGGGGAATGTAGGTTAGAGCATCTCTTCACTCATGCTGGAAAAAAGACTGTGAATGGGTTTTGGGATGGGGTTGGCCTAGTGTTACCTGTACTGGCATCCTCCGTATGGTATAATACAAGCTTGGATAGCTACACCTGGGGAATGTATATAGATTATCATGATTGCCTTTGTCTGGATCGCTAAGGCCAGATTACACCCTATCAACAAAGACAGAGATTTTCCCTGAACATAGTCCTACTATTGTTCATCCTGGGGCAGGGAAAGTAGAGTGCTTTGGACCAAGGAAGGAAGAATCTCTCTCTGTGGGTTGAGGGGGAGCTAGGGTTCAGGATTTCAAGGTAGAGAAAAGTCTAGATATCCCTGTAGGATTTAATCCATCTAGTTTCTGCCAAATAATGGCCTTGCAGTGTAGCATTTAGACAATTTCCTTTTGAAGTTGTATCTATCTTATACCAAGTCATCAGAACATATTCACTAATTGTTATAGATCAGCTTCTAGGTAAATACAACGGTTGACCAATGTACTTACTTTCACTCCCCCACAATAGCCTACTAAAATGATAGAAAAGGTATTTTAAATCTTTATCCATAAAAATAAAGAATAGGAGAGGACACAAGGACAATTAAACTTTGGAGGTTGGAAACCAGTTGGATAAATGGCAAATGACTTAGCAAACCTGAGAATGTATGGGAAACGAGTAGAAAGAATCTGAAAAGCAATTTGAGTTACACTGAAGAACTCCCTAGAGAGTGTCACTAAGGAAGTGGGTGTAAAAGTGGGGCTGATAGGAATACTGGTTGAAAATCTATTTAGGAAGCAGTTACAGGCCCCAATCCTTGCCCCAACAAAGTGCAGCCATACTACTGCCTCTCTCCACCAGTGGCAGGAGATGGGAGATGGTAAAACAAAAAGTCACTGAAGTGAGGGACAGTTGAGAGTAGAAGTACCATAGAAAGTAGAGATATCAATGGGAGATGATGTCAGCCAGGGTAATTCTTCCACAGTAAACCCCACTAGCATCATCCTACCCACTAGCTCAGAGCCATCAGTGGCAATTTTTAATGAACACTGTCACATATAACAGACCACCAAGACAAGCATACATGTCAGAGCGAAGTCTGTAACATGAAAGCAATAGATAACAACAAACAAACAAAGAAAATTAAAACAACTCAAAGGAAACAAATATTACACAGGGACAAGAACATTTAAAGTATTTGATATTCTCAGAGACCAGAGAGGATGATACATCTATAGAACAAGAATACATTGTATAAAACAAAAACTTTCAGAAAACAAAAAGCTCTTAGAAATTAAAAAGGATAGCTGAAATTAAAAAAATGGAAGAGTTGAAAGATAAGACTGAGAAAACTCCCCCAAAATAGAGTGAGAAGGCAAAGAGATGCAAAATAGGAAAGAAAAGAGAAGGAATTTATATAACCATCTCAGAATGTCCAATATTTTAAATGTAGGCATTCTGAACAAGAGAACTGGAAAACTTAGGAGAAAATATTATCAGAAAAATAAATTTCACAGAATTGAAGGGTATCTGGTTCCATATTGACGTGGCCTACACCAAGGCATAGCATGTGAAATTTCAGGACATCAGTAACAAAGTTGATACCCTACAATGTCTCTAGGGTGGAGGGAAGAAAGTTCATACACCAAGGATACAAGATCAGGATGACTTTGGACAACTCCAAAGGAATACTGGAAGATGGGGAAACAATGGAGAAATGCCTTAAAAATCTGAAGGAAATTACTTCTAACATGAAATTCTATAACTAGCCAAACCACAAGTTTAGGATGAAATTAGAATAAAGACATTTTTAGACATCTTTTTTTGGACAATGATGTGTTACAATTAAACAAGTAACTAAATCCAGAAAGGAGATGTTGGATTCAGGAAATTTAATAATCTATTACGTGGAATTAAAAGGAGAATTCCTAGAGCAATGATAAAAGGGGGGAGGTCTCAAATGACAGCTGTGTAACAATTACAGAGTTACAAGTTCATCAGAAGTTTTACAGGAGAGGTTTCTTCAAGATAAATTGAAAGAACACCTCATGAGAGGATTTGGATAATTGATGGAGGGCTTAAAGCTTAATTTGTGGTAATCACACAGAAAACTAAGCAAAATAAATAATCAATTATTGACTCCAAGGAAACAAAAATTATATCCAATAAAAAAGCAGTCATAATGCATTCTACGGCTCAGCTGTGAATAACATTTAAAAATTTACAATAGTATAACAACTGAATGTTGATATAACTAAAGTGAAACATATATTGGGAGGACAGAAAGATGAAAAAAGTGTATGGGATGGGGAGGTAGAGAGTAGAGGTAGAAATTAAAAAGAGCAAAATATTCATGATCTATTATGGTAAGTTAACATTTATACACACATAAAAGCATGAATATACACACACACATATATAATATATATAAGCAAACATATATTAATATAGCATATTATTAGTATACAGGTGACTGCCTATGGGTAGGGGAAATTGATTAGAGAGGGTGGAGGGAGTAGAGGTTACTAATTTTAACAACCTGCTTTGTAGTATTATTTCATTTATAAATAAATATATAAATAATATATAAATATATACACACACTGACATAGCAAAATTCTTTAAAATGTTTCAAGATCATCCTTAGGTGTGGTTAGAAAGTCCATGGGTGGGGCCATGAAGAAGTCAAGAACCAGGGAGTAAGTGGGTCACCAAGCTCTTGAGCAGGGATGTCTGTCAAAGAGGCCAAGGACCAGAAAAGTAGATTTTGATAATATGTGAGCATTCTTTAAGGCTACTGGGAAATAACATGGAGAGGAAACCAGGGGAAGAGTGAATTTTGGAAATATCCAAGATTGTGGTACGCAGAATGGATGCTCAAGCTATTGTTATTTTGAAAATTAAGAAGGGATCCTGTGAAGACTGTATAACGTGTACATCTGGGTCACATGCCTATATAATGAACATTATCTAACATCTAATCACCTTGTAAATTACATAATATATCACATACCATGATGCCTACAGTATACTACATGGCTTATCTTAAATACTTAGGTATGTAAATGGTACTCTGTATGCAAATCCTCATGCTGCTAAAGTTGTTCTGTTCACAATGGTGCCCCCAGTCAAGATCCAGGCCACTTAGTCCGTGCATAGCTATTGGTAATTTTTCTTATTGATAAAAAGGAGCTTTTGGTTGTTCATTAATTAGTACTCAAGGCATGGAGTGTCTATTTTATGAAAATGATATTTATATCCCAATCAACTCTTCTATTTCAGCATGGAGTTATTTATGCCAAAATGCTAAAAGCTACAGGGCAGGGATCCACCCTGGGGATACAGGGCCAGTCTATTAGCCTGGGAAAAATGTGAGTTACATAGCCTTGAAAATAGATGTTTAGGGTCTAGCTGCCTGATGGAATTTTAACCAGGCTTCACTCTTTCCCAATACTACAGGTGAGTAAGGCAGAGCCTCTACGTGCTGGTGGGCTAATAGGTAGCTCCCCGCACTTCTAACAAGAAAGGGAGAATAAACACCATGAAAACACAGAGCAATGCATCAAGGCATTGTTTCTTCAGTGCACTTATTTTCATATCCATGATGTCACTGATTCTCAGATTCCTTGTATCAACAGTATTAAAACTCTAGACTGGGCTTTAGAAGACTTGGACCCTGTTTCCAGTTCTGAAATTAGCTTGCTGAGTCAGAGTACAATCAGCTGAAAGGTATCTGGAAGTTCCTTCCATCTGTGACATTCTATGAACTATGTCCGTTATCTCATTTAAGCTTCACAACTTGGACTTAGAAGTTAAAAGACTTGCTCGACACCACACAGTTAAAAGATGAGACAGTCCTCTGGCAACAGAACTCTTCTCATGGCACTACTACCTTACAGAGGAAGAATGGCAATCAAAAGACACACCTACCTGTATTATACACCTTCTCTTGCCTTACTCAGAGGGTTTACTGGTACCCAGGTCAAAGACTTAGTGTGAAAGGGAGCAGCAGAAGGCTTCATTCGTTCATGCAAAATGTACTTATTAAAAAAGTAGATGTTGGCCACCTATTATAATCTAGGGATCACGACAGGCCTACAGCTGGGTTCACAGTGTAATGGGGTAGACAGACAGATAAATGGTGTGACTAGGGCTATGACAGATAGAAGCACAGGCTACCAGAAGCACTGGATTTCTGGCTGTCTCTCAGGGGATGCCATAAGCTGGGGATTTGTTAGCTGATCCAAGGCAACTTTGGTGGGAAAGCCTACAAGCTGTGAGCACAGAAGAGGGTAGATACAAAGACCCCTTTGTGACCTACAGCTGTTATGGAGAATGTCATCTGGTCTAGCAGCAGAGACTCCCCAACACACTCCATGAATCTAGGTGTCCCTCAAATTATAGATTGGTCCTGACTCGCAAAGATTCTTGGATCACCAAGCGTTGGAAATATCTTATTTCCCCAGAGCTGGTATACATAGGTTACGATAGGCTAGGTCATGATGTCGTATGAAATACCCCTCAAATCTCAGTGGCTTGACACAACAGAAATTAGGTCTTGTGTGTTGGCCAGGAACTATGCTTATTGAAGTCACTCAGAACTGGGACTAGTAGATAATCCATCTCCACATATTCTTCTACAGTTCCCAAAGCAGGAAAAAAGGGGTTTAGAAACATACATTATCTCTTAATAACTTTCACCTGTAAATGATACCTCATACTTCTGTTCACATATCATTGGCTAAAGCAAGGCCTATGACCATGGGTAACTTCTAAGGAAGCAGGGAAAATGCTTCCTGCCTTGTGCTGGGAAAGTGAGCAGAACTGGGCTATTTGTGAACACATCTCAAGCTACCAGTGTTCTAAGGGTCTGCGGTAGAGTCCTTATCTCCCAGGATTTCACACTAGCCTGTGAGCTCCTGAGGGTGAAGTCTGTGCTTTTGCATCTCTGTATGCCAGGGGCCTCGTGCAATGCTGGCCGCAGAATAGACTCTCAATAGGTGTCTGTGGAGTGAATTAATAAATGACTAGACAAAGACTTTCTCCGAAAAAGAAAAGTCCTTCCCTCTGGTGACCAGGAAACTGTATCATCTTTTGTATTTTTCAAGTAAGCTTCAGGGACTGAGTTCCACCCCTGTCTATACTCTTCTAACATAGAAAGACACTCCAAAGGCCTTCACAGCCCTGCCAGGAGGGGCAAGCTCAGGCGGCTGTGTTTCAGGCCTCGCTGGTGACTTTTGAGAATGACAGCCAGAGCAGCCTCTTGTGTGCAAGTCTGAGGGGAAAGATGGGCAAGCAACCAGTCAACTTCCACATGTGAGATATTATGATCGGAGCATGGCCCTGAGGCAGGGACCCGGGTGACCCTCCCCAAACAATGAGGAAGGTGGTGGCTAAATCTGCTGGGGCCAGAGCTTGGGCTCTATTTAAATAGACACCCTTAGAAACAGTCTGTTTCCAAAGTAGTGATACCGGTGCCAAGAATCTGGGCCTGGAGTAAAGGCCACAAAGTCAAATAATAGAGCTACATTCAGAAGACAGCTACGTTGCTGGATGACTACTAAAGGTATATCTATAGCGGCCACAGAAGCTGTCAGACCAGGATGGGTAACAAACGGGCCAGCATCTGATATGCTCCTTATTTATCATGTCCCTTCATGTTCCATGATGTGGCAGCGCTGGCAGTGATCGCTATCTCTGTGCGCTGCTGTCGACATAAAGATCAGTGCGTGGCCATGCGTGTGCACGTGGTGAGACTGACAAAGGCTTGGGAGAAAGAACGGCACTAGCCCCGTGCTGTGTGCCTAGTGGAACCCAAGGATGAGGTGCAGAAGCCAAGATGGAATGTCTTTCCTTGGGCGTGGGGGTTGGTATACACAGGACAAATAATGCAGGTCTTTTCCTGAGAGGAATTTGGGAGGATCCCAGTGCCCGAGGTGTGGGACAATTAATTTCTGGCCGTCCTTTACTCCTGTCAGGGTCCTCAGCCTTTGCTCGCTTGTGTGCCCTCTGGTGTTATTATTCACCCTGTTTAGTGCCTGTGTTTGCAGCCCGTCAGGAGCTGGCCAATCATGTGTGCCTGGAGGGTGCTGGAGTTATATCTGGAGTGCTAGGAGGGTCCAGGTGGTGCACACAGATGTGTGTGATGACGGGCCCATTGCTCTTTCTTCCAACCACTTGTCCGGAGCTGCAACCAAGGGTGCTGAATTCTCTGCAACCTGAGGCTGCTGGCCCACCTCCCCAGGTGGTGCGCCAGTCCTTCCAACAGGCGTGGCTGGGCTGGCTAGGCAGACTTCTAAATGATTGCTGTTCTGGGTGCCCTGTGGGTGAAGACATGAATTTGACATTGAGTCAGTGGAGAGCAGCAGCTGGTGGCTGAGAGTCACCTACAAAATCCTACCCGATGCTACAAAGGCAAGAAGAGCTTCCTAACTTTATGAGGCATCAGAGTCTTAGACAATAATGGGAGTTTGCATTTTTTTCTGGAGAAGGATAATCTGGCACAACAGACCTGGTTTGAATAGCCCTTCGAGATAGTAGAGACCCTCACCCCAAACTAGCTTATTATCTCGCTAGAAGAGCTTCTTCCTTACATTTTCTGGAAAGGGTCAAAAATTACTCTTAGGCTTTGCCAGCCACACATGGGCTCTGTGTTTACCTCCCAACCTCCTTCTTCCCCTCCATCTTCTCATCCTCCTACCTTTTCCCCTCCCCCTCCTCTTCTTCTTCCTCCTCCTTCTTTTCCCATTACAAATACAAAAGGCACTCTCAGCTCAAGGACCCTGTAGAAATGGGCTTCGGGCTGGATCTGGCCCACAGGCCTGAGGCCGCTGGTCCATGCTCTAGAGCTTGAAGTGAAGAGAGCCACCTCATATTGTACAAGGCACCATGGCACTCCCCAAAGACTGATTTGAGTGGAACCATGACTGTGAATGTGTGGCTCTCAGCCGGGTCAGCTGCACGTTTATACAGTTCGAAGAGGTTTGCCAGGAGCTGAGAACTCCAAATGCTTGTTAGGATTCATTTCTCTAGATGGTTTCCCAGGGTAATAACTGAGTTAAAAGGGTGAGAAATGCAAGGCAGATAAGTTGAGATGCCTTCTAGACCAGAGTATGAATGATAAGTGTCTCTGGCTTGGATAGGGAGAGCTATGAAAAGAAGTCGATCTCAGCTTCCTGTGCTCCTCTACTACCAGGTTACACTTTGAAATCAAGTGTATAATAGGTTTCCCCAAATCTGATACATTTGGGAAAATCTGAGACTACCGTGGATGGAGCCCTGCTTCCCTAGGAGTAGGCTCCAGGGACTGCAAGCCTGCCAGGGAAGCCCCATAGTAAGCTAGGCACCATGCACAAGAGAAATGGTGGAGGCCGGTGGTGGCCTGGATGGGCCTGGCCTTGTATCCTTCGGCTCACATGATCTGTGTGTGATGTGTAGGTCCTATGTGGTAGTTCCTATGTGCCCCAACTGTTGATGGAACGGGGTAAAAGCTTGAAGGAAGGGTTATTAGGTTCCTGGGGGTGCTGTTAACAAAGTACCAGGAATCAGGTGGCTTTAAACAACAGACATTTATTCTCTTGAAGTTCTGGAGGCTTTAAGTTTAAAATCAGGGTGTCAGCAGGGCCATGTTCTTGTCTTCCTTGCCTCTTCCAAGCTTCTGCTGCTGGTGGTGGATCCTTGGCATTCCTCGGCTTGCAGCTACATCTCTCTAACATTACCTCTGTCATCATATAGTGGTCTCTCTGTGTGTCTCTAGCTTTACACGGTGTTTTCCTCTTCTTACAAGGGCGCCAGTCATATGGGATTAGTGCTCACTCCAATGACCTCATCTTAACTTGATTATCTCTGCAAAGATCTTATTTCTAAGTTTATGGGTACCAGAGGTTTGGACTTCAGCATATCTTTTGGTGAGGGGGACACAATTCAACTGATAACAGAGTGTAACAGCTGCAAAGTGCAAAGAGGCTCTTAACCGTCATTCAGTCAGGTGGTACAGCTGGATCTTAAAGGATCTGCATGTCCAGCAGGATCCAAAGAAAATGACCAGTTAGCAAAGGGGCTGTAGTGGCTCCCACCGGGCTCAGGGACGAAGGCTTGGAGCACATCACTGTGGGACTCTAGCAACGCCAGAAGGCAGCATGCAGGCTGGATGCATCCACTCTCCCCTGACCACGCTCACCGTAACATTTCCTGGTACTCAGGGCCTTAGATCCCCACCTTGAGTAAAGGGAAGCAAAAGGGCAAAGGGGAGGAAATACTGACTGTCAGATGATCTTTGCCCTAAAGAGATGAAGTTCAACCTCAAAGACACTTTCAAGCTGGAGGATGCTGAATGACGGTCAGCTGGTAAATCTAAATCCTGCCCTCCCCCCTGCTAGCTTTCATCATCAGGGACAGAGGCTTGGAAGTAGAAAATAAAGCTCTCTCTACGTATGTCCACCCCCATCAGAATCATACTTTCATCTGCCTCTGCATATGAAACCCATTATTGCCAACCGTGTGCGACACACTGCTATTGCATGTGAACAGGATGACGGGGTCTCTGCCCTCGTGGAGCCAACATCTCCCTTAGGAAAGGTCTGTCATTATAAAAGTGCTGGGTGTCCCCATTCTCCCATTAGGTGGGCCTCAGGGTGACCCCCTGCCCCCACTGCCGTGCAGCTCAGGTTCTCTCAGACGCTGGCTCTTAATTTTCTTTACTACTCTTGGCATGACTGGGTTTCAATAACAAAAGCAGATGTCATGGGCATAGATAATTCCAACTACAGCCTGTTGGTCACTGAGTGGCTGCTTGATTTTCTCTCATCTGTTTAGTATTCAGAATGGCTCTTAGGAAGGTAGCTTCTTCCTGTCGGTCTAAACATCCGCCTTCCCAAAAGCCACTTATCTAGTACCCCCCCACTCACCCCAGATTTTTGAATGCTACTCTGACCGCTTTGGGTTACACCAGTGGGCCGTCAAATTCTCAATTCTAGCTTCGAAATCTCCCTCACAGCCCTTTCCTTCTGCTCACCTCTATTGATACTTCCTGCAATAGCCTCCCACTGGTCTCTCTTCCAGCATTTTCTCTGATGAAGCTCATTGTCCCCACTAATCAGAGCACTCTTTGTAAGGAGTGCACACCTGGTCATATTATTTTTAAAAGCATTTAATACATATAATATATATGCATCTAAATATACAAATATCGAATCATTATGCTGCTTACCTGAAATGAATATAGTATTATATAGCAACTGTATCTCTATACAAAATCAAAGACAACATAGCATTGAAAAATATCAAAAAGGAATATGACAAAAAAGGGCCAGGGTGTGCTATCGAACCAGAACTTTGTGGGGTTGTTTCATTTGCCAAATTTTAAGTGTGAGATACAACCATAGTATAAGTAAATAAAGGGGTGAAAATTGAAGTTTGTTCTTTTTAGAAAGGGCCAAAGTAATGGGGGTTGAGTCAAAAAATAAGGCCAGCAGTGACTGTGGGCCTGAAATAGGGAGGGAGGGGGTCGCTGATTACCTGGTCTCTGCAATACGTCTGTGGAGGTCTGTGTGATGGAAAGTGGGCTTAAATATGAAAACAAGGTGTATTTCCCCTAGAAGTAATAAACCATCTCCCAACACACACCTTTCACCAAAAAGGGGGAAAAAAGCATTTAATGGTCCTCTATTGCCCATATGGTAAAATTCTAAATTTTCACGGATAGACAATCCCACAGTGGGATTCTCTTAGCTCCCTGAACAGATCAAGCTGCTCTGAGTCTTCAGAACTCTGTGCTTGGCTCACTGACCTCTGCTGTGGCCTGGAAACGCCTATTCATTCTTCAAACGTCCCTTCATGTCAATCCGCTGGAGCTTTTTTGTTTAGAACCCTTTTGCAAGGTTCCCACAACACCTTGTGTTGCCTGAGCACCTACCATACTGAAGGGTCATTGTTTCTTAGTTTATGTTCCCCATTTGACATCCATTCCTTCATTTGTTCACTCGGTTAATATTTGATGAGCACCTACTCTGTGCTGGACATTGAAAAAACACAAGGCTAGCCTTTAAGTAGCTAATATTGTGGTGAAGGAATTATAAATAGTTTTAATAAATTTAGAATATGCAGTAGACTGAACATTTTGGGGCTAGGATAGGGTCTTCTATCTTTATGTCCCTGGTGATTAGCACGTGCTTGGCACAAGCCTGTCCCTCAGTAATGCTTGTGAATGAATGAAAGAAAAAAAGAAGCAGAATCTTATAGTATTGGCCACATGAGTATATAGAGAAAGCCTTTTAGGGTATTATTTATTTTTGATTCTTCTGAAATTCCCTCCTTTCCTCAAAAAAATCATCTTCTGCATAGAACTCTTGCTTATATTCCCAAGAGGGTTTTTTCCTCCAGGTTCTTCTTATGTGCCCTTCCCTGTATCTCATTCTCATCATCGTCTCTCCCTCATGATATTCGCTGCCTGGCAGATTTCTCATTCTCCTCCATACAAAGTAGACTTCCAGCTTTTCTGGGAAAAGAGAAGCATCTTCTTTCCCCTTTGATTTCATGAAGACTGGCAGTGTACTCACGACCAGTATGCGGAGCACAAACTGCCCTCATATTACAGAATATCATTAATTCCTGTTTCTCCTAAAGGCCCGAGGAAGGCAAACATGCTGCACACAGAGATGCACGTGTCACTCCAGATGGGGGGGTTCATGGGTACCTGCGCGTGACAGCACACAGCCATGCCCCATCCCCCAAGGTGGCGCCCCCAGTCCTCAAGATACGCTAAGGCGGACTTCTGCCTGAGCCTCCCTTTCTGCACTCTCAGATACTCCTCTGCAGCTTCCACGCCTTCCTGGCCTGCCTTGAGGCCTCTCCTTGGTTTTGTTTCCCTATAATCCCTTTTCTTTTGTGACATCTGTACTGAGATAAAATCCACATTTGCTGATGTTCTGAACTGAGCTCTGTTGCCCACAATTTATTAAAAGTTAACTATGCACACCACCACCTTGACAGTGTGCTTTTCTCTGGGGCCTCTTCTGGCCATAGTCACCATGCTGTGGGGACCCTAAATTGACAGTAGGATACAGTCTTAGAACCTGGTCCCCTTAGGCAGGCCCCATGACTCTTCAAGACATAGACTAATAAACAGTGACTCCAGAAGCTTCCAAATAGGGCTAGACAAAGAATGGCTAGTTCTTTAAAAATGGCCCACAGCTAAACCTTATGAAAATACAGTGCCTTCCCCACCCCCTAACCTCCCCAATCATCTTGAATCAGTCAGGATGAGCTAGATAATGCTGTGTTGACGAACACGCCCAAATCTAAGTGGTCTACCATAGTAATAAAGGTTTCTTTCCCACTCGTTCTGCTCGTGCACTACAGGTCGACTATACCCTGCTCCATGTCTCCACTTCAGGGCACAGACAAACAGAGCAGCCTCTGGCTGAAACACGGCAAATCTCACAGCAGAAGAGAAAGAGATCATGGAGACATACAAGCTGTTTCTTGAAGCTTCCATCACGTTCATTCGCATTTTATCATCCAAAATGGAGTCACGCTGACCAGGCCTGATGGATATCCTGGATGAGGGTCAGCAAATAATTTCGTTGATAATACAATTGATCATACATTGTAAACTTAATCCTCTAAATAACTCCTCCTTTTCCTCCTCTGATCTATCTCTTCCTTCATTCAGATTTGGGTGAATGGCACTAACATCTACCTGGTCACATTTTCCCAGGATGCTGCCAGAATTGTCTCTTTAATTCATGAAGTGAATTGTATGACACCCCTGCCTAAAATCCTCAGTGTCTGCCCGTTGCTCATGGGATAAAGTCCCAACTCCTCAGGGTGGCTTATGTAGGTTTAAATTCAGTCTGCACAGCTACTTGCAAACCCTTGGAGATGCAATTGGTGCATACATCTTAAATACTTGTATTGCACTTATCACTATTGGTATCCAGAGCCCCCTGCAGTTCCCTAGTTCAGACATTCTGATCTGTCCTGCAGTCCCTGATCTCCAGCAAAGACTGTAACTAAGTGGCAGGGATTGGCAGGTTCCAGGATGGCATTGTTGCCAGGCTAATAGTGCTTAATAACCAATCAGACTTATTCATTAGTGTTATTAACCCTCTCTCCCCAGCACCACCTGCAATCAGTTACATGATGGCAGACGGATGCTCTCCAGATGTCCACAGGCCAGTTTTGTGGGTTTTCTACATGCTCATCAGGCAGTCTGTGAAAATGCCTGAGCTGGAGAGAAAGGGTCTGGGACTGGGGGTGGAAAGATGGTAAGAGCAATAAATGAGCGCATGTCTTCAAAAGACAGGTCATGTAAGCCAGGTCCGGTGTTAATGAATGTTGGGTTTGTTGAGAAGTAGCATCCAGGCTGTGGCAGATAGGAGATGTGCCGCATCTGCGACCAGTCCTGGCCAGGGAGGGATGGGTTATAGGAAACAACCATTCTCTGCCTGGTTCCACACCCACGGCCTGGCGAGCACATTCCACCCCGCATGGTGGGAGGGTGATGGGTTCCTGGTGACCCCACGCACTTCCAGTTGTCTGGGAAGCGAGATTGTGGGCACCTGGGTGAGTCATGTTTGCATCAATAGTATGTAGATATGGTGATAGCTTTTCTAGGATGTGAAAACTGGAGATTCTTACCACAGCAACTTGGATAAATGAAATCCTGGTGATTAAAACCCTCTCCACAGTGAAGGTATCTGGCCTGGTGAGGCTGATTCCACAACCCAGGTTTGTGCCCTGCCTGTGCCTTTTGGCTGGTGGAGCCTGAGCATTCACAGGAGCCAACAGGACAGTCCTGCCCTTTGACCCCACTCTGTATAGTCTGGGCTCAGAGGCTGCCTTTCCGGAGGCTCCCTTCCCTGCTTTGGTGGAAGCAGGTGGAGAGTGGGAGTGAACAAACAGCTTAGGCAGCCACCGAGCTGGGGGTGGGACGAATGTAGTAATTACAATAATAAAAATAAAATGATCACCAGTTATTGAAGATTTGCCAGGCATGCATTTAACCCTCACAACAACCTTATTTGTTTGTGGCATTATTGTTCCCATTTTACAGATGCAAATACACAAGTCCAGGGAATGCAAGCCCACGACCCCATGGAGTGCTAAAAGTTGCACAGTCAGACTTCAAACCTATATTGTGCAATTCCTAACTGTGCCTTCATTTCCCATTCTACAAAAACCTAACCCCTAGGATTGATTTTTGGTGATTGTGGTAAATTGGCAGAAGGTTTAATACAATCTTATTTTTGGTTGGGAGTGCTTAGAATTAAAATATGACGTAGTCAATGGATAAGGAGTTCTTTTAAGCTAAGAACCTGTGAATCTATGTAGCATCAAAAGAAAATTCAGTGAGCTTTTCTTGATATGAATGTTTTATTGAGCAAGGAACAAAACATTTGTGGGCAGGGAGACTTCAAACTTGAAACTGGTGTGAAGTTCAGAAGCATAGCATTACAGGATGGCTTATAAAGTGAAAATGAGGAAACTGTTTAACCTTTACAACGATTGGTCATTACAGTGGGGTTTCCAGATGGCAGGGGATTGGTTAAAAGTAATGATCTTACATCATTTTAGGAAAATGGTTTAACTTTTAATTATGATTATCAGAGGCAGGTACATGAAATAACCTAAGTTAAATTTCACTTATATTCATGAAATATGCTAGACTACTTTGTTATGTTGCTTAACTGGTTTCCTCTGCTCAGGATTTTCAAGCCTGGTCTCCATTTTATTTTATTTTAACAGAAGGTAGGTTCAGGTGAAAAGACTGGGGAATCATGTTTATAGATGTCACATACATTTTTTAAGATTCAAACGAGAGAAACAATACAACATGTACACAAGTAATCTTTGCACCTGCATCACTGATTGGGCTTCCTGTCATGTTGGCCTTGGCAGCCTGGGAACAAGATGGCCTTGAGAACAGAAGACTCACATCTGAGAAGGGAAGAGCACAGGGAGAGGCACCAGTGGTTATGTGGTTCGGAGACAAGACCCCTGCGTCCAGGACTGGCGTCAGGCTCTCAGTGGTGCGGTGTGGGTGGTGCTCACCCCATCAGTTCCCTGGGCACTTGTGTCCCCAGGCAGCTTTCTCACCGGAAAATCCCTTGTATTTACAACAAAGCCTCTTCAGTGTCAGTGGGAAGCTCCAGGGCTGGAAGGGCTGTGAACTCACGAGCATGGAATAGCTTGATGGAAACCCTTATTTACGACACATGGAAGGGTCTGAAAGCCAAATAGTGAATACTGAATTCCCAGCATACTTGCAGCCTCCATGCCACAGGTGCTACCCCTAACTGAGATGTTTGCTGGGAATGCCTGACCTGCTCATTTCTACACCATTACCTTTAATGTGGCTAAGACGTATTAGGTGCTGATGTGTTGTTAGAATGGATTAATAAATGGGTAAGTCATTCTTTGAGTAAGAAGATAGAGATCAAGTTGTGGAGAAACATTTCACACCATATTTAATAATATTATTCATTTAGTATCTGTGGAGTTCCATTTTATACAGAGCTGTGTAAAGCACTGTGAGAGATATAAAAATAGAACTTAGGGCTCCTCCACCTAAGGAATAGAAACTATAGTCATGAAGGCAAATGACGACTGAATATTTTTCCCTTGACCTGGATTCTTTTCCCTTAAGCTCATGTCTAGGTTACCCCCATCCTCTAAGACCCTGTTCAGACGAGGCCTCCTCCAGGAAGATTCTCCCTCTCTGCATTCCCAGAGTGTATTATAATTGTTTCTGCATATGCATGATCTACTACAGTATTCTGCAGAATATCATTGCCATCTGAATCATTGCTGTATTTTCTTCTCCTGGAGCCTAGTGTAAACCTAGAACATAACAGAATCTTGATGGTTTTTAAATTAATTATTCAACCAGTGAAAACACACTAACAAGACAAATTTTGAAGAGACATAGGACAATGGGGATAGGTGAAGAGGAAGGAAGGGAATCCAGAATGCAGAATTAACTCTCCCTACCATGGAAAAAGAGTCATGAAATCTATCTAAGGCGGTAAGGTCACCAAGAGGATGTGACCCCTGGTTGACCTGTGAGCTAAACCTTGGCAGTTGGAGGCTCCTAAACCGCTCTTCTGTCCTTGGAATGTGCATTCCGCTTACTCTCCCTGCTCCCAGAAGCTGCCCCTGGGACATAGTCTTGAGCCACCCAAGACAAGCCTCAAATGAAAGTTCCCTTGCTTGTTAAACCTGCCAGCTACCAATCTGGAATGACCTGACTCCTCAGTCTCCCCCTACCCTCTGTGGATGGGGGCCAGTTTCAGATTACACCTGGGATCTCCAGAGGTTGTGAACCAGCAGGCGGAGATGAGTCAGAGAGCTCAGTGATGAACAGAGCTTTGTGTTTGGGCCATGCTGGTTCATAAAAGTCTGTGATGCCATTGAGAATGAGAACATTAAAGTCAAATTTATTTTCAACATGGATTTTGGGGTATAAGGAGTGCAGTGCTGACTGGCGCAGAGAAGAAAAATTTCCTTCATGTGAGCCAGGTGTCAAGGTGGAGCAGAGACTCGGGATGGGAAGAGTTACTAATAGAGCAGTTATTTGACCACTGGACGGCATTATTCCATGAGTAGATCTATTGAGAAGTGAAGAGGCTAGTGTCTTAGTAGTTGGGAACTCAGTGATCATGGGAAAGATTAGTTAGTCCATGGGGCCTGTAAGATCCAGGGGAGTAGGAGGAACTGAGAAATAAGTAGCAGGGTTTAACCTAGATTGAGAGACCAATTATATTTCATTCCGAGCAATAAGACCCAAGATAAAGTTGACAGGTAGATTTAGGCTCTAAAGGGCTTAAGAAATTTCTGGCCAAGATGTCATTGAAAGATCCCTCTTTGAAATCTTTCAATGACTTTCTATACATAGAAAAATTTTAAAAGAGCAATTTCAAAGTCAAAGCCATGTTCAAACATAAGATAAACATCTTTGTGCAGCATAAATAAGACAAATATGAAGGGTAAAGTAGACTGAATCTGGGAGCCTGTTAGGCTCTGGGTCCAAAACCAGGCCAAAACAGCCAGGGTTTTCATTTATTGCAAAGTAACATGAGAGAAGAGATAATAAACCCTCAAGATAAGACTGTAAACTAAAAGCCCCAAAACATGAAGGAAAAGTAATGCTAAAAAAGAAGAAAACAAAATCAACAATCAGGAGACAAATTAATGCTAATGTACAGGAAATAGTAAAGCAATCTGAAAAAGGCTATAAGGCATGTGTGCTCAGAATCTTCACAGAGACAAAGGAAGGAAGATTATCTCCCCAAAGAACAATAAATCATGGCAGACTAAAGTAAGAAATAAAACAAGAAGAGAAGTTTATAAAAATGAAGCAACTGGAAATCCTGCATGTGAAAACTGATCTTGAAATGGAAGAATCTTAACACAGAAGATAAATCCCACACTGAACCTAAAGGGGCAATTACTGAACTGGAAGACAGTAGTGGGGAAGCCACCTAGGATAAAGAAGATAAAAATATGAAAGGGCAGTTAAGAGATGTGGATAATAGCACATTTAATATGTATATTCTAGAAAATGAAAATAACTGAGAACCAGTTTTTAAAGAGATTAACAGTAAACATTTCCTAGAAATGATGGAAGACATGAATCCTTGGTCTGAAAATACACAGAAGGGCTAAAAATAAATCCTCATCTAGACACACTGTGGTGAGATTGAAGAATAAAAAGTATAAAGCAATCTTTTTAGATCTACAGGAGAGGGAAAAACCCAAATTACTTTAGAAAGAAGGGATTTCCCTCATACCATCAGCAAGCCTGTCATTAAGAACAATAGAAAGGTCAGTGAAGTAATATCTTCAAAGTATTGAAGGAAAATGAAGGGTCAGATGCATTAAAAATAATCTAGGTTTAAAAATTTAATATTAGGGCAAAATAATGGTTAACTGAGTTTGTGCTGCATGTCCCCCCACTGCCCTTTCCCCTGCGCCTTGTTAGTAGAACTTCCACCATAGGCGTACCTCAGCTAGAACTAGCTTCTGTGCTCGGCGAGTTAGTGGCGCTCAGTTGGGAGAAATTTTGCCTCTCAAGGGACTTTTGGCAATCTCTGGAGACATTTTTGATTGTTATGGCTTAAAGGTGCTCCTTGCATCTATTGGGTAGAGGCCAGGGATACTGCTGAACTTCTGCAGATACATAGGACTCACTGCCACAGAAGAGAATTATCTCACCCAAAACGTAAATAGTGCTACGGTTGAGACGCCCTGAGCTAGAAGTGAACAAGGAACAACATAAGCCCCCAAACTAGTAAAAATATACTGATTAATTAACTGTGCATTATTAAAAAGCATTTGCAATACAAATGGTACATATAAAAACAATAGAAAAGCATAAAAAAGTGGAAATACTAGCAATGGGGGTGGTTTATGCACAGTGTTGAGGAGGGTAGAAAAGATGATTTTAGATTTTATTTAAGATGTACAGTTAAGTATGTTTGTTAAAAATTGGGGAACAACAATCAAAATAATAGAAAAATAATTTATAGGTTCCAAACTGGCAAATGAGGAAAAGTAGGACAATGGATAACTTCATTACTTTAACAAGAGGCAGGAAAAGAGAGATAATAAAAGCAAAAAGTGAGATAATAAAAGCAAAAAGTGTGGAAAACAAAAGACACAACGTAAGATAGAAATAAAATTAAATATGTAAGATGCAAAAAAGACAAGGATTGATCTCACCTTTTATAGATAAAAATTTATCGATATTTTAGATATCAATAAATATTATAGATATCAGAAACACAATGTTGGGTAGAAAAAACAAGTAGTATGATATATATATATATATAGGCTGATGATACCATTTGTGCAAAGATAATTTAAAATGTTATTTATGGATAAATGCATGCACAGTAAATAATTAAAAACATGAAAGGAAAAGATACACATGACCTTCAGGATAGTGGAGACAGAGGAATGAAACTGGAAGAAGAGAATATAGGAAACCCTTTCTGAAATATTTTATTCCAAAAACAGTAAAAATTGGAAGCAAATACAGAGAAAACAATAACATTTGGGTAGTGGGTACACAAGTGTTAATTATATTAGCCTGCAAACTTTTCTGAATATTTAAAATATATTTTTTATTATAGTATCATTGACATACAATCTTATGAAGGTTTCACATGAACAATATTGTGGTTTCAATATTTACCCATATTATCAAGTCCCCCCATCCCTGTCACTGTCCATCAGTGTAGTAAGATGCTGTAGAGTCATTACTTGTCATCTCTGTGCTGTACAGCCTTCCCTGTGACCTACCTATAGTGTGAGTGCTAATTATAATGCCCCTTAATATCCTTCTCTCTCCCCCTACCTCCCCACACCCTTCCCTTTTGTGACCGCTAGTTCCTTCTTGGAGTCTGTGAGTCTGCTGCTGTTTTGTTCCTTCAGTTTTGCTTTGTTATACTCTACAAATGAGTGAATGTATTTGGTACTTGTCTTTCTCTCCCTGGCTTATTTTACTGAGTATAATACCCTCTAGCTCCATCCATGTTGTTGCAAGTGGTTGGATTTGTTTTCTTTTTATGGCTGAATAATATTCCATTGTGTATATATGTACCACATCTTCTTTATCTATTCACCTACTGATGAACACTTAGGTTGTTTCCATATCTTGGCTACTGTAAATATGCTGTGATAAACATAAGGGTGCATATATCTTTTTGAATCAGGTATACTGTTTTCTTCAGCTAAATTCCTAGGATTGGAATTACTGGGTCAAATGGTATTTCTATTTTTAGTTTTTTGAGGAACCTCCATACTGCTTTCCACAATGGTTGAACCAATTTACATTCCCACCAGCAGTGTAGGAGGGTTCCCCTTTCTCTACATCCTTGCCAGCATTTATTGTTTCTTGTCTTTTGGTTGTTGGCCATCCTAACTGGTGTGAGGTGATATCTCATTGTGGCTCTAATTTACATTTTCCTGATGATTAGCGCTGTAGAGCATCTTTTCATGTACCTGTTGCCCACCTGAATTTCTTCTTTGGAGAATGTCTGTTCAGATCCTCTGCCCATTTTTTAATCAGGTTATTATGTTGTGGTACATACACTCTATACTCATTTTGTTGAGTTTTTATCATGAATGGATGTTGAATTTTGTCAAATGCTTTTTCTGCATGTATTGAGATGATAATATGATTTTTGTCCTTTTTGTTGATTGATTTTTGAATATTGTACCATCCTTGCATCCCTGGAATAAATCCCACTTGATCATGATGGATGATATTTTTGATGTATTTTTGAATTTAGTTTGCTAATATTTTGTTGAGGATTTTTGCATCAATATTTATCAGGGATAATGGTCTATAATTTTCTTATTTTGTGATGTCTTTGTCTGGTTTTGGTATCAAAGTGATGCTGGCCTCATAGAATGAGTTTGGAAGTATTCCCACCCCTTCTACTTTTTGGAATACTTTAAGGAGGATGGGTATTAGCTCTTCTTTAAATGTTTGATAAAATTCAGCCATGAAGCCATCTGGACTAGGGGTTTTGTTCTTAGGTCATTTTTTTGTTACCAGTTTGATTTCATTGCTGATAATTGGTCTGTTCAGATTTTCTGTTTCTTCCTGGGTTAGTCTTAGAAGGTAGTATTTTTCTAGAAAGTTGTCCATTTCTTCTAGGTTGTCCAATGTTTTGGCATATAACTTTTCATAGCATTCTCTAATAATTCTTTGTGTTTCCATGGTGTCCACTGTGATTTTTTCCTTTTTCATTTCCGATTCTGTTTATGTGTGTACACTCTCTATTTTTCTTGATAAGTCTGGCTAGGGGTTTATTTATTTTGTTTATTTTCTCAAAGAGCCAGTGCCTAGTTTCATTCATTCTTTCTAATATTTTATTATTCTCAATTTTATTTATTTCTGCTCTGATCTTTATTATGTCTCTCCTTCTACTGACTTTGGGCCTCATTTGTTCTTCTTTTTCTAGTTTCATTAATTTGAGTTTAGACTGTTCATTTGGGATTGTTCTTGTTTCTTGAGGTAAGCCTGTTTGTGATATACTTTCCTCTTAGAACTGCCTACACTGCATCCCACAGGTTTTGGGCTGTTGAGATGTTGTTTTCATTTGTCTTCATATATTGTGTGATCTCTGTTTTTATTTTTTCATTGATCCATTGATTATTTAGGAGCATGTTGTTAAGCTTCCATGTGTTTGTGGGCTTTTTTTGTTTTCTTTGCATAATTTATTTCTTATTTCATACCTTTGTAGTCGCAGAAGCTCATTGGCACAATTTCAATCTTTTGAATTTATTGAGGTTCTTTTTATGGCCTAGAATGCGATCTATTCTGGAAAACATTCCCTGTACTCTTGAGAAGAATGTGTATCCTGCTGATTTTGGATGGAGTATTCTGTAGATGTCTGTTAGGTCCATTTGCTTTAATGTGTTGTTCGGTGCCTGTCTCCTTACTTATTTTCTGTCTGGTTGATCCATCCTTTGAAGTGAGTGGTGTGTTGAAGTCTCCTAAAATGAATGTTTTGCATTCTATTTCCCCCTTTAATTCTGTTAGTATCTGTTTCACATACTTAGGTGCTCCTATATCAGGTACATAGATATTTATAATGGTTATATCCACTTGTTGGACTGACCCCTTTGTCATTATGTAATTTCCTTCTTTGTCTCTTGTTACTTCTTTGTTTTGAAATCTATTTTGTCTGATACAAGTACTGCTATTCCTGCTTTTTTCCCTCTATTATTTGCATGAAGTATCTTTTTCCATCCCTTCACTTTTAGTCTGTGTATGTCTTTGGGCTAGAACTGAGTCTATTGTAGGCTGCTTATAGATGGGTCTTGTTTTTTTATCCATTTTGCATCTCTTTGTTTTTTGATTGGTGCTTTCAGTCCATTTACATTTAGGGTGATTATTGATAGATATGTACTTATTGCCATTGTAGGCTTTAGATTTGTGGTTACCAAAGGTTCAAGGATAGCTTCCTTACTATCTGTCTTTAAAAAAAATTTTTGTATCATTAATATACAATCACATGAGCAACATTGTGGTTACTAGATTCCCCCCATTATCAAGTCCCCACTAAATACCCCATTACAGTCACTGGCCATCAGCATAATAAGATGCTATAGAATCACTACTTGTCTTCTCTGTGCTATGTACTGCCTTCCCTGTGCCCCCCCACCCCACATTATATGTGATAATCGTAATGCCCCTTATTCTCCTTCTCCCTCCCTTCCCACCTACCCTTCCCAGTCCCTTTCTCTTTGGCAACTGTTAGTTAGTCCATTCTTGGGTTCTGTGAGTCTGCTGTTGTTTTTTTCCTTCAGTTATTGCTTTGTTCTTATGCTCCACAGATGAGTGAAATCATTTGGTACTTGTTTTTCTCCACCTGGCTTATTTCACTGAGCATAATTCCCTCTAGCTCCATCCATGTTGTTGCAAATAGTAGAATTTGTTTTCTTCTTATGGCTGAATAATATTCCATTGTATATATGTACCACATCTTCTTTATCTATTCATCTACTGATGGACACTTAGGTTGCTTCCATTTCTTGGCTATTGTAAATAGTGCTGCGATAAACATAGGGGTGCATATGTCTTTTTCAAACTGGGCTCCTGCATTCTTAGTGTAAATTCCTAGGAGTTGAATTCCTGGGTCAAATGGTATTTCTATTTTGAGTTTTTTGAGGAACCTCCAAATTGCTTTCCACAATGTTGAACTACTTTATATTCCCACCAGCAGTGTAGGAGGGTTCCCCTTTCTCCATATCCTCACAAGCATTTGTTGTTCCTAGTGTTTTCTATGTTGGCCATCCTAACTGGTGTGAGGTGATATCTCATTGTGGTTTTAATTTGCACTTCCCTGACAATTAGCGATGTAGAGCACCTTTTCATGTGCCTGTTGACCATCTGAATTTCTTCTTTGGAGAAGTGTCTGTTCATATCCTCCGCCTATTTTTAAATAGGGTTATTTGCTTTTTGGGTGTTGAGGCATGTGAGTTCTTTATATATTTTGGATGTTAACCCCTTCTAACAGTCTATCTTAAATCGCTTATTACCCTATTTCAAATACAATCTAAAGGTTCTTTTTTTTCCTTCTTTTCTTCTTCTTCTACTCTTTATATATTAAGTGTCATATTCTGTACTCTTTGTGTAGTTCTTGACTAACTTTGTGAGTAGTTGATTTAATTTTGTGTTTTCTTAGTAATTAATTGGTCTACTATCTTTCATGTCGGTTAATTTTCTCTGATGACAGCTATTTAGCCCTAGGAGCACTTCCATCTAGACCAGTCTCTTTAAAATATCTTACAGAAATGGTTTGGTTGTAGTGAATTCCCTCAACTTCTGCTTAGCTAAAAATTGTTTAATCCCTGCTTCAAATTTAAATGATTATCTTGCCAGGTAGAGTATTCTTGGTTGGAGGCCCTTCTGTTTCATTGCATTAAATAAATCATGCTACTCCCTTCTGGCCTGTAAAGTTTTTTCTGAGAAGTCTGATGATAGCCTGATGGGGTTTCCTTTATAAGTGGTCCTTTTTCTCTCTCTGGCTGCTTTCAGTATTCTTTCCTTGTCCTTGATCTTTGCCATTTTAATTATTATATGTCTTGGTGTTATCTTCCTAGGGTTCCTTGTGTTTGGGTGATCTCTGCACTTCTGTGACCTGAGTGACTATTTCCTTCCACAGATTGGGGAAGTTTTCTGCAATTGTTTCCTCAGAGAGACTTTGTATCCCTTTCTCTCTCTCTTCTTCTGGTACCCCTATAATGCGAATATCGTTGTTTGGATTGGTCGCACAGCTCTCTTATTATTCTTTCATTCCTAGCGATTCTTATTCTCTCTGTGCCTAAGCTTCTTTGTTTTCCTGTTCTTTCAATTCTATTTCATTTACTATCTCCTGTACCTTATCTAATCAAATTTTAAATCCCTCCATTGTATGTATCATTTCAGATACTGTATTTTTAAAAATTTCTCTTTGTTGAAGTCCTCCCTGAGATCTTGAATATTTTTCTGTAAATCCATTAGCATGTTTATGACTTTTATTTTGAAATCTTTATTGAGAAGATTTGTGATTTCAGTTTCACTAAGCCCTCTTTGTGGCATTTTTTTCTTGAATTTTTGTCAGGACCAAATTCTTCTGTCTCTTCATTTCTTTTTTTTTTAGTGTTCCTTATTGGATAATAGATTTGTATACGAGGTGACCTCTAGTGCCTATAACTCAATTTCCTGCGCAGGAGCCCCGGCTGTTGGCGTGCAGTGGGTGTCTGCCTTGTCTGTGTTGTGCTTCGGCCTGCTGCAGCGGTGGGGGCGCAGGCCGGTAGGAACAGTGCCTGCTGGGAGAAAAGAGCTCCCAGGCCTGGGCTGCACTGCAGCTCCCTAGCTGGCCCAAAATAGGGCTGAGGAGGCTGGGGTTTTTCCTGGGAGTCAAGTTTGATTTCACTGCCAGCTGGCAGGCTGTGTGCCACTGCAGGGCATCTCTGGGCTGTGTTGCCAGTGAGGGGAATGGAGTGTCTGAGGCTCCTGAGGGCTTCCGACCTGTTGGGCTGAGAGCAGGCTGGGGAGGTATTGTCCACGTGACCTTTCTCCTAAACAGAGAACACTGTGCACTCCTTGCCCCTCTGGCACCCCTCTCACTGCTGGGAAGTCTTTCAAACTGCCTGCCCTGCTTTCTTTCTCAGGGGGGCTGGAAGAGCATGCCTGTTCTCCACAGGCAGCTGGTAGCTCAGATTCCCTGAGTGTTCTGCCCATATCTGTTGTTCAGCCCCACCAATTTCCAGGGCACCCTGCAATATGAGCTTGTGTTCCCAGTGCAGATTTCCAGGGCTAGGTGTCAGGATCCTGGGCTTTTACTCCCTCCCTGCTCCGTTCCTCTTCCTCCTGCTTGTGGGCTGGGGTGGGAGGAGGACTTGGGTGCCACCGGATCATGGCTTTGTCACTTTACCCTTTTCTGTAGGGTCTTCTCTTCTTCCCCAGATGTAGGTGGTCAGTTCTTCAGTCTTCAGGCTGATTTCAGGCCTAGTTGTATTTACTGTATTTTCATGTTCTATGTGATTTTGGGAGGAGATTTTTGCTTTGCTTTCCTACACTGCTGTCTTTTTTTCCCCAGAATCTATTTAAAATATTTTTAAAAATTCATTATAAATGGATTGAAAATGGAATAAATCTGTCCCAAGAAAAGATGTAAAAAGACAGCATGTTGATAGAGTTTTAGAAGTAAGTCTGCATTTTTAATGATGATGTCTTCTTCCAAATCTGGTTTGTTACTTGTTAAAAATATCTAGGTAGTAATTGTTTTAGGCTGTTGTATTTAATTGTATATTTATTCTCTTTCTATCAGATAGTCATATAACAAATAATTTAGTAATTCCTATAAAGTAAACCAACCAAAACATAGATAAGTACATATATTCATAAATACATAAATAAAATATCTCAAAGTTCTCCCAGAGGAGAAGGCAGTGCCTGCAGGACATAAAGAAGGAAATTATAGATGCTACCTGTGTAATGAAGAGGTCTGCTCCTATCCCAGCTCTGCCATGTGGAGCTGCAGGCAAGTCGTTTAATCACGAGGAGATGAGATTTCTTGTAATAAATAAAAGAGGTTAATAATACTTGTCTGATATGGTTGAAATGATAAGGGGGAAAGTACTATACACATTTTAACAGGCCAAGTGAGATATTTGAAATAGAAAAGAGATGAGCTGAGCTGGTAATGGAAATTCAGGTAGGGGAAATGGGAATAGAATGCGCAAGCCCCATGTGGTGGGGTTTGGAGAGGAAAGATGCTTGTAAAGTAGAGGAATATTTCCACTCCCTGTTCAACAGGTACCTAGGCAAAAGTGGACTAAAACGAATTGCCAGCACTTTACCCCAGAGGGCATCACTTTACCTGCTGCTAGATTTGGGTAAAAGGCAATGATGCAGGATAGGTCAGTAGGAAACTGACACCCACTGGAGTAGTCATTTGATGAATACAAATGGGCTATGCACGTTACATATATACATATGAAATAAAGCTGACAAATGCATCAGTGGAAAGTATGCTGAAAAGGGTAATTGCTTTAGAAGCTACATCTCCAAATATTGACCTATCCTGGGAGCGTTACCATAACTCTTGTCTCCTGATACCTGGGGAGGTGGTAGGCATACTCACCATAGGCTAAATGAGTTCCCACAAATTCTCTGTTCCCATCAATCTAGCAGTTACTGCTGTGCTGTCCCCGTGGCAGTTGGGCAGCAAGTTATATTGGTTTAATATAGTTTGGAACTCCATAACACTTTTCATTTTCCTATGTATCCCAAAGCATTTAATGTTTAAAGAAATGAAGTCAGAATTTCCTCAGGACTATAATTGGACCGGCAGCAAAGAAAAAGAACTCCAATAGCTGCAGTGGATATCAAAAGAGGCCTCATAGCAGTCCCCAGTGGTCATGAAAAAGATGCCAAATAAAAGCTGCTCACATTCCCCAAAACAATAGTAGCAGTAAGAGCCACAAAGCATTTATTGAGTGATCACTGTGTGCCAGGCACCTTGCTGACTGCTTCTCATTCTTATGTACACTCGCAACAACCCTGTTAAGGAGATATTATTATACTGATTGTATAGATGAGGACACTGAGGCTTGAAGATCACAGCCAATAATTAGCAGAATGGGAATTTCAACCCCAACTTGTGACTTTCCAGAGCCTGAGCTCTTAAATACTATTTCAGTGTTTTTTGATCCCCAGTCAGCCAAACACCTTCATGACTCATCAAATCCACCTACCACCTGAATAATTACCTGTTAAATACTTAACTCAGCTCCCCCTCCCTAACTTTTTAAAAAGCATTTTATAGATAGAGAAACATTATATGGGTATGGAATATCTGGAAAAGATTAAGAAAGCTACACCAACAAATACATGGGTCAATGAAGGAAAACGCCTTTGTAATCACTACCCAGGTCAAAAAGTACAACTTTGCTATCCACCTCAGAACCTGCTTCATGTGCTCTGACTCAATCAAAACCTCCTTCCTTCTCCCACCAGTAACCGCTATCTTGACTTTTGGGGTGTTTTGTTATAATTTTATCACCCCAGTGTGCATCTCTGGCCATAGTAGTTTTATTCTTGCTCTTTTTGGAAACACGATTTTATTTTAAGTATTAAAAAAAAATCCAGTTTCCCTCTCTATCCTTTTATTTTACTTACAATTTATTTGTCATAGATCTGAGCTTTTTGCCTTGTGGAGTTTTACTCAGTCTAGGTTTTGCTGATTGCATACTCATTGTGCAGTTCAACATGTTCCTCTGTCCTCCATATTTTTCTGTAAATTTGCAGCTGAATCCAGAGGTTGATTAGCTCAGGCTCAATCCATCTGGCAAAACTATAGGTGGTGGTGTGCTCTTTCACTGGAAGGCATGTAGTATCTGTTGATTTCAAAGCCTAGATTCATTAATTCATTAGGTGATAAAAGTGATGATATTCTATTTCTTTTATTTCATTCTTCAAAAGTTACCAATCAGTTAAACTCATAGCTTCAAACATATTTGAAGGGTGTAAATCTATTGCAATTATTATACTTAATGAAGCTTAAAATCCTATCTTTGGCTAATGGGAGCCTCTTCATTTTAGCTCCTGGCTTTCTTGCTATGGGTATGAGAAATAACCCAAGGTAACCATATGTATTTTATACCTTAGATCCATGATCTACCATTTCTCCAAGAAGCTCTGTTTATCTTTGTAAAAAATCATTTCTTAAGGCCATAATCTCAGTTCTTGTTACAGAAGGCTTACTGTTACAAAAGTGGTCATAGTTTCTAGGCATTTTCAGTGAACAGAGCTAGGAAATGTATACATACTACATACTGTTATATATTTAAATATATATAAATATGAAATATCACATGAATTCATACTGAGACTTTCAATTCAAATCTGGGAAAATAGAGTTTTTGCTTAACCTTTTCGGTTTTACATTTTAAATCTTATTTCTACATTACATTTTTAAAAATCTTGTTTCTTTCACACTGAGAATTCCAGTTCCAAAGGACACAGGGATATTAGAAATAATACCCCATATTGGCTTTATCTTACATTACACAAACAACAATCTCAGTATAATGAGTCTGATTCTCCTTTTTGTATGATTGTTGATAGCTTTCAGGCTCCACTTTTCTTCTTTTCCCCTTGCCTCACATCTGGGTAAGCTGATGACAAGGTTTACATGTTCTACCTGTTGGCACTGGTGGAAAGTTCATATCATGTAAACCCTAGACTGTGCATGGGAACCCATACCCCAGCCTCATCCCCCCAAAAACAATTCAATTCTAAGCCAGTTGCCCCCCTTACTCTCTCAAGACACTTTTGGGCTTGCTGGGAGCCAGCCCTTCACTCCCCAAAAAGCTTCATTGTGTTAGTAAAAAACTCTTTCATACCCTTTTGGTGCATTTGTGGCATCATCAGTCTTGACATCTGATGTACTAATTGAAAAAAGGTTCATCCTATCTCTGAAGGATGACCTAAACTCCCTTAACAATAATAATTATTATAATAGTACTATAATAAAGATGATTACTAAGAGGTTAAAATTATTATGTATATTAGTTCCCCCTTATCCATGGGGGATACATTCCAAGACCCTCAGTGATGTCTGAAACCACAGATTATACCAAACCCTATATATACACCTTGTTTTTTCCTATACATAAATACCTATGATAAAGTTTAATTTATAAATTAAGTACAGTAAGAGATAAACAATGAACTATAAATAGAACAATTATACAACATAGTGTAATAAAAGTTATTTGAATGTGGTCTCTCTCTTTGAAAATATCTTCTTGTACTATGCTCACCTTCTTGTGATGATCTGAGATGATAAAATGCCCACATGATGAGATGAAATGAGGTGAATGATACAGGCATTTTGATGAATATTAGGCTACTACTGACCTTCTGAGGCTATGTCAGGATCTGCTTTTGGACCATTGTTGATAATGGCTAACTTAAACCACAGAAAATGAAACTGAATAAGGGGAGACTACTGTAAGTGCGCCATCAATTTTCCTTCCCTCACTTTTTGTAGTTATACAGTATCTACATTGTCAGAGTCATAGCCATTTCGTACTATACTCTTTCTTTCTCAGCTATTGTCACGGTTTTTCTGGTGATATATTTTAAGATCTGGTCCTTGTATATAAGTTTGTTCAGTCATTTTGGTTTTCTGAAACTTTTCTCTACAAGATTTCTCAGGAAATGCTCATGAGGACAATATTCCTTAGGTTCATGTATGCTGTTAGCAGTTAGTGCACTTTGTCATTGCAAGTTAGTTTTGCTTGATATAAAATTCTTGGGTCATGTTTACTTTCCTTGATTATATTGCTAATGTTTCTCCACTGTGTTTTACTAACTTTTGAGTTCAGGCTTTTTCTTTAATTAGGTTTATGGAAGTATAATTTACATGCAATATAATTCACCAGTTTTAAGTTTCTTGGATTTGTTGGAAAGATTGCATCATTTTTATGTCACCTTGCATATTGTTTTTGAGAAATTGGAGACTAACTTGATATCTGTTCACTGTAAGTGACTTGATTTTTTTGTCTGGCATTAAGCATTGCTGGCAAAAATCCAATGGTGATCTAATTTTTTTTCTCCTTTCATCCAATTTTATTTTAAACATTTTTTCTCTTATTTCTTTTAAGGATTTATCTGTTGTATTTATTCACCAATATTCACCAAAACAAGAAGTGTTCCTTCTGTTTAATCCTCATTTATGAGATGATTTGTTCCTTTATTTATTATTTTCTGAGTTCTGTTACCACATTCTAAGTTTTGTGTAGTTCTGATTTATGTTGTTCCTTAACCCCTCTTTTTTTTTTTTTATCACTTTTTAAGTGTCTTTTAGCTTTGAGAGAAAAGGTTAGTTTTTTTCTCTTTGTGGAAAGTGTTTTTTCTTTCCTGGAAGGGATATTATTTCATTAAAATTTTTTTTTATTATAAATATATATTTTAAATTATTACTCTGTGTGGGATTTAACCTCAATATTTTTCTCATGCTTTTATTTATATGAAATTAGTTTCCCTGAAATTTTAGAAAATGATGTTTCTAACTTCACAGAGCTCTCTCTCCTATGGTTTTATATAGTGTTAAAAAAATAGTTTACTTTCTGAGATCTCTTGGCTATGTCACACTTTCCCAGTTTCATTTGGATTTTAAAAAATCTTTGTTTTCCCTTTCCTGCTTAATTTTAATTCCATTCCAGCAGTTTCTCCTCAGTCAGGCTCTCTTCTTGAAGGGATCTTTAACAGGTAAGTTTTGAGAGTTTACAGACGCTAGACCTTTCAAACTCCTTTCCTGTCAAACTTCACTGCATTTCACTTTTACTCACCCACAACTGAGGGCAAAATACCTCCTTGTTTCAGCTGCTTTTGTCAAACTGGCCTCCAACACTTTCCAATTAATACCTGTTAGCTATTTTTGGGTTCTTCTCATGTTGCTCATGAGCTTCTGGTTTGCTGTCTAGTTGTATTATTTGTTCCAGTATGAAAATTCAGGAAGATTCATAAACTATGCTGTTGCTCTCTTCTGATTTTCCCAGAATATTCTACTTTTTTTTAAATTCCATTTTTTTGAATTAGGTGTATTGAAGTAAATTTTACATGTAAAAATTTCTGGCCAATTTTATGTTTCTTGAGTTATATGAAATGTTGCTTCCCTGTGTGTTGCTTTGTATATCGCTTTTGAGAAGTTGGAGGCTAATTTGGTATCCATTAATTGTAAATGACTTAGTCTTTATGAATGGAGACCCAGAAAAATATTTTTCATCTAATTCAGTGTCTGAGTAATTTTAATAGGCTATATCTTAATGTTAACTGTTTGGGATCAAGTCTGTTGAGGTATCCTATAGGTTCTTTCAATTTTTTTTTAACTTTCAGAATGTTTTCTTACATTATTGTTTAGAAACTTCCATTTTATTTGCTGTCTTGCTTGTTTTCTTTGGGATCTCCAATTATACATATGTTGGATCTTTTTTGCTTATCTTCTAAATATCACTTTCACCTTAATACTTATTACATAGTTCTTTATTTTCTTTTCATTCTTGAGATTTTATCTCTTTCTTCATTTTTTTCCGAGTTCAGTCAACTCTCATTTTGTATATTTTCTTTTTGTTACTTTTTCAATTTATGAAATGCATTTTGAATTTCTGGTTGAAATATTCTCTGAAAATGCTATTCAGATGACATTTGATTCATGTTGGAGCACTGTGTTACAGTTTTCCTCTGCTTTGTGGTTGATTGGGGAGGATTTTTTTGTTTGTTTTATCATTTGAGCAGTTTTAATGCTCAATTTCCATTTTCTTCTTTCAGCAACTTTGCTTGATATTTTCTGTTTATTTAAAAATATCTTGGAAATTTCCTAGACCAGCCATGGCAGATATTTATGTGGAGAAGGAAGAGGAGTTGCTTGGCTTGCTAAGTCTCTTTTCTTTTGTACAATGAAGTACATTTTCTTTAATAAATGGTATCTATTCAGGTAGACTCTTGGTTTTATGATTGTCTCTTTTATTGTTTCTGTAGAACATGTATTTCAACTGCTTGTTTCTTAATTTCCCTTCACCACCATGCCATCCCAAGAGTCACTGTATCAGTCAGGGTCCAGTCAGAAGATTTTAAAAAGTGCATGAATAATTGGAAACTGAAAAATTAATGTTAAGAACTGTTAACTAGTAATAGGTAGTTGAATAATGAAATAGACAAAAAAAAAGACTCCAAGGGTTCAGGAAGTAGCAGGTCAGAGAAATCAACTAGTACTTCTAGGCAAGGGAGAATGGGCAGAAAGGAACTGAGGCCTTAGGAGAATACCCTCATGGCCACAAATGTGAGATTCAGACTTGTTTTAAGAGGGACATACAGCCTAACTGTAATGACAAAACTTGTCAGACATGGTTAAGTGAGGATACAGTTTCCTGACAGTACACCTGGAGTTGCTGTGGAAGTGGCCCAATGGAGCCACCCAGAATCAGCTGTTAGGTAGGGAGAGGATGTGTTCAGGATGTATTTGAAGCTGCCAAGGTAGTAGACCACTGGAGTGGGACAGAGTGGCCTGAAGGCATAGCCAGAATTGGTCCAGGAGGGCCACTAGGCTGCAACGCTGAATAAAAAAATGGTGGACTAGAATCTATAAGAGAATTATCTTCATATGGCTGTCACCTTGAAGTCTTACTCAATCACCCTCTGTTAATATAGCTTTGTATTGTGTCAGCTGGCAAAGGAGACAGGTTTACAGGGTCTAGCTGCAGTATCACAAAGGGGGCCAAGGAAGGGTGAATTTGGAAATGGGATACAGTAAATTGCTAACTGGTACAGACACCTTCTTTTCCAAGTTGCTTCTCTCCCAGAAGCTGTGCCTTCCAAATACTGCCACATATGAAACTGTACACTTTCAAGCCCTTATTTTCAATTCCCGGTTGCCAGTAGTCTCTCAGATCTTTTCTCAGTGTTTGTAATGTTCAGGATCCGATCCTCTCTTTCTGGAGGTGAATTTACATGTGTCCTGCCATCTGCAGAATATCGCACTCTCCTTTCCTTCATGTCTCCCACTGAACCTCTTCTTTGGCATGAACTATAGATGTGGCTCTGATAGTCTCAGATGTTAATATTCCCACTTATTTGTAAAATGAAGCTTGTAGCTTTTTTCTAGTTTCAGATCTTTCTTTTCCTACTTATTTGTAAAATGACACTTGTAGCTTTCTTTTTACATAACTAAGTTATTACTTGGTAAGAAACCACTCAAAAGGCATGTAACCACAAGTATTTATTTCTTGCTTATCTATCTTTGGGTCCACTGAGATCCAGGTGGGGCTTCTCTGGGCTTAGTTGTAACTTCAGTTTGGGTCCAGGTTACTCCACATGCCTTTCATCTCCCAGAACTAGTAACTATGCAAGGCATGTTATTTTCATGACAAAAGACAGGAGTGCAAGGAACTAAGCCGCTCTATGAGAATACATTAAAATCTCTTCCTGCAATCCAATCCCATTGACAAAAGAAAGGCATATGAATGAATCCAACATGAATGGGGCTGAAAAACTTATTTTCCCCGTGGAAGTTGGAAGAGAGGAAGGGAATACTTGCTGAGCAATTAATCTAGTTTACTATAGGCTTCCTATAAATAAATATCCATGTCCCTCTCACACTCAGAATATACTCACTGCCATCTCAAGAGCCCCCAAATTCTTATCAAATCATGGCAGAAGTCTTAAAGATCGGGATCTCATGATCTACATCAGCCTGGATGTGGCTCCTCTTTGTCCAGAGACTCTGAACTAAGAAGGTAAGTTGTTATCTACCACCACTGCATACATACCCAGTATATGATGACGGGCCAGAAACAGGTTAACTGTACTCTAATTAACTGCATTCTAAATATTCTGACCTTAAATGGGCAAGAATGGTAGTCACACAGTATGCCCGCTGGTTCATAGACATTCTGAAATCCTGCTGGGCACGTTGTCAGATTTTATTACACTGAGGACAGAAATATTCCTCTATTAAGCTCTGGTGATCCCTTGCAGGGGTAATTCCAGGTCCATTGTCCCTTACTAGTTTTGGCTCCATCCTTTGGGAATTCCTTCTTGCTTTCTTATTTGATTCCTATCAGCCCAAATGCCAAAAGTCACACATATTTTTTGCTCTTTGATACATTCCTCTTTCTTTCTAGACTTAAATTGCATCAAATTTGGACACCACATGCTACTTCTATGGGATCATGTTCTCAAGCTCTTTAGTCCCCCCTTTTGTTTAGTTGAAAGGATCTACCAGATTTTACCTTCATCTTTTCAGTGATATAAGCAAGTGCTACAGCCACACCCTTGATATGAACTGTACCCTCTGGTCATCTTTTACTGCAAGCACCTTGGGTTTGTCTTCTTCTCTGAGGCTGTGGCGAAATGGCAATACCTTTGGTTTAATAATAAGCACTTTTATTTTCCAACCTTGGAATTTTCTTCCAAGGATTGCTTGCAAACTGGTTAATGTTTTTCTGACCTAGTCATGTAGTACTGTATCAAGTGCAACTAGTAGCTGCCAGCTCACACTTTCAATGTTCTATCTCAAAACTTCTTCATCCAACAATAGATATTTATTAGATACATTTTCTGCCTTCAAGATACTGCAGGTGATAGTTTACCAAATATTTTGTCACTGTATAACTTATATCACTATCATTCATCCTTACGTAACACTCTCCTTATTGGTTAACCTTCCAAGTCACAAACTTCATACCAAATATTTTAAGTTTTTGTAACAGCAGCATTTCACTTATGGTACTAATTTTTGTGTCACCCATTGCTGCAAAACAAACAGCCTTAAAACTCAGGAGCATAAGACAATAAAGCATTCATTATTCATTTATGATTTTGCAAGGTGACTGAGATTCAGGGGATCTGGGCTGGGTTCAGCAGGGTTTGGTTACAAGCTGCAAGTTATATCCAGGTCTTCTTCAAGTGTCTCTCATTCTTTTTTGGACCAGCTTTTAAATAAGGAATATTCTTTTCATAGCCAACAGTAGGAGTACAAAAGACCAGACCCAAACCTTCAAGCACATGATCAGGTTTCTGCTGCATTATATCCCTACTATGTGATCAGCAGAAGCAAAAGTCATCTCAGCATGCCCAGTGGTGGTGGTTGTGATTCTTAGGTGGGAGGGAGAGTGGATATTTGTGAGCAATAATTAAATCATCATTTCTACCATACTCTGTGTCTTGGTGATGTGCTGTGGGCACAGGTTTAACTATATTACTCAACTTGTCTGCTTGGTTTTTGGAGGATATATGAGAAATTTAGATGTAAATAGCTGCCATTATCCTGTAAGAATGGAGAAGTCTTCTGTTTAAGTCAACCTAATTATTTATTTATTTTTACTTATTCTTAAGTAATAATATCCATAAAATGAAAGACTTAATATGTTAGATACATTTTTCTTAATGCATGTGATTTTAACATATATATTCACATTTTAAGGAAATTCTTTTCCCCAACACTGCGTAAAACCCTCTGGTTTACCAACTGGGATACACATACCAAACTTTTGGATAGCACTGTGTTACTCTACATTTACCGTATTACCAAAAAATTTCTTGTCCTTTCCTCCCACATAAAAAATCGGATGTATTCAGTGTCTCTTCATGCTATGGATCTTAACACCCTGGATGGTAGGTTTGGCTCCAGCACATGGCATGCAATAATAACAAACACGGAACGCTTCCTATGTGGCAGGAGTGTTCTAAGTGCTTTATGTATTAGTTAATTTAATCTTCACAACAGCCCTCTGAAATTGTACCATTATTGTCTTCATTTTACAGGTAAGGTAACTGAGGCACAGGGATTGTAAGCGATTTGCCCAAAGTCACACATTTAATAAGTGGCTAACTTAATAAGTGGCAGATTTAATAAGGATTCAGACTCAGGCAGTGTGGCTCTAGAGTCCATGTTCTTAAGCACTCTGATGTTCTACCGATCGCGGCAGGCATTCAGTAAGGATTTGTTGAGTAAGTGGATGCACAAAATCCACTACACAGTAAAGAGAAAAGCCAGTTTAGGGACATCATATGGTGTTTCAGAATCATAGGATACCTTTTTGCCCATCCACCTCTCTGAAGTGTTAGGATTGGTTGTTTCATAAATGGATATCAAACCATCCCATTTCCCAACCAGCTATAAAAGCAGTACTCTATTTAAAAAGAACTAAAAGCCATGTGCTGTTTATTTAGCACTTTGTCTGAAGACAGGCATTAACTCATCAGTAGATGGAAGTGAACACCGTTTTCCTCATGGTTCTGTTGCACTTCTGGCTGAAACAATATCCAATACCCCCAGGACAGATTTCTGTGGATCCCGAACGGGTTAAGAGCTTCAGGCACAATCCAGAGACACCCTTAGGAGCAGATGATCTCCTTTCTGTTTCCTTTCTTCTCTGAGGCAAACATTAACTCAGCTGGCTCTTGGAATTTATTTATGCTTAAGGTAAATTAGCTAGAACCAAAGAGCCTTTTTTCAGGTGTTGGTACTAGGCTAGGGTACCCTGAAGACAGTAACTCACTTCAATTCCAGTATCTCTACTTTTCGGGCCACAGTGTTTGCAATGGTCCTTGGGCCAAGTACCCTGCAGGCTTCTGGGGCTGGGAGCGCCTTATACTTTGAGCCTTTAATATAGATTCTGTCTGCTTGCTTGTACATAACTGTGAGGGGCACCAGAGCAAGAAAGAATAATGTGACCTTCCAGGGCTGTGAAAACAATTGTGTCCTCTGTGTATGTGTAGGTTGAGTGATAATGCAAATTAGGGCTTTAGCTTATTCTTCAGGGTGAAGTGCCCAAGACCTTGAATTACCTTGAAAATATGTCATCCTTACTTCTTCATATCCAGGAAGACCTCTGCCCTGCCCTTCTTAATTCAAGAATCCCTACATCCTTGTGATAAAATTGAGTCCTGTGCTCTCGCCTTCTGCCCCCTGCCCCAGCTCTGCCCTTTTCCACTTCAGTGTAGATGAAGATCAGAGGCACATCCCAGCCTGACCAAAAGCCAAACAAAAGAATTTATTTAACATCCATTTAATGGGTATTTATTGAGAATCTTCTAGATGTTTGGAGAATTTTAGCAGAGACCTGAAGCTCCATGCTAGATCCTGGGATGATGGGCAAAGAAGGGAAATGTGAATTTCATTTCTGGTCCAGCTCTGAACTGGGTAAATTAATGTCTCAGTTTTTCATCTGCTGATGTGGGATTATAATGATTATCCTACAAGCTTTAAAAGAAATGCTTTATGTGTGATGTGTAGCACAATGTTTCACTTAAGAGAAGCTCAACTCCCCTACCCCTTCTTCTCTCCTTTCCTACCTCCTCCCCAGGTACAGAGGAAAGAAAGATGACTCAGAGACAATCCTTACTCCCGAGGGCTCAGAGTCCAGTGGGGAAATAGGTTTGTAAAGAGATAAGCTCTAATAAAATGGGTGGGGAGAAGGATGAATGGCGTGCCATGGGAGGAAGCAAATGATTTCCTAATAAACTCAAAGCTGGGAGATTTTAAAGATGCTATAGCTTAGTTTCCTTATTTTACAGGTGAGAAAACTCAGGCCCAGAAAGTTACATGGTTTGTTCAAGGTCACAGCACAGCGGAGGTGGGAGTAACACTCAGGGCTCCAGATTCCCAGCTTGGTGCTTATGTCACACAGGATATGAGAAAGTCATTGAGGCAGGGGACAGTAATAATTTCTTACTAAGCAGGAAAGCACAAAGCTGGAATTAGAGTAGTTGGGCCTAGAAGCTGGAAGAGGGCTTTAGAGCTAAGGTGCCAGAGAATCGTCTCTGGTGCTGACAGAGCCCATAATTGAGAACTCGAGTTCAGGTCACTTTCTGACAATCCTACATCCACTCAGAGAGTAGGCCTATTGTCTCAGAAGACAGACCCAAGCGTAAATACTACAGGAAGTTCATTCTAAGGGAGGGCACGGTGGAGGGGGAGAACAGGAAAAGGAGGGCGATGTCCTTGATGTTGGAAACCACTGGAGGGCCTCCGGCACTTTGGCAGAGGGAGCCTGCAATCTGAAACTAAACCACATTTGAATCTGGAGTGAGAGCTTCATTTCATCTAGATCCAAGTTAAGGTTTTGGAGCATGCCAGTTTTTAATGAATGCCTAAGCATTTTTCATGCCTAAGGAATTGTCTTCAGATACTGACCAGGCACATCAAATCGCTCTTGCACGGCACCCCTCTCCTCCTCCCTTACGAACAGCTGAGGAACTCCAAGGTCAGCTGTCCATAGGAGGCAGGTAGAAAAACATGGGTGTACTTGTCATTCACATCATTACAAATGGCTCAGAGTTAGCCCAAGAAATTAAGGACCAGTTCACCTAAGTCTTCCCCAGCCTGCCTATGTTTCAATTGCATTGAATGTTTTAAGCTCTAAAGCAAAAGAGAAAAAGCTAATTATTTGGGTGTTGGAAACGGAGGAAGAAAGAGCAATCATCACGTACCTTGCTCCTAATCTCCTACCTGTGGTTCCAGTAGGACAGCATATTGATAAGGAAAGGTGTTCTAAGGGAAGCACAGTCCCATTTTTTGTTTTGTAGGGAAGATCATTAGAATTGAGTTGAGGTTCAAGGCTGCAACAAAACAGAAATGTAATCCGTGGCATCCTGAATCCACAATGGGGGAGCAATGACCTTAGGGTGGCTTCCCCTCTGCTATCTTCTCCCCCTCCTGTCCTCCCTTTCCCCAAACAATCTGAGCAGAGGCTCTAGTCAGAATGAGGGGCTTTTTTTCTTATAAGACCAGGTCGGAGTCTAATTATTATTATTGGCCAAGTCATTTATCTTATTTAAGAAGCCGGTGTTTAAGAACAGAAATGAAAATACTCTGATTAGGTTTTGCTGACCCTTACAAGAGTCTCTCTTATTTATTTTTGGTATATTTCAAGTCAAACACACTCATTCTTTGAGTCTTAAATACAGCATTAGTATGATTTTTCTTTTCTTTTTTCTTTTAAAAGGGGAAAAAAGAAACTAAAACAATTATCCTTTTGGGAAAACGTCTAATGTTTAAGCCAACATCTACTTTATGATTAGTCATCTCCCAAGGCTACATGATTACAGTGAGAACTTTAAGGAATCTCCAATGTATGCATTTGTTCTTCTGGCTGAAATTCCTTTCCTCACCGAGGAGGCAAAGAGGGAAGGGCTCTCCTTCTCTGGGCACGGCATCCAACTGCTCTTTGGATGGACTACCCATGGCTTTTTAAATTCCTTTCTCCTCTCGGGCTGCTCCTATGTTCCCAGTATCCTGATTTAAAAATGTGGAGGGTCCTATGCTTTTGCCATTCCAAAGCTCTTAGGAGACTGACAGAGCAGAGGCTGCAGAAATCCCCGGCATTCTACTTTCTCTGGGTATTCTCAAGCAGGACAGCTGAAATGGGAGCCTGATGCGCTTGCAAATCCATTAATATGTCACCATCTTGGAGGAGTCAGAACTGATAAGTGACAAGTGGAATATTTGCACAAGCAGGGTGCTAAGGGTGCAGGGGACTGGACCATGCCACTGGAGATGGACAGGTGCCAACCTTTCCCACAGAGCTCTTCAGCTACAGAATAGACTTGAGGACCCTCCCCTGAATTTCCCAGTCTGAGAATGAAAGCTAGACAGATAAAAGCTCTTTTAAGAGGTAAAGGAAGTTCGTTTTAAAGTTGGCAAATGCTAAATTATGGATGAGCTCTTTGGAAATTCCTTTTGATCTATATAAATGACAGAATGTAGTGTGATCTGTGTAACGAACACCTGTCACACGTCATCCGCTAGCACTGATGCCTCATATCTTCCTTTAGTTCCTGCCCCCTCTTCATATCTGCTGCTCTGTCTGTGGTCCCCAGGCCCCTGTCTCCTCCCAGCAATTTTTCCTTCTAGTCTTAGTGGATTTTGTTGGTGAGGAGCTCATGATATCAAGCAGAATGTGTCTAAGAGCGTGCAGACTGTCCCAGGGAAGACTCCTAGTTCTCAGATCTACTGCCAGAGATAAGCAAGAGGTGGTGCTTTCTGAGGCCTGGATGTGACTTGAGCACCCGGGAAAAATCAAGGGTGCTGAAGGGAAAGGAGAAAAGGGCAGTTGCAGCATTTTTATTTGCATCAGGCAAATGAGGAGGGCACCCAGGAAACACTGCCCTCTGACTCCATGCAGAAAGATGGGCAATCAATATGCAATATGCAAATAGCATCAAGGAGGCAGAGGCTTTTCATGTTTTCTTACTTTGGTTGCTACAGAGAAGGTCAATGGAACTCAAGACGTTTGGAGGTGGCATCTCTCAGATGAAAGTAAGAGCCCAGTGACAGAGGCTTGACCTTGCCTTCCACTGATGGGATGGGCCCCCGCCAGGGGCTTTCACCATCTCAGGTCCCCAGTTTCCTCATCTGAAAGACGAGGGGGTACAATGAGGTTGGTTTTCAACTCTCTTCCCACTAGGAGCAGAAAGCTTCTTTAAACACCTCCCTTCCAACCCCTCCACCCTTTGTTTTCACTGGTTATTTCTGTTTTTGTCGCTCGGTCTCCTCAATGTTCCCTGCCACCCTACTGTGGTAAGATGACTTGTCCCACTCTTGTCTGTCCCATGGAATGAGCCCTGAGATTAAGTAGAGCAGGTCATCACCTCCATTGCGGGATTGAGTGTGTGTGTGTGTGTGTGTGTGTGTGTGTGTGTGTGTGTGTGTGTGTAGGCTGTAACAGTTTCTTTCTCCAAATGTCCTGCCAATTTCTAAAATTTTACCATTGATTATTCATTCCTTCCTCTTCAAGGCAATTTGTTAAAATATCAGAAACCTTGAGAGCAATAATATAGGACGAATCAGTCATTGGCCCTTTAAAGCATATAGCTCTTTCCTGATAGCAGGTTTTGAGAGGAGGAAGGGGCAGCTGGGGCCACTGAATGGAAACACATCCTTCCTACTTCAGTCTGAAGCTAGCTGTTCATCTGGTGGTCCCAGTGCTGACACAGTAATGCATGCCCAAGCCCACTTTTAAAGCTAAATTGCAGCCATGTGAAAACTGACAGCCTCTTATTATCCCAGAACTGGACACATTCAGGGCTTCGTGCTTGTGGGAGTAAAATCTGAAGCCAGAGCTGGAGAACTCAGCTCACGGCAGCTGTTTTCTGGGTTTGAGATTCAGAGTATTCATTTAAATGTGCACTCTCAGCGGTTGCTTGATGCTAAGAAAGAAAAGTCCCAGAAAAAGTCCTTTAACTATCCCTAAGGCGACTCTGCTCTAATGAAACTGGGAGCCTCCCAAACACCCCAGATGTAGGTAATAGGGCCTGCCCTTCCACATCTGCGCGGTTGAGGAGAAGAACGTCATTTTAATTTGCCGCTGCTCTTCTCCTTGCTCTTGTGTTCCAATACCCAGTAGTCCGATAAGGAGCAAGAGAACTAATTTTCAAATATTAACAAAGTTATTCAAGGGAACTGCATTTTCTGTTGCTGCAGTTGGCATGCCTTTTCCAGAAGGCTTGCCTGTGGCTGACAGCTTGCTTGACACACCCCCACTGAAGTCGTCTGGTGTTGGAAAACAGAGCTGACAAGATTCAAATGGCCAGATTCCAGACAGGCCAGTGAGGGCAGTAGTCTGGGAACCAGGGAGTTCGAGGCCCGAGAGAAGCATCAGCTGGTAGCTGTATCCAATCTGGAAAGAGGGGTGGTATAGCCCAAGAGGATCCCTTAGGGGAAGTAGATTGAAAGCAGCTATGAAAACATTCTGAAATGAGGATGTGGGGCGATGCTGGTCACCTCCACATGCCCCACACAGAAACCCGCTTAATCAGCAGAAGCACTTTTCTATGTGTGATGTGATCGAAGCCACTGCTCATTTTCCAAATGCAGGGTAAAAGAATTTCAGCTGAGGTGTAATTGCCCAACCAAGGACTGATTTCTGCTTCTTTTGAAATGAGGCAATGAGGTGTGCCATGAGACTAAGCCCTCACCCACAGAATGGGAGTGGAGGTGATGTGAGCCATTTTTAGACCTGGCCACAAAACCTTGCTCCAGAGCTCCTGTGTCACCCCCTCCATGATGACTGGAATGGAACCCCAAGGAACCTGCAAAGCCATAGGTTGAAGATGATAGAGCCACTGTCTGCCTGGATCCCTGGATCCTGAGAAAATGCTTGGAGCAGAAGGTCCAGCAGATGGCCTGCTCGAGATTATTAACATGAAAACAAAAACTTCTGCTATTCTTGAGCAATTGCATTTTGGGGCTTTTCCATTGTAGCAATTTAGACCATATTACATGTCTTAGTCCATTTGGGCTGCCATGACAAAATGCCATAGACTGGGTGGTTTAAAAACAACAGATATTTATTTCTCATAGCTCTAGAGGCTGGAAGTCCATGATCAAGATGCCAGCAGACTCAGGGTCTGGTGAGGGCCTGCTTCCTGCTTCATAGACGACCATCTTTTCATTGCGTCTTCACATAGCAGAAGGGGCTAGGGAGCTCTCTGGGCCCCTTTTATAAGAGCACCAATCCCATTCTTAAGGGCCCCCATCTTCATGACCTAAGCACGTTCCAAAGCCCCACCTCCTAATGTCATCACCTTAAGGGCTAGGATTTCAACATATGAATTTGGGGAATACACAAACATTGAGTTCACAGCACTAATTAATAAATACAACAACTGTACAAAGTAGGTGATATCCTCATTTTATAGGTTAGGAATTTGCAGCTCTGGAAGTCTAAGGAATTTACCCAATGAGAAGATTTGACTGTGGAGTCATGAGTTGAACTGGAATCTGGCTTAAACCTCTAGCTCCCAGAAGTTTAGGTATCCAGAGAAAAAGAGGTGGAAATAGATGGTTTAGATGAAAGTGAATGTCCAATTCAGTTAGTATGTCCACTAACTTAGGCTCAAGTTCACAGCCCCTTTCTACAGCTCCAGCTGCTGCCACACTGAACTTTGCCTTCAGAAGCAAGAGAGCTGGAAGGGGGCCTAATAATCACCCAGCTCAGCAGTTTTCACATTGCATTTTGGCAGCAGAAATCCTTCTCATGAAATCGGACTCAGAAACCTTGCCTGTGGAACAGTTCAAAGCAGACCTTGTCTCTTTGATGTGGGGGTCTGGAGCCCAGCCTGCTCATCTCCTGCTCACATACCCCCCTGAGGCTGTGAACATGGACTGGGTCCAGCCCTTCATTTTATAGGTAGAGCAACAGTGGAGCCCTGTATCTTCATAAGGGTCACACGGAAAGTAAATGGCAGCACGGAAACAGGAACCCAGGCTTCTGATTTTCAAATTTGGGAAATTTTCCATTGCACTGGGCATCCTCTTTTGAGATACCAGCCCTTGAAACAGGTCCAGATCCAAGATACTCAGTCCATTTATTCAACAAGGACAGATTGACAGAGATCAGAGAATTAATTATTGTAATTGTTTTATTTCTGTGTGACACAAATTACCACAGACTTTGTAGCTTAAACAAAATCCTTTTGTTATCTCAGTTTTCTGCAGTCCAGTGAGCTCAGCTGGGTTCTCTATTCTGTATCTCCACAAGGTGGAAATCAGGGTGTTGGCTGGGATGCACTGTGTCTGTAGGCTTTGGAGAAGAAACTTCTCTGAAGCTCATTCAGGTTGTTGGCAGAATTCAGTTCCTTGTGGTTGCAGGACTGAAGAATCTGTTCTTGCTGACTGTTGGCCATCAGTTACTCTCAGCTTCTGGTGACCACTCTCCTCAGGCCATTCTCTGTGGCCCCCTCATATCAAATCCCTGTCAGTTCACATCTGTCTCACTTCCCCTTCTGACACAAGCTAGAGGAAACTTTTTGCTTTTAAATAAGTCATGTGATTAGGTTTGATTTATGTGGTTAATCTCCCTATCTCAAAGTCAACTGATTAGTAACCTTAATTATATCTTCAAATCCTTTTGCTACATAAAGTAGCATAATCATGGGAGTGGCACCAGGGAATGAAGGTCATGGGGCCATCTTACAAATCTGCCTACCACACTTGAGTAGTTACCACTAACTGTAGATCACATCCCCTTCTCTTGGGAACTTCAGGAACAAAAGTAACATGGTTCACTCCTGTGACATCCTAATAATCTTTTGCAAAATTCTCTCTGCCAGCTTCTTGGGTAGGTGAAACAACCTAGGTAAGTTGTTTTTTTTCCTTAACATGGTCCATAGGGCCAGGGTTGGTATTAAGATCTGCAGGGTGTGTTCCCAGCACTGGCAGCTCTGACAGGATAAGCTTAGGGCCTGAACTTTCCCTACAGGCTATTTCTGGACATACACAAGAAAGCAGGTGCAGGCCTGAGATCCTGGGGCTATCAACAAAACCAAGGGCCTCTATTCCCCTGGCAGTTGTCATAGGATGACAAGCACAACAATCTCCAGAGGGGAGATGAGATTTATCCAAAGTTTACAGGACTAGTTAAAGATAACTCCTAGTTCAATGTTGTTTCTGCCACTCTAGGTCAATACTAGTGTCAGCTGTTTTCCCTGCTGATTCTTTGCCCTGGAGCCTAGGTGATCTCAGAAAAGCCTTCCATAGTGTCTTCAGTTTGTTTCCTACCCTGTGGTTCAGCATGTAGGATTGCTGGTTGCATTAGCCAAGTCTGAGAAGCATGGGAAATTGCATATTCCAAGCATCATGCTGGCAGAGTCTGACAGATCATCCCAGAGGAGCTCTTTCCAAACAGTGTAGAAGAAAATTGGTATGAGAAAGTCAGGGCTGGGAAAGAAGATGTCAAGAACAGTAGGTGGTGTGGTAATCTCCCTGGTTTCCAGTTTTTCTGTGTCAGTGAGTTTGTGATGTGAAACCTGAGGGCTGGGTGTGACACTAGAGGTTCCAAGGCTCTTTGGGGGAGAGGAGGGCTGGGGGTAAAAACTGAAAGTCTGGTAGGTATGAGATGAGATAGTTTGTACTTTAAGGACCATCTACATACATGTAATCTGATTATTTGTTTCAGGAGTGAGGATTAAAAGAATCGAACGGGTAGAGGAAATGAAGTGAAAAATGGTACAGTTAGAGGTGGTGACTTGAAGTCTGACCCTCAGTTCCTTGAGAAAATTGGACCTGCCTGCCTTTCCACTGACCATCTGAAGGGCTGGTTAAGAAGCTTTGTGATGACTTCTCTTCCAATCACCCCTGGAAAATACACACTGGTCCCCATTGAGTTAGGAATGCCTGCTACCAATCATAATCAGCTTTTCTAGTGAGGAATTTAGCTCTCATAAGTCAGATCTTTCTAGAGCTAGTCCCATAAACCACAAGGAGGCTGCATGTGGGGTTTTTCTCTTAGCCTCTTGAATTGTGTGAGGTCCCAGGGTTAGCATCATCCTTCCTTCTGGCAGGCAACTCTGTGAGCTGCAGATCTCAAATTTTATCTTCTCCAGAACCGAAGGTCTTGGAGGAAAAAGGTGGCAGAGAGATGGAAATGGACTAGGACTCAAGGGCAGATGTTGCAGGAGGTGGCTTCCATAGCCATCTCTGTGAGTCCTTTCCAGGTTCTCTGATTATGCCTTTGAGTTGGGGTGGCAGGGTGGGGTTGAGTAAAGACATAATTCATAAGTTGTTGGCTTGGGAGAGGGTAAGTCTCAGCTCAAGTCCAGATATGGACCTACAGGCTTGGAAGGACCTTCTTTGTGTAGCAAATTCTGCAGATTCCTGGCTGGACACTCATAGGCCCACTTCTTTCTCTCCGTAATGCAGTACTCTGTCACCAGGCTGGCCTTCTGGGGAGTGCTAATCCAGACTCGGGGACCCCAGTAAGAGACAGTGGGGAGGGTGCTGGTGCTGTCAGGGGCCTTCACTGCTGGCTTCAGTCATTTCTCACTGCTCCTTCCTTCCCTTTGAAAGGATGCAGTTTACAATGGGCCTATTAGAGCCCTAATTGAATCGTTAACACACCAGCCATTAGCAGCTGCTAATGAGGGAATCCAGGGGATTACAGCATCAATTATCAAGTTTGACTTCTGAATGTGACTCTGCCAACAGTGGGCTCTTGTGAGAGTCTGTAGAAAATGTGACAGAGAAAGAAAAGGAGGACAGCCATGGGCACATCGTGGACTGTGCCCTGTGCCTAACCAAGATAAGCTCTCACGTGGTCGCACAACACGGGTGCTGGGGCAGCCCATGCCTCCAGAGATGGAAAGAGCCTCCCAGTCCCAGACCTGCACACCTCTCTCCCAGAACCCCCCACCCTCCTTAGAGCCCATATGCTTCTTTGCCCCCAGGGCCATTTTCCCCTCCAAACCATTCCTGAGTTTCCCACTGCCCACATCCTATCAGTCACCCAACCCTTGGAATTTCAACTTTGAATATCTCTGGACTCCTTCCCTTCCTTCCTTTTTTTCTACTGTTGCTTTAGTTCAGACTCTTACCACCATGGAAATGGCTCCAAGTCAGTAGGAAGATTAGTCTCTCTTTCTCTAGTTCATCTCCTCCCTTGTGACCAAACTCTCTTTCTAAAAGGTGAATTTGATTGTCGGACCTAAAACCCTTGAGAGATCCTTACAGGATAAAGCATGTAAGTCCCTAAGCAGGGCATGAGAGGGCCTCCATGGTCTTCATCTTCCCTACATCTCCGCCTCATATTCCACCACTCTCTGCTCTTCACATCCAGCTGGAGCTGCGGTGAACTGCCTGCCCTTTCCCCCCAAAGTGCCAAAATTTTGGCACAACACATCTACCTGAAGTGGCTTCCCCTCTTGACCATCTGTGACATACAATATTATATAACATTATATTATTATATGTTGACATACAATATTATATTAGTTTCAGGTATGCAACATGGTGATTTGACAATTATATACATTATGAAACGATCACCACAATAAGCCTAGTTACTGTCACCATACATAGCATAGTTATTACGATAGTATTGACTCTATTTATTCCCTGTGCTGTACTTTTCATCCCCATGACTTATTTTATAACCAGGACCTGTTTTTTAGCCTCATGTATGATGTCTTCCTAACTCATCCCCTCTTTCTTGGGAGCCCTATACATATTTCTCTCCTAGTATGTATTTATAATATAATTATAATTATTTGTCTCCCCTGCTGGGCTATGAGATAATTAAGGGCATCCGTTTCAATATTTATTTCTGGAAGCCAGGGGTCTAGTATACAGTGTCTGACACATCACAGTAAGCTCCTATTACTCTAGGGTTGCATAGCTTAATTAATGGAATAGAAGATTGATAATGTTTTTCACAGGTCGTTTCATGGCCCTACATCAGCATGGATTCCATCATTCTGTGTGGGACTCTCAGTGGTTCACAGTCTGATTCTTCTGAACCCAAAGAGAAATGCCTAACTCATCAGAGCTATCCGCCCCCTACCCAACAGCTCAGGGCTCAGCCTTGGGGTCCATGAATAATTACTGAATCGAATTAAAATCTGCAAGTGTTTATTAAGCCCCTTGTTCTATGAGGCCCGAAGAGCAGGTGCTTGAGAAAAATATCGAAGACTTCAGAGCTGTAGTTTCCTTCAAGCCCTTCCAGCAATGACACTTCCTGATGGTTTACGCATGATCACAGGCAGATGCACCAGGTCCAGGCTCCGAAATTGTGTCAGGGTATCATGTGTGGGAAAAGGTGCTTTGTAACCCTGAGAGGCTTCCGTGGGATGATGGAGGCAGCTCCCGTTCACTCACTGCCCACCACGTGCTTGTCACTGTGCCCAATGCTTTGGTCTGTGTTCACGGGGACTCGACCGTCACAACCATCTCAGAGGGGTGTCGTCCTGTGCCCTGGCTACATATGAGAACACAGAATCCCATGGAGATGATTAAGAAGCAGACCCAGGACTTACACCAAAGTCGGCCGGCTGCCAGGGCCCCGGCTCCTGACGGTGACTACCGCGCCTTTAGGCAAGTGTGGTTAATATAAACCAATCGCTCTGAATGGGAGGGAAGCTCTATGTCCGCCTCCCTTCCCCTCTATCTGTTAACACTTTGCAATTCTGTTGACTGTCAACACTTTGCAAACACCTGTTGACTGTTCACCTGTCCAAGCCTGTCAAATTGGACAAAATGAGACAATACAAAGATTAAACTATTGCTCCAGATCAGTAGCCTTATTTCAGCCCAGAACTCGCTTTGGTTGGGGATTTCTGAAATTGAATTACACAATCTTAAAAGCAGGAAATTGAAGCTCCCTGAAGGAAGAGACTATTGTTCAGGACGGTCTTTTCTGCATGCAGAAAAATGCCTGGCATATAATCAGCACTTTATAAATACTTATGAAAAATACCACAAATGGTAGAAACAGGGATATTGCAGCCCCATTTAAAAGGCCATGTCCATCGTTCCCTTGAAGCCTCCTGTACCAGGAACACCTATGAGACCGTGCAGCGCTGTGCACCCTCAGCCCGGTCCGTCTCTCTCCTCCACGAGCCCAGGAGGCAATCCAGTGCGCAGCCTGCAGGACCTGCATGGGAGGCACGGGCTGCCCCTGGCCTCAAGCAGCCCCTTTACTCCTAGTTCACCAAAACGTGAAATTTAAGAACAGATGGGGCTAAGGTAACCTGGGAGGGTCGTGGAGGCATGAAATTGGAGCAGATCTCACCCTTAGAGCCCTGCAGGTTGCTTCATTCACCTTCCTGCTGCCTTTGTTTCAGATAAACTCATTCTGTCCGCGTTAGACAAATGGGGGTTCCAGTGTCTGTAAAAATACAAACTTTCCCATAAAATGTATCATGCTAAATCATTTGCCTTACCTCACAATGGGTGAGTTTGTCCAATTCTTTCCCGAAATTGAAAAAAGAAGTCCATACAATATTGAAATCATGCCCTGTTGCTCCAAATGTGTTTTTTAAGTGAGCTTTATTACTGACATAATATTACATGCAGTTTTATGAAATAACACTGAGAGACCCCTTTGCTCTTTACCCCAGTGATAACATCTTGCAAAACTATAGTACGATATCACAACCAGAATGGTGACATTGATATAGCCCCCAGATTTTGTTCAGAACTTCCTGGTTCACTCTGCACGTGTTTTGTGTATTTAGTTCTATCCAACTGTGTGACGTGTGGAGCCTGTGTACCCACCACTCCAGCTGGGGAGAGGTTCTTTCACAAGGATTCCTTCTGTCCCCTGTTATAGCCACACTACCCATCCTACCACCCCTCTTCTATTACATTTCCATGCCTTGCCACCTTCTACATTTGATGGCCACAAGTATTCCATTACACAAATTTGCTACATTAATCCAGTTATTGATAGGTGAACATTTTTTGTTGGGTATATCCTGTTTGTTTTATTATTCTGGAGATCTACTTCACTTCATCTTTTCACACATCCAGGATTATTTCCCTAGGATAATTTCCTAGAACTCACCCTTTGTTTTTTAAAAATTCATCTTTTGATTACTCAGAGGTTACTTCACTTACCAAGCTACAGAGGATATAGAAGGCTGCTTCCAAACATTAAAGCCATGAACAGTGGACAGAGTCTGGCCCAGACTGGGATATTCAAAAGTATGTGTTGCAATTCCCAAAGGGAATTTCAAAAGAGACGTTGCAATAACATTTGGGGCAATGAAGGTGTTACTGAAATTAGTGCAGGTCACTAGCTTGAAGATAGCAATTATCTGGAAGTGTAAGTTCTGGCTTTGTTTATCTGACACTTTGCTTAGTAGCCTCTTCAAATATGATGGAGTCAAGGTCAAGGGAGCAAACGTGAGGCCAGGATATTAGCCAGAGAGGATATGGAGGGAGTGGGCTTGTTAGGAACCTAGAGGCACACAGTTCCCTCTGGGGTCTGAAGGGCACTCTGGCAGGAGAAGGTTCACCACAGGGCATAGCTGGCTGAGGAGGGGAAAGGCAGGTGGACAGTTTGCCAAGGAAACCAGGTGGGGTGAGGCCACCATCTGGATCAGGGACACAGGAGGCAAATGGAGGCATTTAGAGGATATTGTCGAAAGACTTAGAAGAGAAAAAAACATTCAGAATAAGAAAACTTGATCTGCCCAGAGGAGGTAGGGAAGTGTCAGTTAGCAGGGAGGAGAGAGCATGAGGAGCTGGGCTTGCTCCCTTCTGGGGCCAGGGTGCTGAGTCCCTGGGGGTCCCGCACGGACCCCCTGCCAGAGAAGTTCCACCAGAAAGAAGCTCAAAGATGTGGTGACGGGCTCTGCACCTCCAGGAGAGCGGCTGCGTCATCGGGTGCCGAGACTTCCCTTCTTGCATGCCTGAGCAGTGCTGCCCTAAGACCTAGGCAGCTGGGCCCTGTCCAGGGCCCTGGGATTTGAAGGTCCCATTTCAGTCCTTGTCTAGTGTTGTCTTCTTTCCCCATGGAGTGAGGACATATGCACTTGGAGCCCGTATCCAGCCACAAGCACTAGACCCCCAGTGCTCTGTCATGCGCTTTACCTAAAGCCCAAATTCCCTGCTCAAATGGTCTCGGGTCCATCCCAGAGCTTTTGTGGGCCTCTTTGTGGGGTCTCTCGGTCCTACCGAGGGCGATCCAGGTGCTGCTGGCTATGCACCTGGACCTGAGGCTGACTACTGGGGGCTTGCGTGGAATTTCATTCTGGGGGCTGGGGACCTGTGGGCAGGTGTATGTGGTCCTGTGAGGTGTAGGTTGGAGCCTTTGGTAGGAAAAGAGAGGTGTGGGCTGTGGGCCTGGGGCCCTCGTTAGTCCTGTCCTCTCTCCTGGGCCCGGCAATAGTCAGGGGCAGCGTGTGGGTTAGTCCCTGGGCAGTTTTGACTCGGCGGCCTGCCACCTCCTCCTTTTGCCTGGAAATGCATCTGATCTCATAGCCGTTTTTTGTTTGAAATGGAAATTGCTTCATTTGTCAGTGTGTCAGGCTCCCAAGCAGTCACCCTTCCAGAATTGCTGAGGCCTCCCCCATGCCGCAGTCTTCACCAGCTTTCCTAGTGTGTTGAGCAAGGAGGCCCTCCACCTTCCCACCTCTGTTTCCTGGCAAATGAAACAAAGTTTAAATGCAGAGTTAAAAGGAGAGGGAGGTTTCCCCCCGGCAGCGCTTCCAGCTTAGGTAATAGTTATAATCACACCAGCAAGCTGGGTACAAATACTAATTTCTAGGCCCTATGCCTGGAGGGTCTGATTCTTCTGGCTTTGGGGGACCAGGAACAGTGGCTCTTGGCCTTGGATGAACACTGGAGTCCCTGGGGGAGCTTTTAAAATTACTAGTGCCTCAGTCCCAACCCCAGAAAGTCCAGTTTAATTGGTCTGGGGTGTGGCTTAGGTCTCAGGAGTTTCTTAAGTTCCCCAGATGACTTCAATGTGCAGGCAGAGCTGAGAACCACAGCTCAGGACTCCCTTCAAGCCCCAAATGAGCCTTCTCACCAGGTAAGGGCACAAATGTCGCAGGTGGTCCTGTAAAGGGAGGGAGCGACAGATTTTCCTACCTCCAGGAAGTCTCGTTTTGACTTTGTTTTTGTGTTTTGTATTTCTCAGAAGTAGCTGGCAAGTTCTTTTGTCCTCTCAGAGCTGGGAGAGCTGTTTCCCAAAAGCAGTCAGGTAATTGTCCCAGGGTTTGCTAATTCTACCGGGGCCCTGCCTGCTCCCCCTCTCGGCCATCCCCCCAGCCCCCCAGCAATAATCCTCATTTTCTAGTGCACATTGACTCATTTCCCCCAGGGGTGGGTGGGGCAGGTCTTACTCCCTGCACCCAGGTCCTGACCTGGAAGTTTCAGGGGCTGTTTCTTTTCTGGGATGCACAGTTTCCATTACCCCCTTCCCCTTTCATTCTTTTATGAGTTTGCACCATCTCAATCCCTCCCCAGGGACTCACACTCCCAACCTGTGACCTGGCTAAGGAAGGATATGCTGAGGACACTGACTCAAGACCTCAGAGGAGGGGGCAGAAGGTAGCATTGGCTCTAGACAGGCGGGATGAGGCGTGTCTGATAGGCGATGGCTGATGCTGGACTCGAGCCCTCTGGGGTTTCCCGTGGCCCTTTGCTCACCGTGCGCCGAGCGAACCTCCGGTCAGTGCTGAGTCTGAGCACAGCCCATAGGCCTGGCAGTGCAGACCTCCTTTGCCCCTAAGGCGTGCCCCGCTGCTGTTTGTTGGGGTCCCCTATAGGGGGCTGAAGGCTCACATACACCGTGGAGGAAAGGCCTGACCTATGTTGGAAAAAGGCACCAGGCCTAAAATTAAAAAGGGAAGATCTGCTGGTCAAATGCCTGCTACAGTCACTAATTAACCAGAGGACAGGCTGTAGTTTTAAGAGATGGGAACATAAACCCGCCTTTTCAGATACCCACATCCCTAGATGGGACTCTTGACTTTCCAAGTGCCCAAAAGGCAGATTCTATCAACTACAAACCTGTGAGCTTGGCATTACAAGATTTTGCCAATATTTTCACCAGGTTGTTATTAAAGGGTTTGTTTAGGAGCACCTAGAACAAGACTCTAGGATCTCGGGGGCCCCATATGGGTCTGAGGGCAAACGATTTTGCCCTCAAGTTAATGACATCTTTCTCTGACAAGGTCATGTTAGGCTGGTCAGCGGAGAACTTGTAGGCCTCAGCAGCTGAGCAACAAGGACGCTTGTGGGGTAGGTTTGGACCAGAGAGAAACACAGGGGTGGATACACCGATACATAGGCACGTTGGTAACTAGCTGAACATCTAGGCACCACACGTACTTTCTTTGTAAGGAATGTGTAAAAAATCCTCCTGTACTTGTTGGATTTAGAACCCCTCTCTTTGTTCTGCTGCATTTAAGTTTACTATTTATGACTTAGATGGGAATACAGATTTTCAGAGAAGGGGAAGCTGAGAAAATCTCTCTCTCTCTTTCATACACACATACACAGAGATAGCTAGTTAGATAAAGAGATTTTTGAAAGGCTGTATGGGGCAATCCAAAGAATGGAATTGGGCAAGATGATATTTAACAAATGCATCTAATAGCATGATTATAAGAGAAGACATGGCTTAGCAGTAGCTCATGTGAAAAGATTTAGCAGTTTGTGTTAGCAGAATCTGCCATTGTGTTGTGAGAGCTCCTGCAATGCTGCTTGGATCTTGGGCTATAGTAATAGAAATAGAGAGTCTAAGTTGAGGAGGTGATTTTCTGTTCTGCAATGTCTTGGTCAGATATCATTAGGCATTTTGCCTTCTGTTTTGTACATCATCCTCAGAAGCTGGAACAGCCTCGAATGGAAGAGAGAAACTAAGTTTAATAAAAATGACCTGAAACATTCTCAACTGAGGAAGATAGAAGAAAGGTAGATGAGAAATTTTAGGAGTCATGGATGAGAGCTGTAATATGTGAAGCCTGTCTGGACGTCTATGGTACCCTCAGAGGTGGAGTGAGAATGTAGGAGAAGCTCTGGATGACCAGGTTAGGGTTCCAATGAAGGACATTCTCTGGAGATGGAATTCTGGGCTCAGACCAATCCCAACACACAATGGAACAGGTCAGTCAAGACAATGCATAGATGCAGTAGATGTGGCCCTCCTAGGTAACTGGAATAGGAGACTTTATACTTCATCTTTTCAAGAGCTGAAAAGCTTTCTTGACGTCCAGAAACATCTTTTCTGGCCATTGTCTTAAACTTCCCCATTAGCGCTCTGTCCCCGTAGCTTAAAGCTTTGATTCCTGTTTTATGCCAACAGCCCTGGAAGTCCTATCAGTAAATTATATATAAATATAAAAGGGGGAAGTGAGAAACTTGAAGGGGAGGGAGTAGAGAGAAGGTGTGAAGACAAAGGATGGAGGTGAATTTGGAGATCTTAAGTATGGGAAGCCTATATTCATTTCTATTTGCCTGACTCAAATCAGAGGGTGAAGGGCAAATTTCCACTGCTAATGAACTCAGATGACCCCCATCCCGACCTCAAGAAGGGCTCCCTTTAGCCTCTCATCCAGCCTAGGTCCTGGCTTCAGTATTTCAAGGCTCAGGTGGGAGTTTCTGCTGCCAGCTCAGGCCTGTCCTCCTGGGTTCTGCCCAAAGCCCCATATAGGCAAGAGCAGAGGGAGCAGGTGCCTGGCCCCCTGCACCACCCATCCTGCAAGCTGGAGGTCTGGCTGGCACCATACCCAGCTCATTTCCAAGAGCTCGCTAGCTGGGTATTTACTGGGAGGATCTTTGGCAAGAGGAGGCAGTTCAGCAGATATTTTGCCCAGGCGCATTCACTTGCGGTGCCGTGGCAACAGAGGTTTGCTGCCCTGATGGAGTTTGGTTTATGTTACAACATCAGCAAGCTTATTCCTCAGGCTGTTTCTAGCCCCGCGGCTGGGACCAGGAGAGGCAACGCTTTCATCACAGGAAGCAGGGTGGAATGTGAATTGTATTTCCCTAACTCTGTAGCAGGGGAAATTTGATTTATTTTAGCGTTAATCCATCACCCTCTGGCATCCTTTCAAGGCAGGCCTTGAGCATAATTGCAGGATCTGGAGAAAATGCAGAATTCAAGTTCAATTCATTCTATTAACATTTTTAGAACATTTAATTATGATAAAAACCGAAAAGCATTTAACGTGAATAGGACCATGGCTTTATCTTCTCCATGTGTTCATTGCACGAATCACTCTCTCCCTGCTGTTGCTGGCCTGTTATAACTTTGTTCCCTGGTTTTGAGGGTCCCCGTTGTCACCTTAGCCAGGGGGCAATGAGGTGGGATGTCCACTCGGGACCTTTTCGAGTTACATCAGGCCTAAGACCGTCCATTCCTTTCTGGATGGTCATTCTGTTATCCTCTCCTCCTCTGCACTCTAGTTTTCTTTTCCAGCCCTCTCTTCCCAGGGAACAGGTGAGGGCAGCTGTGGGAGGTGGGAGAGGTGGCATGTAGTCATGTCCTTCTCCTCCCAGCTGTCTGCTGGACAGGACCTCAGGCAATCCTCAGTTGTCCAGTAGCCAGAGAAAGCATGCAGGCAGAGCACCACAAAACAGAGGCGGCCACGGTTGTGATTTTGAAAAAAAATACTATTTCATTTCTTTAAAAGTCACTGAAGTAATAATTATGGGAAAGACTAGAATTTTGTCAGGTTTCTTTCTATTTATTTTATGATTGGGCATTGCTTTTACTTTAAATTCCATATGGGGTTGTGGTAGACAGACCATGGCCCCCCAGAGATGTCCATGTCCTCCTAATCTTGGAAACTTTGAGTATGGCATGTTATATGTTAAATGAGAATTAAGGCTGCAGATGAATTAGGTTGCTAATCAGCTGACTTTAAAATGGGAACATAACCTGGTGGGCCCTGTGTATGACAAGGGTTCTTGAAAGTGGAAGAGGGACAGAAGACAAGGCTAGAGTGATGCGAGGGGAGAAGGACTCGGACCCTGTTGTTGCCTCTGAAGATGGGGAAGGGGCCATGGGCCAAGGAATGCTAGCAGCCTGTAGAAGCTGGAAAATGCAAGGAAATAGATTCTCCTGGAGAAGCATCTAGAAAGGAACACAGTCCTGTTGACACCTTGATTTTAGCCACTGAGACCCATGTTGGACTTCAAACCTACACAACTGTTAAGATGATGAATCTGCACTGTAAATGTGTGGTAATTTGTTATAGAAGGGGTTGGAAAATAGTTGAGGCCCCGCCTAGATTAGGAGAGGAGAGATGCTTGGAGCCACGTCGTCATCACCAGCAAAAACATTCATTCCCAAGCATCTGCTAGGTGGAAGGCCATGCGCTGGGGCCTGATCCTTACCCTACATAAACCCAGGAGGAGGGGGCCTGAGCTGGGTGCTCAGTGTGGGTCTGGAGAGGGACCTTCTGGAGCCTACAGGGTGGAGCCAGCCCAGGCTCCATCACTTCCCAGTTGGATGAACTCGGGAAAGGTATTTAATGTCTCTGAACTGCATTTCCTCACATTATAACAGACATAGTAATGATATTATAGTAGGATTCATGAGTATGAATGAGTTAGCATTGGTAAGGCACATGAGAAAGGTCAAATAAGGTTTAGCTGTTAACAATCACTGTAATTGTTATTACTGGACTTCCAGGAAGTCTTTAGGGGCGAAGTGGGCTTCAAGGAAGGAAAGTTAGAGAGATAATAAAAGTAAGTAATATTTACAACCACTTTCTGTGGACGTGATAGTGATAAGCACTTGTCTTTAAAACGCTATGAGCAAAACCTAGGATGGTCCCACTTTACAGGTGCAGCAACGGAGGCCCGGAGAAGCTAAGTAACCTGACTTGCACAACAATTAAGAGACGAAGCAGGATGCAAACCCAGATTCCTGCACTCCAAGCCAGCATACTCCAACGGCTACTCAGAGGCAGTGGTGAGCACATATTGGAAGGAAATCAGGAAGGGCCAACAGTTCAGCTGAAGCAAAAATTTGGTGTGACAAGTAACTGGGACCAGGCTGGGAAGTCAGCAGGGGCTGGATGTGCTCAAATAATAAGATTTTGTTCTTTAGGGAAGGTGGAGCCATGGAATATAAACAGATGGTATTGTAGGACTATGAACCTGGTACATGTGTTATGGATGGAGTCAAGACAAGGGGATCCCAGATGTTGACAAAGCACTTAGAACATCATCCTAAATGCTGAGATACTGAGCGTCTCTGCACTGGGGTGACGCAAGATGTGAGGAATAGGTGAGTGAGGAAGGTCACGCAGAGGGAGTAACAGCAGGGGTGACAGTGGAGAGAAAGGAAGGAGGAGAAAATGCAAGACTTCAAGCTTAAGGGCTTGGTATTTAGCCCTCTGATGTAATGGCTACCAAGGCAGGCAGGATATGGAAGGCCATGTCTGAGTTGTTCTGATTACATTGATCCTTGGTGTGTGTGTGTGAGTATGTGTGTGTGTGTGTGTGTGTGTGTGAGTTCATCTCTCTGAGCCCCAGTTTATTTACGTGTACAATGGGGGTAACCATGCCCCCTCCCACCTCCCAGAAGCATCCAAGGATGCTCCCATGACATCACAGGTGTGACGGTGCTTGGACAGCTGAGAAGGTCATACAGATAGAATGGGCTGCCTCATACCAGCTGCCCTGGCAGGACAACTGGACCAAGAAGCCTTGCCAGGATGGAGCCTCATCCCGTTCATATTTGTTTGGACAACAGTCTCAGGCTTGTTTCAGAAGCCCAGAGTTTCCACATGCAGTTGAGAATCCTCCTTCAGAAACCGCCTTGAGCACTAACCACTCGCTCTCTGTGTGCCTGGAGTCCTCTCTGGCTTGGCCACCAGCCTCTGAATGAGGCTGGATGCCTCGTCCCAGCCACAGAGAAGCTGCTGCTCTTCTTTCCAAGGAAACAGATCCATGAAAAAGCTCAGCAGCCCCCAAAGGGAGCCCTGGGCCTCGCCCAAAGGAAGAGTCTGTATCCTCATGCTGAAGACATAATTAGAACAACTCTGCCTCCCTTATCTGAGACATGGAAGAAAAATGAGGGAGGGGACGGCAGAAAGAAAAAGCCGTTATCTCTCATTTTGTAAGTGAAATTTTTTCTGCCTTATAGGAAAGGGTCGCTGCCAAATTGTGTCCATTGCAAGAGGAGGCCTGGGTGGGCTGGGAAGGACCTGGCACACGGCTATGCCAGTACTCAGTGCTTCAGAGGGTCGCACAAGGTGAGGCAGGGACAGGTGGTACTGCAGCCTGTGCACCTGGCTCAGGCTGAAGCTGTCCCAGCCCACCTTCTGGGACAGTTGTCCTGCCATGGCGCGACCACCCAGTGGCCCGGCCCACATCTGCCCGGGGAGTGGAGAGAACACCTTCTCTGCCCTGCCTTCCCGCAGATCGCCCCCTGTTTCCTGCCACCCCAGTCTGTTCTTTTCCAAGCATGCTCCCAGAACACTGAAATACTCCCCCAATCCATTCTCCACCCAGCTGTCCGCCAGGATGAAGTAGAGAGGAAGACACCAGCAAAACCAGCAAAAGCAAGAAAAGTAAATAGCAAAGAGGAGGTGTGGAACAAAGCTTCCCCACCTGCTCCGCCTTCTGCCTCTGTGATGTGAGATGGGAAGTCACTCTGGATCTCACATCTCCCGTTGGTGCAGAGGGCACGTGCTAACCCGAGGCCACCCTGTGTGCGGAATCCCCGCGGAGCAAGCCCCTGGGGCACTCAGGTCCCCTTTTAATGGACCTTTGGTAGCAGAGTGGAGAGCTGTGAGAGAAAAAACCCACAGATGGTGGCCAATGAATGTGGGATTTAAGGAAAACAACCTCACAGAGGATTTTATGGTGATTTAATTAAAACATTCAGTCACAGAGTCAATAACAGAAGCGACAAAAAATTAGGAGGCGTGGGCATGAGAGAAAAGAAGTTCCTGAAGACTGAGAAGCACAGGAGCTCTGAGGGGGAGAGGCTGTCCCCGAGGCAGGAGACAGGGGTGCCCTGAGGGGAGGCCAGGGTGCGCGAGGGACGAGACCTGCCCACCCTCAGCACAGAGGAGCTCTCACAAGCTCTCGGCCGTGGTGCACGCAGAGGCCTGACCTGCAGACTGGGGAAGGCCAGCGGAGGGGCAGACCCACTCCTCTGGGAGGTGGGGCGAGCAGGTGTGAGGCTACAGTCGGGTCGGGAGCTTGGAACCCGGCAGGAGTTGCTGTGATGTGGTGGTGGAAAGCCATTCTGACTGGGAACCAGTGGAAACGGCTGACAGGAAGTGGGCCAGAAAGTCAAAGGACATGTTTCAGCACATTCAGACCTCTGGCAGAGTACCGCCAAGCCTCCAATGGGCTCTTATTTTAATGAACCCAGTAGATCAAGCCTTCTCCTTGAGGGGCACTCAGCATGAGCTGGTGAGCCTCTGAGAGCCGCCTGCCCATTTACTAAGTCCTGTTGATTCCAATGTCTTTGTGCTCCTCCATCTCCCACTGGTTTCTTGCCTGAGTTCAGACTCTCATCTTTTTCCTCCTGCGTTATTGAAATAGCCCCGAAGTGGTGTCCCCACCTGTGGGCTCATCACCTCCCGATCCCCTTCCTCTCACCTTCCAGACTGATGTTCAGGCATCACACAGACGACTGTCTCTCACGCCTGCCTTACCCTCCCTGGCTCCCTGTGGCCCAAGGACATGTTCTCAAAGCTTCCTTGGTCATAAAACTCACTTGGCTGAGTTGGCTGCCAGAATACAGATTCCCAGGCTCTTCTGAGCTTTGAAGTTAGCAGGGTGGGGGTGGAGTTCCAGAATGTCTATTATTAATAAACACCCTTGTTGATTCTTCTGCTCAGGAATGTGTGGGAAACACTGTGTATACAAAACGCCGAACCCTCACTTGGGTGCAAGGTCTGTGTGGGTCCATCGTGCGCCTTTCCTTGTCTCTGTACCGACAGCTGAGCTGCATCTCTGGGCATCGACTGCTGGAGCCCAGCCAGTCTGCACTCTGGACCTGGGATCCAAAACTGAAAGTCTGTCCAGAATACCAACCACCCGGCAGTTCAGGCTTCTTTACTAACACCCCCCCCACACTCTGGGCTGGGAGAAGGTGGGACCAGGGCACACCTGCTTTGGAGAGAGATTTTTTTCTTTCTTTCTTACAAAAATGAGAGAATAACAGACTATAGGTAGAAGGGGAAAAGCAATTAAAAAAATATATATTATATAAATCACTTGTGGCATTCACTGCTTCCTGTTGTTCTGAGACAAACAGCTTAGTGAGTAAAGAAAGCCAGGCAAGGCAGACGTGGTATCGGCACGAAAACGAGCTTTGCCGTGATTCTCCGAAGTGCGTGCACCTGAAATTTCCGAGTTCCAGATGGCAGAATCGTGAAGACAGCAGTTTGCTGTGACTTGTTCAAACCCTCCCTTTAGCTTCTCAGCTTGCCTTGGGCTGCCTTCCTCAGCTATTGTCTTCATTTGGGGACCAGATCCGTAGAGCCCGTCACCACAGATGCCTTCTCAGCAGCCCACCGCCCCCCACCCCCCTACGCTCATCCCTAGTCCCAGCCCGTATTTCATACCTGGACCACTTGCCTTCAAAATGGGAACCAATCTGCTAAATCAATGCCTGCTAAGGTTTCAATGCGTCATAGTCACTCTCTTCAAGAACACAGTGTTTCTGTTTTACCAGTGAAATGCTGGGAGACAGAACTTTCCTAAAGGTTAAATTTATGGGTGAAATTTTAGGAGATTGTTAGACTTAAGAAAAGATGATCATTTCCCCTCTGAAGGCTTTAACCATTGTACTGTAGCCCCTCTTAGCACAGAGTAAGTACTTGATAACCTGGCTTAATGCTCTGGACCAGAGAAAGATTGATCCCTGACATCTGGATTCTACCTGGATTTTCTTGGACCACTAACTAATATAACTATTATTTTGACAAAATAATAGTTAATATAACTATTATTTTGACAAAAAGGATGAAATACATATTAATGAAGTTTACTGATTTAGGGTTTAATAAAATATTGCTACTTCTATTCTTCCTCTAATATGAACATCTTAGAATAAAAGTTTCCCTCATCCCTGGCAATTTTTTTTTGTCTATAGCGCAAGCAGTGTTCTCAGCCGTAACCCAAAATTCCAGTTTGGATTCTGCCTATGGTTTGTTTTAGATCTCAACAGCCTTTCATGGATAAAATGTATCACTCTTTGTTTTAGCTTCCTAGGGCTGCCGTAGCCAGGAACCACAAATCGGGTGGCTTAAAACAAAAGAAATTTATCATCACACAGTCCTGGAGGCTAGCTAGAAGTCTGAGATCAAGATGTCAACAAGAGTCATACTCTCTCTGGAGGCTCTAGGGAAAATATTTTCTTGTCACTTTCACTTCTACTGGTTGTGGGCTATCCTTGGTTTTCCTTTACTTGTAGACTTGTATCACTCCACACTCTGCCTCTGTTTTTACAGGTATTCTCCCTGTGTGTTTGTGTCTCTGTTTTCTCTCCTAATAAGGACACAAGTTATTGAATTAGGAGCCACTGTAGTCCAATATGATTTTGTCTTAACTAATTACATCTGCAAAGACCTTATTTCCAAATACTCTGTCATATTCTGAAGTTCAGGGCAGACATGAACTCTGGGGGGACACTATTAAATCTGATAAACCCCCCTTGACATTTCTGCCCTCAGTTTCCAACCTACAGCGAAGCCATCTAAATACACAGCAGTCACTTCCTCTTCTCCCCAACCCACCTCTTGTTGTTAACGGCCTTAAATTAAGCTGTTTCCAGAGAGTCAAACATTCTCATTCTGATCTTCCCAGTGCAGGGGCCGAAGCAGGACTGGGGCGCAGAGCAGTCGGTGCTTTAGTAAACTGGCTCCTCATCCCCTTGCACACTAAATTTGACTGTTTCTCAGCCTGTCTTGACATTAGAACCTGGCTGTGGGACCAGGTTCTTATCAATGGAATCCAAGCAGAAATCATGTGCTCTGTTTCCAGGATGGGTCCATGATCACCTCCCATGCAGGATCTTCCAAACTTTTTCTTTTTCTGCCAGCTTGAGGCAGATGGGCAGCATGGCCTCAAAAGCTGTGTGCTAAAAATGACAGGGCCAGAAGAAAAAGGAGTTGGAGCTCTGTATCATTTCCTAAAAAGAGCTACCTATAGCTTAGGATTTTACAAAAGCAAGAAGTGAACTCTGATTGTATTAAATTTTGGAGCTTGTTGCTGTAGGTATTAGCCTACTCAAATTAGCTAGGGATCACGTCCAAGCATATATGGCCATACTTATAATAGCGGCAGAAGCATAGGCCATAAGACCTGGTTCTTCTGGCTCTTATTGCAATACTCTTGTCAACGCCAACTTCCCCATATTAGTTGGGTTTCAGTCATTGCTATGATGTAGTATTTATTTCTTTGTGACAAATTTTAAGAACATTTATTTCTTGGCCTGAGTCTGTGCTTTGAAACAGACATGTGAAGTCGTGAGAATCAGTGTGGGTGACCAACATGAGCATTTCTCCTGACTGTTACTGGGCACCTCATCCATTATGACTTGATTCTGTGTCTTAGTCCATTTGGGCTGCTCTAACAGAACACCACAGACTGACTGGCTTATAAACAATAGCAATTTATTTCTCATAGTTCTGGAGCATGGTGCTGGCAGATCCGATGTTTGGTGAGGACCTGCTTTCTGGTTCACGGAGAGCTGTCAGCTCATAATGCTTTCTCATGTGACTGGAGGGTCGAGGGAGTCCTCTGAGTCTCTTTTACCTGAAGGCTCTACCCTCCTGACCTCATCATCTCCCAAAGGCCCCACATCCTAATACCCTTACATTGGGGGTTTGGTTTCAGCATATAAGCGGGGACACAAATATTCTGTCTGTAGAATTCCATAGGTTTTTAAATTTTATCCAGTTATTTCCACTGATGTCATTTAAAGCCCTTTGTGCTTGTTTTCTCATATCAGTGTGCCTTTCAGCTTTCTTTGCAGATGTTCCAACTCTGAGGATGAAATATCCTTAATCAAGCCTGGGCACCCACGTCCTGCTGTTTTCTCCCTGTGTTAAGGTAGTTCGGCTCCATTTAAAGTGTCCTCCTTGACCACCAACCAGGTGGTCAACATTTCCCAATTCTTGACTCTCCCCCCGAGGCCCTTCCCTTAATTTATGTCAGGAACCCATATGTCAGCTATGGAGCTACCGTCACTTTGAGGTATCAGCATGCACCCAGATTTCCTCTTCTGGGGACACTCAGGACTCCCACAGAGAGCGTATGGGGCTGTGAGGGCCCGCAGTGGTGTTATGTAGGGAGGGGGTGGCTTTGACCTATTTCCATCCTCCTTCATGGATTCCTAAAATAATTCTGACTTCTGACTGTCTGCACTTCAAAGGACTGCACATTTTCTATTCTACCTCAGTATTTCCAGGTTTGTTACATCCACTACGTATTTTCTTCACAAACCCATTACTTCCCTTTATCCCCCTACTTAAAAAAAAATCTTAAAAGTTTATTTTTCTAAGTTGAATGTCATGGGGCTATTTTCTGCTTTGTTTAGTCTCTTTGTACCATTATTCTACCATTCTATGGCTTGCACTGGCTCCCAACTGAGCATTAACATACCATTTCCAACCACTTCCACACCATTAATAAAGCTGTGAAGGAAGACAGGTTCTTACCCCAAACCCAGTGGCACACTTACCCCCAGATGGCTTTCTTGGCAATTAATCATTACCCTATGGTCTTCCAGCCAGGGTCTAATCAATGAGTCTGGGTTCTTATCCAAGCCAATTTCAAACTAAGTTTCTGAAGAAATTTTCTCGAGACCAATTGGTCTGCTTTTCAGAATCTGTCTCCTTTCTTCCAGTTGCTCTGTTTGGAGCATAAAAACCTGTCAGGTCATTTATTTGTCTCTAAGAATGGTTCAGGGTGGTAGCATTTATCTCTTTTTTGCTTCCAACGGCCTTCCCTGTCTTGTGGAAAGGGAGTCGAAAGAGAACCAAATCCCTGGAGTCTGCCTCCTTCTGTAAGCTAAGATTGAAGTGTGGTGGAGATGGGGTTGGAAGGGGGGCACATCTTCTGCCCTGGGAAGAGCCTTAATCATCCTGCCTTGCTTCCCAGACACATGCTGGCGCAGAGCTGTCTATAAAGACCTAACAAAAGGGGGCCAGTGGTGTGAGCCGGTGCCCACCATGGTCAATGGGTCTAAGCGCCAAACCACCACTGTTGAGTGCTAATTATGTCTTAAGCATTGTGCCAGAGGTACCCATACAAAACTAAAGAAGCCATAGCCGACACCTGCAGGTGGCTTCAAGTCTAGTGGTGGTAGAAATGAAAGACTCAACAGCCAGATTTCTGTTTCTCATCATCTTGTCTGAAAACTATTGGTCCCTACTAGGGCTTGATATGTGTCAGAGGACCCTGACAAATAGAAACATATTTGAAATTTTAATACCTGGCACAATAAAACTTCAGTGTTTTATGAGTCATTACCACTGTCAGCTGGGTTGGGCTCTCAAGAGAATGAGATGTGGAACAGGTACTTTACTTGGGTGACCTATTTAAGCGAGAAATTATAAAGGAGGAAGCCTGGGTATCTGAGACAGGTCTGGCACTAGGCATGTGTGTGGGGGGGTGGGGTACGGGTAGGGTTAGGGGCACCCAAATGAGGTGGAATGCTCTCCGGGGCTGTTCTCCTAGACCCATTGCCTCAAAAGAGGGTGCTGGGTTCCCTGCACCAGAATCACGCAGGTGACTAAGATGCCGAGTCCTGTAACCCAGCTTCGATGACTCCACCAGTTTCTGAGAATGAATCTGTATTTTAAACCAGCACACTTAGATGGCTCTAAATCAGGGGCTTCAAACCTGGGGTTCACAGACATGTTAGGGCAAGGTTCTCAGTCTCTGGTACATGTAAGAATCACCTGGAGAATGGGATAAAATGCAGACACTGGAATCTAACAGCTTCTTCCACAGGTCTGGGGAGGATCAGGGAGCCTGTCAGCCCTTTTAATTAGCATCCCAGGTCTCTCTAATGAAGGTTGTCCAGGGCCCTCACTCTGAGAAACCCCTCTAGGAAGCCTAGAAGTTCTCTGCTATGCTGTCCCCACGCCTCCACCTCCACTCCCTGACAATTCATATGCAAATCTCCCATGTGTGTACCACTGTGCCAGCTTATGATACAGAAAGTCTCTGGCTTTTTTCAGATCCTCATAGGGTTTAGGTCCAGAAAAAAGCTAAGACACACTGTAGATGCAGGCTCTTCTCACTAGTCCTAATATTTTCTTGCATCTCTGTGCAAGCCATACAGAAAAAAACAATGTATCAGGTAGCAGCTGCAGAAACTGCGCCCGCAGATAAGCTATTTGCTATTCAATGGATGCATAACCCTATCCCAGCAGAAGCTCAGGGACAGGCGCACTCCGGAAAACACTCAGTAACCAGGTTCTCATTCATTTCTCTCACTGCCCAACCTTCAGGCATTACTTTAGGGAAGCCAGTTAAAAAAAATTGTTTATATTACTCTCCTTTAATTTACAGTCAAACTGAGTGCCCTGTCTTCACTGATCCATGGTTTCACCTGCATTTGTCCAGCTATATCCTCCTAAGGTTTTTTTGTCGTTGTTTCAGTTCCTTCTTGTTTTCTATTTATTTTGTGTTCAAACAGAAATAGAAAAAAAAAAAGGCAGATGTTGCTTTTATCTAGCGGTCATTTGGTAGAGGAAAACCACTAAACATTTCGAGGCCAGAATATTTGGAGTAAGTGCGAAGTTACCAACCTAAGGCTCGGGGACAGAGCTCTCTGCAGAGGAAAGCCCGCAGGCTTGGGGAGCTGCCCAGTGTCGGCAGCGTGCTCCTGTGTGACTCTGGGAAGGAAGTGCACACTCTTTGAGCCTTAGTTTACCCATCTTTATGCTGGCAGGTGTCCTCACTCTTCTCCTGTGGGCAGACTGACATTTTTGCAGCCTAGCAGATAGGACTCAGCACTTTTTTCTCCCTCCCAGTGAATCCACAGGTTCACAGAGCCATGTCGAGTTTACTGAGGATTTTGTATAGAAACAGAGGAGGGTTAATAGTACACGCCTCCGCAGTAAACTCTCTAAGCCCCCGTGAACAGGTTTTCTCTCCCAAGTCTTTCTACTTCCCTGCTAACCAACAACTTCTCTCCTCCGTCTGCTTCAAACAGGGCCCAGACTCACTGGCTGAGCTTTCTCGGCCTCCCCACCTCCCACACCCTGTCCCTCCACCCCAAAGTGCAGGCCCCTTGTCCCTGTCCTCATTGCTTAGACCCCACACCTCCAAACCCATAAACCTACAACCATCAGGGGCTCAGAAAACAACTACATCTGCCTCCCCGACCGGCCCTTTACCTTGGAAAACAAGCAACTCAGCAGTTAGATACGATTTCATATTAACTACACATCTTCTTGCCCTTTCTAGGAAGCCTTGAATGAATTCCAGTCTTTTTGATGTCATGAGTAAAAAGTGAGGGACTGCAGAGTTCCCCCCAGCTACTTCTTAGGGCCTCCAGCCACCCTGACAGCTGAGGGAGCAGTGTGTCCCCAAGACCCTAAACCTGCCAAGGCACAGACCACCACGTCCAGGCCAGGAAGCTCGGCCTCTGAGACAGAGGGTAAGAAGAGCGGGCAGTTTTCACCTGCCACCGGGGGCGGAACACCGCCTATTTGACAGGGCTGTCCAACGCCTAACTGAAATAACCTCCGTAACTAGCTAGCAGAGTGCCAGGCACCAGGGGGTGTTTAAGGAAGGCCCCTTGGTTAGACTTAGCTCCCACGCTGATCCACTATCCTGGCCGGAACTCCGTTTGCTGGGAGTTCCTTCGCTTCCTTTCATTTCTGTTTCATTTTTAAAAAAATGAATAGTCTCCAAATTTACCTCTTTGAAGGCAGACTGGCTAAAGCCAATTACCCTCAGTGTCTGCAAGGAGTCGCCCTTCACTGGGCCTTGGCTCTGCTCTCCTCGGGGGACGCGCTACATTTGGTGGGCCGTTCGTGCGTTTCGGGCCACCCCTGGGCCTCCGCCATCGCTCACTGAACATCCACATTCTCGCTCTATGGCCTCCTGCTGCTGATGGCCTGGTCCCAGGTCATTTCAACACATTCTGTTTCTCTGTTACCGCCCACCTCTGCTCCTGGGTTAGACTGATGGTTTCCTGGGATCCAAGGAGCCTCTGACTCGCACTGTCAAGCACCTTGCCCTGACATGTCAGTGTCTATCACTCTCTGTGGATGATCCCCTTTGCAGATTAGCATGCCACAGATTTCATAGGGGAAGATAATTTTAGGATCAATTATGATTGGTTTATTATTATTCTCTTCCTCACTTTGCTTCAGCTACACCAGCTTCCTCGCTGCTTCTGAAATATAAGGACACACTGCTGCCCCGGGGTCTCGTCCACTCTCCCCTCTGCTGGAATGCTTTTTCCCCAGATACCGACTGGCCCACGCTCTCCCCTATTTCAAGTCTTTGTTCCCATGTCATCGTCTTCTCCATGTAGGCTTTCCCTACAATACTCCAATGCCACCCAGCCTCTTCTCTGCTGTTTTGTTTTTTAACGTTTTGTGTATGTGTGTGAGAAAGAGAAGAGTCAGATAGAGAGGGAGAGAGACAGAGACAGAGAGACAAAGAGAGAAATCAATATAGTTTATAGTTTGTCCATTCCAGCTAGAATGCAAGCTACTGGAAGGCAGGGAATTTTCTTTTGTTTCTCGCTGGGTATCCCTCATGTTTGTATATATCCCCTTCTATATAATCTATATCTAGAATCTATCCCAGCACATAGTAGGTGTTTTGTATTAATCGTTGAGTGAATGAATGAATCACTTATTTCAGACAACATATGGGTGCAGAAAGGTGAAATGAATTGTCCAAGGTCGCACAGCAATCAAGAGGTAGAGCCAGGGAGTTAACTCAGGCCTCTGTCACAAGGCTCAGTGTCCTTCCTCTGCCTTCAGCTGCCTCCATGATCAACCACAATCCACAGTGGTCTGCTCTTGGGGTCACTGCTCCTGGACTGTAGTTAGGGGGAGGCTTGGAGCCTGGCCCTCAGCAAGGATTAAAAAGTATAATGTCTTCAATATCTTAAATGTATGTTCTTCATAAAAGCTGCTTCATTCACTGTTTCAGCCATACTGCTCTTCCTTCAGTTCTTCAAATTCCCTCAGGGCCTTTGCACATACAGTTCTTTGCAATGCCATTTGCCCAGCTTCTCCTTGGAATGCCTCCTTTTGCATCCTTCAAGCTTCAGCTTATGTGCCTTGTTGAGTTCATCCCTTACTACCCATATCAAATAAGTTTCAGTTATTTTTCTTCATAGTATTTGTCACTATTTGTTTGTGGTTATTTGCCTAGTAAGTTTCCTCTGTAGAGCAAGAGTCATTTCTACTTGTTCACCTTGTACAATCAGTGCCAACACTGTGCTTGTAATGAAGGAATCAATGAGTAAATCTATTACCAAATAAAAGGCAAAGGATTTGGGGATTATTATGCATTATCTCATATTAGCCATCATAGCCAGCTTTTGAACACCTGATAACTAAAGAAGCAACTGCCAGTGAGTAAAGGCCCTGCAAGCCAACCACAGGTAGCGAGGAACTTTTATAACACATTTGATGGCTGTTCATGTTTGTTTGAGTCTGTTTCAAACTTTCCAGGAAGATCCCAGGCAAGTGACTTGCTATATCTTCTTCATAGTAAAAAACACAGACACAGAAAATACATGTCCTATTGTTTATTATATACATAATATTGTAGGTCCCTACTTACAAATTAAATTGTATCAAACTGTGATGACACTTAAATTCATATCTAGTTCAAGCATTATTGGGCTACTTTGTCTAGTGTCTGTCTTGTTACATTATGTCTAAATGGAATTTGAAATTATTTTAGATTAATGAATAAATACAGAGAATTTACTTAGTACCTAGCCCTCAGAAGAATATAGGAGAGTCCTAGGATCATGGCCCTGTTCTGAAGAAACAGACTATTTAGTAGGATGCACACGTTTTATACACAAGATGTCACAAACAGGGTTATACTCCATAATCCTGTGTGTGCACTGAGCAGGAAAGACAGTTACGTATGGAATTTGGAAGGAGGAAAACAAATGTGTCCTGGAGTTTTCAGAAGGGGTTAATGAATGAGGTGGCATTTAACTGGGCTTTGAAGGATGGGGTAGAATAAATCAACATATTTACTGAGCGCCTACTATGCATAAGAAACTGTACTAAATACTATGGCAGCTACAGAGAATTATAAGACAGGGTCTCCACCCTTGGCAAGTTTTGATCTAGTTATAGAGGCAAGACATAAATTAGTGAAAAGTTAAATAACATTATGAGAGACAAACAGCAGCTTAAGCTAATAACGGTGCAGGAAATGTCCCAAGCGTAATGTGATTAATTACCCAAGGAATGATGTAGACAGTAAAAGCTATAGGCGTTCAAAGAAGGTGGGCTTAGAGGACTTCTCAAAAGACACAGGACTTAACTTTGTGTTGGAAGGATGGGAGGAGAAGATGGGCTGAGAAGGAAAAGATGAAGAAAGACATTATCAGGAAGGCTGAGAGGAGAAGAACATCAGCAAAAGTGTAAAGGCAGGGAAGGAAAAACATGTGTTCCAAGAACATGAATGAGCCAGATTGGCTGGAGCAGATAAAAAATTAGAAAACAGAATAGTTAGAAATAAAACCAGGGAGAAAGATTAAAAACAGATCATGAAGGCAATGAAAGCTATACTCGAGTCTTCCTATCACCCTCCATGCCGTCAAAAGACACTAACGATTTTGCACAGGGGCATGATATCTTGGCATGATTTGCCTAGCAGTGTAAAGAATGGCTTTGAAAGGTGTTGGTGCTCAGGAGGTTGACACACAGGTCTGAGCATGAGGCTAGCAGGACCTGGTAAGGGCAGTGGGGGCCATTCACAATGGAAATTAGGTAAACATGTGAGAGAGAAACTGCAAAGGAAAAACTAATAGGTTTTCATGGTTGGGTGATTATGGGGTCAAATGTGAGGCCTGAATGTTGCACACCTGGGTTACAGGAGATTTAGTAACACTCACCCACCTACAGATGCACATTCAATTACCTAGCACTTGTTATTTACTAGATGCTGGGCTTAGATCTTGAAAATTCAAAGATAAATAAGACAAGACCCCTCATTTCAAAGTTTTACTGCTTAAAGTGGGATAATAATATTTGATAAGCAATTTTAGGGTTCCCAATAACAGGCAGGAGGGAGAACTTTAAATCTCAGTCGTATGGGAAAGGATTTAGACTTCATTTTAGATCTGTAGAATTCAAGGTACTGTAGGGACTTTCACAGAAAACATTCAGAGGCAAAGGTAAATTCAGAGTTAAAGCTCAGCACAAAGCCCACGGAGGAAAATGGAGATCTGAGAGGGCTTGATTTAGAGTGGAGGCCTCCAAGAGGGATATCCAGAGAGATGCAATAGAGGCCGAAGTCTTCACCTTAGGCTACAATTGCATTTAGAGTTGGCAAATTAGAGCTCAGCTAAGACAGGTAAATATAATCAGAAAAGAGTTGGAACAGTGCATATCATTCAAAGGTAGAGAGGCTGTAACTACTGACAGTGGGGACCGATCTGCAGAGGTCAAGATGGAGGAAAGAAAGACTATGGAAGGGTCTAGTTAGGTAAGAGACCCTCTGGTTCTGGAACTTTTTGACCAAAGACTGGATGACTAAATATGTCATGAATATCACAGGAAACTCTCCAAACTTGGTGGCAAATTAGGTTAGATTAGTGCTTTTCAACTGTGGTGTTTCAGAAGTGGTGTTAGGAATGGGAGCAAAGTACAGAAGTTTACAAATGATTTGCTTTTTTTATAATAATAAATCAAAGTGCATTAATTTATCCAAATAATAATTTTGTGTTCACTGACTTGGATATAGTTATGGTTCCTTAAGTAGGAAAGAAAGGTAACTTACCTGAAAGGTAAATGACCTGGGAATTGGACATAACTCCTGCCTATGGCATGCCCACCAACATTGATGGCTCATGCAAATATCGATAGCACTGGTGAGTATGGTTGAAAAATGCTGGGTGGGTTAAATGAACTACTGTTTCTTCTGTGTTCAATATTTCTGTAACACAGTGACTTAACAACTAGAGGTCATAGGTTGTCAGCTTCTGGAAGGTGGGGAATACATATTTTACTGCTGTATTTGAATCCCTTACAAAATCAGATACACTGGTGAGTATTTAATATTTTTGCTTATAAGTAAACTGATGAGGCCTTCAGAGTACAATACAATTTCAGTGGAGCAGGAAGAAATTTTTATTATCTGGTAAGAAAAATGATTAAGAAGTTAGAAAATAGAGATAAAATCGAAGGGAGTGGCTTTTGTAATAGCTTCATATCTGTGGATGGTCATTACATTAGGACATAAACCTGTGCTTTGATAAGAGTGACTTAGGTTGGATATAAGAAAGCCCTTCCTGGCAATAAAGGGTGATAGATATTGAACTAAGATCATCCAAAATGATGTGAATGAGAGAACGCTGAGAGAGCTTGAACAAGGAAAGCAATCTGTACCTGAGGTTTCAGCTGTTCTTTTCCTTTCAATGATATAGCCAGGCCTTCATATCAGATTTCTCTCCTTGCAACATGTGCTAGAGTGAATTTTCTCTTCGTGAGAGTTTTGATTCTAACCACCCATGGCCTGCTGTTAGGGACCTGACTCAGGCTAGTATGTCTCCTATGAAATGCAAATGAATTCGTGCTTCTGCATTAAGTATTAAGCTGTGACTGTCAGACAGTAAGGTGCCACTAGCAACAAGCACTTTGTGTAAGTGAGAGGAGATGGTGTGTGTGTGTGTGTGTGTGTGTGTGTGTGTGTGTGTGTATTTCAGCCCTCCTCACATTCACAGGGCAAATGTATTTCCTCTCTCTTCCTCATAAGAAGACCCAGCATCATAGCTCATTGTGACTTGGAAGTTATATCGTCCATCCAGATACACCAGGAATGGAACTCATGGACTTGAGCACGTTATATTTCACTTTGCCCAACTCTCTCTTGCTCTACTCTCTGATTACTTTCATCCATTTATGAATAACTACACTGTGGTCAGACATTTACTGTAAGCATTGCTGGTGCCTTTAATAATGGCTGCCTTCCCCTGACAGGTGGTGCTCAGCTGAGAAAGGGCCAGAGGAACTTGAACACAAATTCCCTCCCTCCCCCATTTGGCCTCAATCTGGACTTTCCCTCCTCCCTCCGGTCAGCTTCCTGCTTCCTCTTTTCCATTCCATCGTCTCTCCCAAATTCATATTCAAAGATGCTTTAAACATAACACAAATACTGCCAGAGCTAATTATAAGTGCACATGAATTTTGTTATATGACATAGATTTTCTTCCAGCCTGAATATTTCAAATAGACCTATGAGAGGTAAAAAGAACGTGGTAATTTTTCCCAGCCTCCCCCCTCTCTCTTCAGTTTCTTTTGAGGGGAATACTTTTTTTTTGCCTCCCTGTCTGTGTCTATTTTTATTCCTTGTCCCTTGCACCCTTATATAAACTTAAAATATTGATGAACTCCATTCCAAGCTCAGCATTCATTAGCAGAAACTCAGCTCGGTTCAGCACAGGTGGATAGAAATTCATAGGATTCCTTAGAGGCCAGAGGCAGGGAGATGCAGAGGCTAATGTGGGGAGAAAAATATGACTTTAAGCACTGATTTGAATTCTCTGTGGACTTGGAGCATAGTTGTGTGAGTGGGAGAAAGGGCGAATTTTGAGAAAGGATCCAGTAGATAAATGATCCCCTAGGTCAGCAAGACCCAGTGGTGGCCCGAGGATGGTGTGGATTCCAGAAGGCAGAAAGTGATAGTGTGAAGAATGTCAGCTTGCAATCAGACTGCCTGTGTTCAACTTCCAGCTGCAGTTCTTACAAACTGCTTGATCTTGGGCATAATACTTAGTAATGTAAGCAGTTTCCTTTAAAATAGAGGAAGTAACAGTTCCTATCATCTAGGGCTTGAGGGAGAAATTAGAGAGTGCTTTTATAAGCTGTGACTGGAATGTAGAAACTGATCAGTAAGTAGCAGGTGTCATGTGTCGCCCCCTTTACTGTTGTTCACCTGTAATTAGCAATGTGTGACTATTGTTTATTCAACTATCTCCATGAGAAGTTCTCAGTTCATGAAAAATGATGTTCAAAACCAATCATTAGCCTTAGAAAAAAAGGAGTAAAGGCAGATTTCCCTAAGAGAATTCCAAATGATTCTGGATTGATAACAATTTATTAAGCTTTCTACATTGTCCAAGACATTAATCTGCTGTTGATTTGTCTCAATTACATCTTAGCTGCAGTCTATCTATAGGTAAGTAGATACATGTACGTAATAGGATGGTGAGTGAAATGTTTCCTATTGCTTTGGAATTTGTATCTGAGTCTCTGCAGCAGGAGTCTGGGGAGATGGGGAGTAGCTCACAGGTCTGAGAGCTAAAGGACCAAGGGTGGAAGATGTCAAGCTTGAGCCAAATCTTCCTTATCCCCAGACTGTGCTGGGGGGTGGGGCTCACAGGGCACGCTGAAGAACACACACAGCTGTCTGAAAGGAGACAGACCATAACTGGAAGCTCGCTGCATGAAGGGCTTCAGCGGCCCATCTGTGTAAGCTGGAGAGGCAGCCGAGCAGCAGAGAGAGGACCACAGTGGAGGCCAGCCAGGCAGAGGCACTTGTCCTCCAGCCCCGCATTTCTGAAAATGTCAGGATTTGAGGGGCAGGGGGAAGGGCGTGTTGCAGAGTCAGATCACAGTCCCAGGTCTCAGCTTGTTATGGGCTGCATTGTATCCCCCAAAATGACATGTTGAAGTCCTAGCCCCAGCACCTCAGCATGTGACCGTATTGGAAATAAGTGTCTTTACAGAGGGAATCAGATTAAAACAAGGTCAGTGTGGTGGCCTCTAATAATATGCCTGGTGTCTTATAATAAGGGGACATTTAGACACAGACATACACAGGGGGAGGATGGTGTGAAGACACAGAGGAAGACTGTGGGTGACACTTAGATGCTGCTCCAAGCCAGGGAACAGCCGGAAGAGATGAGGAACTCCCCTGCCCTTTCCGAGGGATCATGGCCTGGCACCACCTTGATTTTGGACTTCTAGCCGGCAGAACTGTAAGGCAATAAATCCTATCGTCCCAGGCCACCCAGTCTGCGACACTTTGTTACAGCGGCTCTAGGAGATGAGTATGTGGCTCAAAGCTGCGTAGAAGGTGGGGGAAGGAGACATGGTTGAATCCCGCTGAAACTTTAACCGGGGCTGTGCTTTAAGAGCCAAAGATGACCACAGAACTATGGAATCGTCCCACTATCTTATTGAAGGGTGTGCTACGTATTAAGAAAAGGAGGTTCTACAGAGCAAGATAGAAGCGGTGGCTGGAAAAAATACAATTATTTTATGCATACACCCCACTGAGTTCTGACTGCTCAATAAGCCAGTTACACACACAGATTCAAATGTTCTCTGCCCACCAGATGCTTGGGAAATTTGCCAAGATTACTGTTGGCTGCATGCTGGTTGCCATGACAATGTAGGGAAGAAACAATCCTGTAACACCCCCAGCTTATAGATGGGGACCAGCAGTACTTCTAAATGCTCTAATCACTAACGTTTTGTGATTAAATCTAATTTTACTGATGAACCCTCAGGACTGTAAATCTCTGAAATCTGATGGGGAAACAAGGGTAATAATGAAGTCCCTTAATGTAAAAGTAACTTCATAGATAGCTTGGAGAAAAGACCCCATCTTTTCTCATCTTGCCTTTGCCTGTAGATCAGTACCAGCAAGCACCATACCCAAGGGAGTCTCTACCATGTCTAATTCTCGGTGGCCTCCATCAAGCTCTATGGACTTTGTTCTTTATCCTCAATACACCCACCCTGAGCTGCCCCACTAAGTTTATGCACAGTCCCAAGACGGCGTGGGCTGCAGTCTGAGTTTCTGGGGTGGATGGTCAGCCAGAATTTCTTCCTCGCTCCCTCCTGGAGCCTGGAGGCAGGGAGAAAAGAGTTTCGGCAAGTTGGGAAGACAGCTGTGCTCATCCTGCTGGACCTCAGCGGGGGCTTATTGCTGCAATTAGCACTTCCTCTCTTGCAGGACAGCAAGGGCAGCTCATTACAACGCTTCCTCATTACAAACTCTCATTTTCTTCCCTTTACAGGAATGGAGTTAATTAGATTTTTTTTCCTGCTTCTTTGATAAACTAGAAGGTTCTTGTTGGCCTACCTGGGCATGACCAGCACTGATGGTTTTGGAAATGCTGACAGCCCTAGAAGAGGAGGCACTGAAGGAGAGACAGCAGGGCCTGGTGGGGATGGCTAGGGGACCAGGCAGAGACATCGGTCTGGGCCCAACACCGTGTTGTGGCTCCCAGAATAGAAAAGAAGAGATGTTCTAAGGGGCCTGAGCAGAGGAAAGGGAACTCTCCTATTTGTAAGTGTGTCCCTTTTTTAGTGATTATCTCCCAGCACCCCAGGTACTCTTGGTGAGAAACCAGATTTATCCCTCTGGACACATAGCCCTCCTACCCATTGCAGCTGGACCCTGGATGGTGTTCCTGGGACATTTATTCCTGCTCATTAGTTGCCTTTGCTGGGGTAAGAGGAAAGGAAAGATGGGGGCTAGGGTTTCTACTTCTTCTCTGTAAGGTAAGCTGTTGGGAGCTAGATGCATAGGACTCCGCCATTTTAGGAAAATCCTCTTGCTCACCATTTGTCACCAGCTCTGCTCTCTTTCCCTTTATAAACTGGACCCTTCTCCCTTTCCCAAAACCCACTTTCCTTGGCTTCTGGGATTCCACACGTGTGTGGTTTTACTCTTGCCTCTTGGGCTGGTTCTTTTCTATTTCCTTCTCTGGTTCCTCTTCCCTTAGCTGTCCCTTAAATGCTGGTGTTTCTCCTGGCTTGTTCTTAGTCTTCTGTCATTCTTTCTTTATGAGTTGCTTTACTTATTTCCATACTTAAGACTTTCAAACGTCTATTTCCAGTCCAGGAACTTTTTCTGGGCTCCAAGCTCAGAAATATCACATCTTGTTAGAGAATTATCTTCATCTGCATGTCATCCAGACAGTTCAAATAGAAAACATCTCAGTGCTCTCTTCATTCCCACTCTCCAAACAGCTCCCTCTCTTCTACTGTCTCACAGTCTGCCAACTGGCAAAAACAGAAATGCAGAAGTCTTTCTTAATTCCATCCTCTGCCTCACACCACATCTAACCAATCACCAAGCCCTAATAATGCCACATCTAAGAAGACCCGAGCTCCATCCACTTCTCTCCTTTTTCACTGCCATAGCCCAGATCACCATCTATCCTCAAGTGTGGATAGAAGACATGTGGATTCTCTAGGCAGCCTAATTTTTTGGTATGCCTTCAAAACTACATTGTTTAAATGTAAATTCACTGGTTTTTTTTAGAGGGAAAGCACAGAGAAGGGACACCATGGAAGGAATGCCCAAATTATCTTCTACTGCAAACTAAAGCTATTGGACTTGTCACAAGTTTTATAAGTTTTATTGGAACACAGCCATGCCCATCCATTCATGTGTTGTCCTTGGATGCTTTCACAAAATGACTACAGAGTTTGGTAGTTGTGACAAATATCTGGCCAGCAAAGCCTAAGTATTTACTGTTTGGTCCTTTACAGAAAATATTTGCCGACCTCTGTCCTATTGTTTCCAACAATTCAGCTCTGCCTCCACACTTGCATACTTCCTTATGCAATAATTTAGAAATCATCTGCTGTGAGTTAAGTCTACCATTTCCCTTAGCAGGCTTAGAAGGGGGTGGTTGAGGCAGGGAAGCATCCCGCACACCCACAGTGGCTTTTCAAAGCATTCCTTCCAGTCGCATACAATGTTTCTGCTTAGAAGGACATCAGAAACATACAGTTGTCTCTTTCTTGATATATTTCCATGGATGTTTTAGAAACAGTGAGGTTTCATTTCCCATCCTAGTTTGATGTCTCAGGTACTACCCAGCTTGCTCCCCATAATTCGGTTCTGATGTCATCAGAATGTTGCATTGACCTCCCGTCAGGCCTCCTTGCCTGAAGTCTTGTTCTTCTTCAGATCATTCTCCATAATGCAGATAGAATCATTTTTTCCAAATGCATATCTGATCATGCCATTTACATGATAAGGCACGTTGCAGAGTTTAGAGACTTTACAGTATGCTCTGCCCTCTGCAAAATTGTTTACCAGCCCTTTAAGATCTGGTCTAAATGCTCCGATTTGCTTACCAAGCATTTACTTTCTGCTTCCAGCCTTGTTTTTGGCTTCATATCCTGCCCCTCACCCTCTTTTTTTCTACTCCAGACAGATTTCTCCTCTTTCAGTTTCCAGATGTGCTGTGCTCTTTTCCTCTGGTCTTCACAACTTATTTTTCTCTGTGTAGAACACTTTCCTTCACCCTTGCCCCTATCTGGCTAACTTTAACTCATCCTTTATGTACAGTGTAAACGTCACTTTCTCAGCTAGGCTTTATCTGTCCCCTAGACAAGATTAATCACCCCTCATCTCTCTGCACTTGCCTTATCACAACACCAGTCATTCTTATAGTTACCGCTTGTTTAACTATCTGCAAGTTTCATAAAGACAGAGAGCATTACTAGCTTATATCCCTCAAACCTAACTAGCAATTAGCAAGCAGTCAAATATTTATTGAGCAGATAAATGATTGAATGAATATGTGACTGTGTGAATGAATGACTTAGTAGCTTTCCTATACCACTCACTGTGCCCTAGTCTAGTCTCCATGTTGAACTAGTGCCCAAAGCTGGTGCATTCTAATTTTTACCATCTTTCGTATGCTTTCCCTCTTTTGTCTAATACCTGGACTGTGACAATAATTTCCAATTCACTTTCACTATGGCACCTCATTCAATCTCCACACAGACATCTGAAATAAATACCTATGTCCTCTCCTTTCTGCCCTCCGTATAAACTCAAAATCGTTTTGCTTGTTTGATCAATTTCTGCAGCCCCATTTCTTGCCCCTCCTTTCTCATGATCTATACCCTAGCCACACCACCAAATTGCTTACTGTTCTTCAGGATATACTAGCATGTTTCATGCCTTCCAGCTTTCCCCTGACTTCTCTCCATAGGCAGCACAGCTGACCCCACTGCATGCACCCGGAGAAACCTTGTGCACTTTTGAAGACTCAGTTCAAGGGTACATCTGTGGAGCTGGTCTTTTCTCTGTGCCCCAGATGAATGAATGCCTATCACAACACCAATATCGCTTTTTACATGCATTTATTTGTCCTGGCTTTCCCCTCTATTTTGGGGATAGAGGCCGTGTCTGATTCATGTTTATATTCTCAGCAACTGGCCCAAGGTTAGCACTTTTTGCTGAAAAGTGCAATGTGTGGAGGTGATCTCTAAAGTCCCAGCCCGGATGGAGCGCCTGGAACTGTCTTGGGGAATTCTGGAGTGTGTGGCCGACAAAATGTCTGGCTTGGAGGCTGCAAACCCAGGGAAGTCTCCATCCCCAGGGAAGTCTCCATCACTACAAAGGAACAAGGAAGAAGTCAGTCTTTGCGGCATGTCGAGCAGGCTGCAGCCCAGAGCATGGCTTTTGTGAGCAGCCAGATGAATGTCAGTGCCTGGAGGGCTGGACTGGGCCCCTCTGCACCATCCGTGTCTCAGCCAGCAGCTGCCTCAGCCCCAGGGGCCCATCTTCTGCTGCCACTGGATGCCTCGTACCTGGGCCAGGGCCCTGTGATGGCAACCCATGTGCCAATGGGGGCAGCTGCAGGGAAACACCAGGGTCCTTTGAATGTGCCTGTCCCCGTGGATTCTATGGGTTGTGGTGTGAAGTGAGTGGGGTCACATGTGTGGATGGACCTTGCTTCAACGGTGGCTTGTGTGTGGGAGGCGCAGACCCCGGCTCTGCCTACGTCTGCCATTGCCCACCTGGTTTCCAAGGCTCCAACTGTGAGAAGAGGGTGGACCGGTGCAGCCTGCAGCCATGCCGGAACGGCGGGCTCTGCCTGGACCTGGGCAGCACCTGCACTAATGGCGGCCACAGCTACGCTCACTTCTCTGTCCTCCTCTGCGTCTGCGGGCCCAACAACGTGGGCGCACTCTGCGAGTCCCCAGTTCACCCAGAGGGCGCAGGCGAGAGCACAGACACCTTGCCCGGGGCTCCGCCGGGCCTCAGGTGTGGGGACCCTCAGCGCTCCCTTTTGCCGCCGGCTCTGGGACTGCTGGTGGCCGTGGGCTTGGCCAGCGCTGCACTGTTGCTGGTGCGTGTGCGACGCCGTGGCCCTGGCTGGGGTACTGGGTGTCGCTTGCTGGCAGCGACCCCGGAGCCATCTGTCCACCCACTCCCTGATGCGCTCAACAACGTGAGGACTCAGGAGGGCCGCCGGGATGGCCCGAGCCCGTCGGCAGCTTGGAATCACACTGAGGATGGAGACTCCATGCGATTTACATCGTATCTGCTCCTTCCACCTGTGCTTGGGAGCCTGACCTGTGCCTCCTCCACCAGTGCCTGGAGACCGAACCTGGATATTGGTGGTGCCCAATCTCTGCTGGGTGGCTGGGAGAGTTTTGCTGTTGGAAGTTGCTCATAGTGTTTATTTATAGGCTATTTTTCTTCTCTCCCTGTCACTCCAGAGACATCTATAAAGGCTGCTACTTTGATCCCTGACATCACTCTATGCATTAAGGAACCAGTCCAAGGTTTCCAGCACATAGAGCCAGCATCCTGCGGGACATTTCTGAAGTCCCTCTGAACTCTCTTTTCCCGTTTTGAAAGCCTGGGCAGCCTAGGTCTGGGCTCAGCATGGCATGTATCGCTATTGTGAATACCACAACCATTAGGGGAGTCTTTCCTGTTGACTTGCCAGAACCTTATCTGAAAGGTCAAATGTAATCTGGAGCCCATTTCTACCTTTTAATGGTATACAACGTTTCCTCTGTTCTACTCCAAGCCCCCAGGAGGGAGGAAGCTAAGTAGTGGAACATTACAAAAGGGGCCAAGCAGGGGTTCGGATGAAGGAGACCTCCCTGACATTGCAAGTGTCACATCGGGTCAGCTGCAGCAAAGAGGGCAGTTCTAGAGAGGCTCACCTGGCTGTAGAACTGGCCTTGTAAACAGCCAAATTATGTCATAAGTACTGGTCCAGTCTGGGATGCTAAAATGGCATTTTAAGAGACTCAGTCTACAAGAAGAGTAAGCAGTGGAGATTCTCAGGGCGCTGCAATCCAGGACCTTTTCAGCAGGGCTCTCTTTCCCTGCTTAAATGAAACAAAGGATGGTGACTGGAAATATGGTGCTAAGGTTTAGCCAGCCATGCCTTCCACTTGAGCAAAATATCAGAGCTCCAGTCGCCATGGGACTCTAGATGCAAACTAGGGATTGGGGCTGGGGCTAGGGAATTGTCTTCTTAGATGCACAGTAGATATTGTGGGTATCCAGGCACTCACTAAGGGAATATCAGTTAAGGGCTAGAGATTAAGCCTAGACTCCACTCACTTGTAGAGACAAGGCCCAGATATTACAATCTTTTACTCAATGGTCAAGCATGGGGTAGGTTAGCCTGATGTTTGGAATTCTTCAGAATATTTATAATCAGAATTTGACTTGCTACAGTTTGAAATAATAATGGCCACAAGTACATAAATATAAACAAAAAAATATAAATGTATGTGGGATATAATAGTTACTTGGGTCTATCAAATTGGAATTGGGCAGTTTTAAAAATATTTAAAAATAATCAGTGCTGGTGAGGGTACAGTTTGACAGGCCTTCTAACCTCTGCTGATTTTACGTTGATAAAATTAACGTTTAATTTTATTATACTGGTTTCCTTCAGGAATATTATTCGGAAATTCACGGAAAACCCCTTAAAAAATATCTGTTAGTGCTTATACAGCCCTCATTTCTGCCTTTCTATTTCTTAATACTACTCAGGTATTATTTGGACATACACCCTTCTGCAAGGGACCATGTGTTTAGGAGAAGTTGACTACCTTCATGGATAGTCGCTGATTGACTTATGCCAATCAGAACATTGATCCCTTGGGTGCACAGTCATCGGTCTGTAGATCAGCAGAGGATCAATATTCCAATCAGGAGGGATCTCAAAACTCTGCCTTGGAATTCAGAGACGCAAATGTACTCTCTTCTACTGTATGCGTCGGAGAACATCTGTGGCCCTGATAGGCTAGTAGCCATCCTACGGCCATGCAGGGAGTCAACTGAGGACAGAGTTGCCTTTCACAGATGAGAGAGAAAGAAAATGAATCCTTGACCACATCGTCGATTCACTGGACGCACCAACTTGAAATCTGGCCTCCTTCTGGAATTCTAATTTCCATGTGGCAACAAAGTCACTTTATTTTTACACCTGTTTGAGTTTTGCTTTCTGCTATTTGCCACTGAAAACCTGCTAAGTTTGACTGGGTAATTTCACTTCTACAGATCTACCCTAATGAAATCATCATCAATTCATACAAAAACACGTAAGTATGCCATTATTTATAAGAGAGAAAAATAGGAAACAGCATCCATAAATGTCCCCAGACGGATGAAGTTTAAATAAATCATATTGTACTTACAAGAAGGAATTTTATGACACTATTACAAATCATGTTTCTGAAGAATATTTAATAACCCTGGAAAATCCTCACAATGTAATGTAAAGTATATAATGTAAAATATAAAATGGGATTCACATAATGTGATCCCATTATCTTATTTACATATAGAGAGATTGAGATAAAAACATTAACTGTTATTTATGGGTAATTTTTATTCTCCTCTTTATGGGTTTTGAACATTGAATTTTTTAAAATGGGCATATATCATTTGTATAATCAGAAAATATTCAGTACACATTACCAATATTTTTATAGTTTTGACTCTTTGTCAGAGACCCCAAAGGGTAATAAGATGTGCTGATTTTTTTTATTTGTTTGAGGCACATATTCAAATCATGCCCTGAGAGGCCAGTGTGAAGGAACACACTTCTAAACTCCGCTCCTGTTCACACAGGCCAGACCTTTCATGGAGCTCACTCCTGGAGAGAAATTAGGCTTATGTGGAGCTGGGGCAAAGCCTGTCACCCAACATAGAAGCAAATACTGCTGAACCGAAGAACAGAATTGGTGCCTTGCCTACTTCTCCTTGAAGCCAGAATGAATCTGAAGTTACACTGACTCTTTCCAGACTCTTCTGCTCCCTCCTCCCTCCCTCCCTCCCTCCCTCCCTCAGGTTTAGGACTGGTACTGCCTCTGCAGATGGGAAACTGAAATGCGCTGGGAAGTGACTCAGTCACATACAGACTGTGATACAGCCGTAAGGAAACAGTTTGGAACCAGGACCATCTGCCGCTCCAATTAGGGGCTTAATCCCCAAGGTAGCTTATTATCACGTGGAGCTATTTTCCCACAGACAGGTGTCGAGGGTAACAACGTGAACCTGGGCGGCCCTGCAACCATTGCTCCTCCAGCACCATCCCACGGGGAACAGTTCTAGTACCTGAAATTTAGGATCAGGAAGCCCTATTTCTCCACTCTTATCCAGAAAAGGTCATATGAGCAGGCAACATATCCTCCCTAAAAGATTCAGATCCTGGGGCTTGTGTGTGGGAAGCAGGATCTCCTCCCCCTCCTTCCTCTCCCCCTTCCTCCTCCTGCTCCTCCTTCTCCTTTTAGAATCATCGGTACTGGCTCACGTTGCTTAAGGCTTGACTATGGGTTTTCAGGAGCTTCCGTTGCAGAAAGAAATGTCTGCTTTTTCCATTATGCCCAACCACTTAGGCACCTGACTGAGTCCTTCCTCCCGGTTGGACTTCTGGCTTTGGCACTGCCTTGTTTTCTTAGTAATCACCCGCTTTCTGGGGTATAGGGCATTTGGAGCCTCCTTCCTAGTTTTGGCTGTCCCCAGAGCCAGCTTTCTCCAGAAGAAGCTCGTCTCAGCGGAGACCTGTAGTGGGATTAGGCTGACGGTGCTGTTCAATGCCAGGCTTCCCAGATGCAACTCCTTTGTGCCTTCGTGAAACGCAATGTATGAAAGTCGTCTTCCTGCTGATTCTGTCCCCGGGTCATGGCCAGGGCTCAACTGTGTGCTTGGAATGGTGCCAAGAAATCATGTCACCAACCTCACCCCCGAAGAAATCATGTCACCAACCTCACCCCCCGTGCTGACCTGAAGTTCTCAACATCAGCAGCATTCCTCCGTGAGGAGGCCACGTCAGGCAGGAGCAAGATAAAGCGTTATTTATTTTACAGGTTCAGAGCGCTTCATTCCTGACGTGAGGCATTTCCAGGAGGGAGGGGAGTCCTGGAGCAGAGCCATGGAGTGTCCCAGTGCAGGGCATTGGGCACAGCCTGGGCAGGTCTGGCCTGTCTTACACTCTAATGTGGCCCCAGGTACACGGATGCACAGGTGTTAGCTTAATCCAGTCCCATCCTAGTCCCCCTTTAAGGAGAGGTCGTTGGTAAAGATAAACTTGCATGTGTGTATTTCTGAATCGTGTCTTGGAGAAGTCAGCTTGGGAAGGTGAGCCCTGCTTGCCTCATGGACCGGTCAGCCTGTCTCTGACTTCAGCTGAAGTAAATGTCAATGCCTGTATCTTTAGGCCCTTGCTGTTCTGTAATCTCTCCCCACAGGATTAGCCACGACCACATGAGTGGCTTTTCTCCTATGTGTGTGAGGATCTGGTCTCTGAGCTGGAGTGACAGGGGCCACAGATGGGGGCTAACAGCACGCAGTCCTCCACTCCCTAGTCAGAGTTCCCATGGCACATACACTGCGTGACTCACTTTCCCTGAGTTATATAACTGCTGCAATCCCCAGCCCCGGGACCTGCCCTTAGTGCTCACTTAATGGGTCATTCCTACCATGAATGGGTCACCACACCCTTGATGCCCAGCTCCTCCAGATCTCAAAGACTGAAGAGAACTTCTGAGGCTTTGAAATCCTCCACTCCCTGGGGTTCAGTTCTCTAACATTCACTGAGGGCCTCTTTTGTGCGAGGCTCGGTGTGAGGTGTTTTCCTTTATCTCAGCGGACTGTCAGATTGTTCCGTAGCTATTATCATTATCCCATTTTATAGATAAAGAAACTGAGGGATTAGAAAAGGTAAAGGACTTGCTCAAAAATCACCTGGCTCATAGTGGAGTGAGATTCAGGTCAAGATCAACCTGACTTTAGAACAATACAGCATGTGTCATTTGCACGCTATTGCCTTGGGTCAATAGCCCCGATTAAATAGAATGTTCTCATCTTTGAATTTCTCTTCCTGCATGGTAAACTTTTATGCCTCACCTTCCAGGAGGTGGAGTCCCAAGAATGTCTGGATAGGAAGTGGTAGAGGGAGGCATACACATCTGCATCTCGTTTCTACCCAGCCTCCCTCTCCTCTTGCACCTTGCCTCATTTTCGCAGGTGAGAAGGGTGCTGGTGACATACAGCAATTAAGAGCATATTCTCTGGATTCAGAATGATGGGTTGGAATCCTGGTTCTGCCATTAACTATGTGACTTTAAGAAAGATGCTTGTCCTCTCTGTCTCAGTTTTCTTATCTATAAAATAAGGATGGTAATAATATCTACCTGTAAGTTTGTGGTAGTGAAATACAACATCACAGGTACAGAGGTTATTACCGGTGCATAGAGAATGCACAAGTTGGTCATTAGTACTACTAACCACTAGTAGCTAAAATGGGTGTGCAAACTGTGCCACTAGTTTGGAGAACAGTTTTGGTGGATCTAGAAAAGTTGAAGATATACATACCGTATGACTCTCCTAGGTATGTGCTTGCATACACCTAAAAAACACGTAGAAATGTTTAGAAGACATCATTTGCAATCAAAAATATTTAAAAACAATCTTTATATTCACTAGTAGAATGATTAAAACATGATACAGTTGTACAATGAAAAACTCTACTTCAGTGAAAACAAACATGGATACATTTCATGAATGTAATGCTGAGAGAAAATAACAAAAAAAGTGTACAGGATGTTGGGTTTAAAGCATGCAAAATAATGAATCTAGGTTACTTAGGGATACATACATATGTAAGGAAAATATAAAGAAATGAAAAGCTAATTCACTGTGGTGGGGAAGGCAGGAGCTCATGAAGGTATGTGATATTAGACTATTTTCTTCCTCACACTGAACTGGGGGTTCATGGTGGGGTAGGAAGAACTCTAAGAGGGTCCTCAAGATTCTCACTGCCTTGTTTACACACACCTCCTCCCAGCTAGTCAATCAAACACTAATTGAGGTTCTGCTGTGAAGGACTTTTGCAGAGGTAATTAAGGTTCCAAATCAGCTGACTTTAAGATGGACCTTAAAAATAGGGTTATCCTAGATGGGCCTGAGGTAATCAGCTGAGCGCTATTAAAAGAGACAAGACTGATCCTGGTGATAAAGACTGGAAGCATGGGAGGGATTTGATCTGAGGGAAGTCTTTGTTGTTGGATTGAAGATGGAGGGGACCATGTAGCCGCGAGCTGAGAGTGGCCTCTAGTTGCTGAGGGTAGTCCTCACTGACAGCCTGCAAGGAAAGGGGGGCCTCTGTCCTACAACTGCAAGGAACTAATTTCTTAAGCTTGGAAAAGGACCCCGAGCCACAGAGGAGATGAAGAGTGAGTCTGACCAATACCTTCAGTTAAGTGTTGTGGGACCCAGAGCAGAGAACCCAGCCACCCCAGACCTAGACTGCTGACCCCAAAATTGTGAGCCACCAGGTGAGTGTTTGTTGGAACTAAGTTTGTGATAATTTGTCATGCCATAACATCAAACTAACACACACCAGAATTCCTAGTATTATTCACTGTGTAATTTTGGTACATCTGAAATATTTCAGTGCTTTTTAGAAGCAGCCAGAATGGAGTTGTAGCTGACCAGTATTATAGAGTTTAGGCCTGAATAACACTAGAAAATAATTACCTGAAAAGTAGCCTGTGTGTTCAGCATAGAGTAAAAACCCAATAAACACTAACTTGAAGATGAGGCATGTTGGAGTGACATTGCTGAGAAAAATTCAACAAGTAAAAGGTATCTACTGTGCGTGGACTGGGTATAGACTGTGGGAGTGAAATCCCTTATTGGGTCAGAGGAGTGGAGCTCTCTGAGTATTTTTTAAGAAGTTCATGGGATCCAAACAAAGTTCTAGCACAGTGGTTGGAATCTCCTGGTCTGTCTGAAGGATGTCAGGCTCTTGAATCAAGTCATTCCTCTTCAGTTGGGGTGGGGGAATGGGTTGGGTGAGATGTGAGAGGAGGTGGAGAGGAGAGGTCCCCTAAGAGTAGCCGTGCAGGAGACCCCATTAGTCAGTCCTCTGAAATATTTATATCCATAAAAATATTTGGGTTCTTATTTTATTCATTTGTTGTACAAACCTGAACTTACTCTTGCCCCATTGTCAAGTTCTTATCTCCCTCAAACTCCTCCTGATTTCAAAAAATGATTATTAGCTACAGGTCTGGGTTTGTACCGTGGAATGCCCAAGTCAGACTGCAGTAAATGGAATAAAATGAGCTTGTGAACTGGAGATTCTCTCTTCTCCCACCTTAAGGAGTTATTGAGTGGCATTAAGTTTGCTGTGCCAAGGACCTCCAGTCCAGCCATCCGCTGGCTGCATAGCTCAACCCAGATGTCCCCAAGCCATCAAACTCAGTACACCCTAAATGACCTCATTATCTCTCCTTCCCATCTCCCCTGGTGGACCCTCTTTCATGTATAACATAGCCGTTCACTTAGTTTCTCCATTAGAAACTGAGGAGTGAGCAATCATTTTATTAACTTTTTCCCTTTCCTTATTCTGTTCCACCCATTCATTGTACCTCTCTAGAATTTGTCACTCCCTTTTTCTTCCCAGTCTTGATGTATACTTATTTTACTTATGTATCATTTTAAACTTTACAGAAAAGTTGCAATAATTGTATAATTCCCATATAGTCCAGTATAAACTAACTGTTTACATTCTGCTCTCTTTCTCTCTCTTCCCCTCTCCTTGTCTGTGTGTGGCTTTTGTCTATGAATGATTTGAGAGTAAGTTGAGGCATCCTACCCTTAGAACTACTTCGTGGTGTATTTCCTAAGAACAAGAACATTCTCTGGTATAACCACAGTACAATAATTAAAATTGGGAAATTCAGCATTGCTATAGTAGTTGTAACTAATCCAGAGTCCATAGTCAAGTTGTAGCAATACTCCCAGTGATGTCCTTTATAAGACTTCCCCCTGTGATCCAAGGTTTAGCCCAGGATCACACACTGCATTTAGTTGTCATGCCTCCAGCTTCCTTTCATCCCAGATAGTTCTTTTGCTTTTCTTGGTCTTTCTTGACCTAAACATTTTTTCAGAGTACAGGCTAGTTATTTTGTAGAATGTCACACAGTTTGGGTCTGTTTCCTCATGAGTAAATTCAGGCTAGGCAGTTTGGGCGGGCATATCACTTTGGCGGGTCCATGATGTCAGTTTGTCCCAATATTGGTGGTGGTAATGTTGATTATAGTGCGGCATCTGCCAGTTTTCATTTCTACATTACAGTTTCTTCCTTTGTAACTAATAAGTCATTCATGGAGAGATGGTTTGAGGCTATGGAAAATATCTTATATTTCATCAAGCTTTTACTCACTAGTTTTAAAATCCATATATGATTTTCTAATTCCTTTATTCCTTCTGTATTTACTCATTGGGGCTTTTTAAAAAAGAATATTTATATCCATAAAAATATTTGGGTTCTTATTTTATTCAGTGGGTTACAATCCATTACAATCATTATTTCTTTTGTTCAGACTGCTCTGATTTTGACAGTGAAGCTCCTTCCAACTGGTTTCTGTGTCCTGTTGATGTGTCCTCACCATTCTTTGTGGATTTTCTTACTTTTTTATGCAATAAGATGTTTCAGGCTCATCTTGTCCTTTCCTTGACAGGAATGACCCTTTTCTCCAAGGAACCCTGGTTCTTTTTAATGGGGAATGGTATATAGAAACCAGTATCTGGGTTTTTCATATACTTAGTGTATCATTATTTCTAGGATTTCTCAGGAGACAGAGCTACAATATAAATGTGTGTGTGTGTGTATAATAGAAAGAAAGACTAATATATACATATGTAGTAAATTGTGTGTACTACAGGGCACATTCTTTCTCCTCTTTTTGTATATAAAATTCTCTTCTCTAGCAGTAAGAACCCTGGCTCTCATTTTCTTCAATATATTTACTCATTTTTCAACCTTAGAATAAACAGAAAATAGTTTCAGAATTCCTAATTTGCACCACTGCTAAATCTAAATTTGCTAATTAGAGTTCAATATTTGTTTATAATTCTTTTCAGTTAAAATATATAAACAGTGCAATTGCACAGATCTTGTGTGTAATTCATCAAGTGGCAATAAATGCATGTCCCATAAATGCCTGTCAAGATAGTATGTATCCATCATTCTAGAAAATTCCATCATGCTCTTTCTCAGTTAATACTGCTATGCCCCACAGGCAACTGTTTTTCTGTTTTTTTCTTCACAAAAGATTAGTTTTGTCTCTCTAGAACTTCATAAAATGGAATATTCAGACATATTCTTTCATTCTTTAGCCCAGAATAATGTCTGTGAAAAATCATCCATGTTAATGTGTGTATCCATTCCTTTTTCTCACTGAGTTTGCTCTCTACTGTATATATACCTCAATTTGCTTATCCATTTTCCTGCAGATGGACATTTGGATTGAATGTGATGATTATGAAGAATGCCACTATGAATATTCATGTATAAGTCTTTTTGTGGATGTTTACTTTGATTTCTCTTGGGTGAATATCTTGGAGTAGGATTGCTGGATCATATGGTAGGTGTGACAGATTGCATTTTCCAGACTTGGTCCTGAGAGTATCTTCAGCTCCACATGCTTTTCTTGGAGCTTCTCTCTTCTCTATCAAGAGGCAGATTCTATGCCTTCACTACTTAGACCTGCACGGACCTGTGTGATATCAAAACCAGAAGATGCCATGTGATTTCTAATGCTAGATCATAAGGTACCATGCACTGGCCATGTGTGTTTCCCTTTTCTCAACGATCACAGTCCTGTGCTTCCTAGTTTTCAATGTCTGAAAGTCATTTTAGGTTTTTTCAGCTTAGGAATAGTTTTTTACAATGGGAGGAAAAGTCTGGTGCCAGTTACACTATCATGAATGGAATTCTAAGTATAATGGCTTAAAACAAATTTATTTCTCTGTATTACAGTATCTGGAGGTGAGAAATACAGGTTAGCAGGCTGGCCGTGCTCCAGGCTGTCACTTCAGGAATCCTAGTTCCTTCCATCCTGCTGTGTCTTCATCCCCTAGGATGCTGTTTCCATAGCACAGCTGAAGCTGGGCATAGTCTAGTCTGAGCACCAGTTCACAGGAAGAGAAAATTCCTCGTCTTTGAACTTGGAAATGACCTAGAAGATTTTGCACATAAATTTTGTTCACAGTCATCGCATTGGCCACCTAGACCACAAAGCCACACCTCGCCAAAAGGGAAGCAGGGAATATACTTTCTAGGTAGAGAGATGGCCGTGTGCCAAGATTAGAGTCTGTTACTTTGAAGAAGAGGACAGAATTTGGTGGATAACTAGTAGTTTTTGTTACACCATCCACTATCCATTCCTTCAGAAACATCATTCTAAATTATTTAATGATTATGTAATTCCCCTACCTTGAGGAATTACTCAAATGGGGTACCTCCCCATTCAGTGCCTCCCCATTCCAAAATCTGTCACTGGGCATATCAGTCTCAACATGATCTGAGCAAAACCCATCCTTCCCATGAGAACTTCCCTTACCCCTTCACACTTCACTACCTTTCCTCTCCTCAAGAGTTCGTGCTTCCCCACCTGCCACAAACTGTTCCGTCCAGTTACAAATTGTCTCCTTTTTCTTGGCCATGAAATTCCTGCCCATTTGTCAAGACCTTTGTCATCTTCCAGGAAGTGTTTTTTTTTCCCCTCTATTACTCTGTCTTTTTGTACACTTTAACTATGCTTTTGGTTTGCTGGTAAATGTTTTAACAACCGTCTCTCTGGGGGAGAAAAAAAAAAGATTGGTAGTTGCTAATTTCCATTGTGTAAATAGTTCCACCGCAGTTGATTTCAAACTATCAAAGTAATGTCAACTGAAAGCTGAGTTGGAAATGGGTAAGAACCAGCTCCAATTCACCACTGACTATATACATATATTGAATTTATCGTATCACATTGTAATTATTTCTTTACACTCTTCTCTCCTCCATTAGACTTTAGGTTTTTCAAGGATAAAAGCTATATCTTACTTGTTGTATTTTCTCCAACATCTAGAACCTTAGCATATCTCATTCATAGTAAGAATTAAGAATAAAATCATTTGCATGTGTTTTAGGAGAGGTTGCCACAGGGTGGAAGGAACTAAGAAAGAGAGACTCCATATGATCTCAGTAGGTAGTAATGGACTTTGCAGGGTTGAGAGCACTAGTTACCGTGTACTTACTTCTAGTACATGAAGAATCTAACCCTTGTCCCTGCATCTGTCTTTCCTTCCCTTCTTACCCCAGCCTTGAGGCAGTTTAGTCTAGACATAGTTTGTTTCTTCTTCCTTACTTTCTTTGCTCACCAATTGCCATTTGGTGTCTTCCTGATGACAATATACAATGACAGTCCTCTCCCTACACTCTAGTACTATTTGGACTTGCCACCACCCTCTTCCACTTCATACTGTCTCCTCGTTGATTCTTTGACTCACGGTCTCCTAGTTCTCCACTTAACTTACTAACCATCTTTCTCAATCTTTGCCCTTGTATCCTGGTCCTCCTTTAGGGTGACTATTCCCAGGCTTTGTCCTTGAGCCTCTTCTCTCTCATTCTTCCTGGTGAATAATCTTATGAGTTCCCTGGTTTCAATCCTAGGCTTAATATTCAGCACCACCTTGCCCCAATACCCTAGATATTATGTATCTCGTTACATGTTGGAGAGCTACAACTGCACAGCTTCAAAGATACTTAGTTTAACATATCCAAATCTGAACTCAAACTCATTTCTGCCCCCAAATGTTTCTGCTTCTGTATTTTATTTTCTATAGATGGGGTCATCATCCAGATATCTGCGATTTACTCTAGACTTCTCTCTTTCCTTAATTAATCAACTAGTGCAATTGATTTTATCTCCTAAACCATCTTCTCTGTCCTATTCTTGCCTCTCTATCTCCTTGGACCTTTACCATCTGCCACCTGGACTGTGATAGTATCTATAAGTGCAGTCCTTGCTCCAGCCCATATTCCTCAAAGATTCTCCACAATGCTGTCATGGTCACCCATCTAGAGGGCAAATCTAACCACCTTATCAAGATAAAGTCTATATCTCCCAGCATTTGACATACATAAAGGCTCTTCATGGTCTGGCATCTAGTTCTCTTTCCTGTCTCCCTCCTTTCTTCCACTCAAAGGCTACAACCACCCCCATTTTCTTCATCTTCTATCTTGATCTTCTATATATCTGCGTCTTTTACCTTTACATAAAACAGCCTCCCATCACTGTTCCACCATAGTCCTCCAAATCCACTGTCAATCCATTGTGTCACCTCCTCTCTGAAGTCCTCCTTAATCCCTTCCCTGAAGAAAGAAGAATACCTCCCAAATTTCTTACCTGCTTACATGTCTATTCTAGTGCATATTGTGCTGTATGTGTTAATCATTTTATATTGTTTATCCCCTCCACTGGATTGTGACCCCCCTTTCATTTTCTCTTTTCATCACTGTGTCTGCAACGCCCGGTGTGGTACCAGTCCACAGAGAGTGGTTATTCAATTCTTTTTGGGTTGCAAATAGTGTTGTAATAGAATGTTAAAACTACAGTCAAACACTGCTCTTATGCAATATTTAAAAACTGGAAATTCTAGCTTTATAAAATGAAATTGACTGGTCAACAAGTTGTGAAGGATGCTTATGAGCCTTTTATGTGTTTTTTATTAGGTTTGAGTATCTCCTAATTCATTAATAATGAGGAAAAGGAAGAAAGCTAGTGGCCTTTTATCTCAAATCATTATTAAAACAGATATCCCCCCTCACATATTCTCTGTATACAGCACAGTTAGAGTTTGTCTATAAAATCAGCATTCAGGAAATGACTTGGGTCCTGACCTAGTCCATAAAAATGGGACGCTACTGTCACTTGGCATGGGAAGTCTATTCACCACGCTCATGGATTTTCTAGATAGAGTTGATTCATGTTATAGGTAGAAAGGATGCATCTCTGCATCTCAGTGTGTGCAAAATAGAACTTGTCATCCTCCCTCTCAGCCCTGTACCACCTCCTGTGTTGCCTATTTTTGTTAATGGCATCACCGTGCTTCCTGCCCCCCAGGCGCAAAATCTCCCTGCTATCCTTGCTTCCCTCTCCCTCCCCTGCCCCCAACAACCTGTCTGTTGTCAATTCTGCCTTCCGATTACCTCTGTCTTATCCTCTATTCCCATTGCTGCTGCCCTAAATTCAGGTGCTTATTACCTCTTGCCTGGCCTGCAGTAATAAAGCCCCAAGTGGTCTCTCTGCCTCCCCAAATCAGTCTTACATACTAGGTTAATCTGCCTGAAGCACAGCTTTCATCATACCCTAACCCTGCTAAAACCCCTTCAGTGGCTCCTCCATTCCCTGCAGAATAAGGTCCGCATTCATTCAAAGTGTGGCCTTTGCAACGTGATTTCTAATTACTCCTTTCATGCTCCCTATGCTTCAACTAAATCAAACCACTCTTTCTTTATTCATCCACTCATTCATTTACTCAATAGCTATTTATTGAACCAGTGGGCAAGGCATTAAGGATACAGAAATGCAACATTTCTAATCTCAAGCAGCTGACAGGTTCTGCCCTTTCCCACCTCTGGGCTGTTAATCTTTCTGTCCCATGGCCTGGAAGGCTCTTTTCCCTGCCTCCCATCTATACCTAGCCAAATTCTGCCCTTGCCTCAATGCCTTCTTTCCTCTGATTCAAATATCACCTTCTGGAAGAATCTTTCTGGGTCACCTCTTCTCTCTCCAACGGAGAGAAAATCAATTCTTTCTCTCAAAGGTTGTAGCATGTCACCTGCCTTCTCTGAAGGCGATGTCTCATTTTCTACTGAAAATTGTATGTTCCTGAAGAAGGCTATGTGTCAGTTTCACCTCTGCATCTGAAAGAACATTTGATACAATGCTGTGCAGATATTAATTACTCAATTACATTTAGTTGAATGAACCAATATCTCAGATACACACCATGGAAATGAGGCTTCCCAGAGTCTTAGAGTTTAGAACTGGGAAATAATCTTTTTCTGGTCTTTGCTCCTCATTGTCAAAAAGACTCTGGCTTTTCACTACCCACCCTCATTTTCTCCTGGCCAATGGCACATGTGTTGGAGAAGTCAATGCAAAGGGCTGCAGGGTTCCTTAAAAAGCCTCCTGACATTGCGTTCCTGGGGCTGTGCTGTTTCAGAGCCTTGTGGTTGCTCTGTTCTTTGGTGACCTAGATTATGCAGGGCTTTCTCTGCCCTCTCCTGGAGACATGGTGGGCTCCGGCCGGCTCCTGGCGATTCTACATCATTACGGGGTGGCAAAGACAAGACTGGCTTGAAGCCAAGAGATGGATGCACAGCTGAGCTTGTGTGTGAGAGCAAAGGGCTGTGGGCTGGGTGACCAGAGCCAGAGCTAGATCCCGCAGTTGCTCTAGAACATCCCAGAGCCCAGTGGGGCCCCAGTGAGAATCATAGCCTGGGTAGCAGGATGCTGGAAGTGAGTCCGAGCTAAGCCCAGAGCCCCCAAGGGGTGTGGGAACATCTTTGGCTCCTACAGCAGCCCTCCTGGGATAGAAAGCTGTTGGCATTGAGGGATCCTCTCTGATGTGGTCCCACCTACTTTTCTCATCTTAGCACCACCTCATCTCTGGGCACAGCTCCTGTTCCCCTAGCAACGGACCGCTCATGGTAGCTCGGCACACCCCGAGCTTTCCTGCCCCTGGGGCTTTGCCTAAACTGGGCGTGTCTCAGCCTATTGAGATCCTCTGCTTTCAAAGCCCTCCTCAAATGCCACATCTACTGAGACTCTTTTCTTGAACACCCCACTCAAAATGCACCACTTGGTCCTCTAGTTTTAGCACTTATCCTGTTGTGTGCTCTGTATTACAGATAAGATAGATAGTGCTGGTAAGTCTGACTCCTTCAGTGGATTTTAAGATTCTTCAAAATTACTACATTTTGTTCAGATATGCACTCAAAAGCAAAACACAGTGACCCTGTAGCTTTCTAATAAATGTTAAGTAGATATCCAAATGAAGCACCATCACGCTGTTAAGCAGGATTAATGTGTTTCCAGACAGTTTCTTTACCTTGCAGAAGAGCAAGGCAAACACAACTGCTCCCTCCCTTGGTGTGCCTTGTCCCTGTCTTGGCCCTGGGGCTGTTTTGCGTCCTGTTTAGTGCAGGCTCCTCAATCAGATGTACCTGGTTAGCTCCCAACTCACACAGTGCATTATCTAGTCGGAGACCCAAGTCTAGGAGTTGTCTTTCTTCCCTGACTCCCTCATCTGATCCCTCCCTCTGACAGTTTGGGGCTCACCTGTTCCCCATCACTAATTTCTTTGGACTTGGTATTCAGTCGGCACGTGAGTGAAGCGTAGCCTTGCTCTGAGAGAGTGAGAGCAGGCCCCTGGGCAGGCAGGGACACCAGGAAAGCAGACACTGCCCTTCATCCTCTCTGTCTACCTTCTCATCATCTCCCTTGACTCACCCATTTTCCAAAGCACTTGGAGCTCTTAGAGTCTGTGCAGTAGGATGGTATGGTACTCTACTTTTTACACACTCTCCATGGCCTCATGTGCATTAATCTCATCCCCAGCAAAAGTGTAAATTTCTTGAAGGAGAGAATTGTGTCTTACAGTAGTCTAGCACCCATAATACAATACTAAGAATGTAGTACCTATACAATGAATATTGTTGAATTTTGCAAATCAAGTTTCCAATCTGACCTTCTTCATGAGCATGGGCCTCAAAGTGAAACACTATGGGCTGTAATTAAAATATCTTCACTAGAGTGTTATTCATAATAACAAATAACTGCAAATAACTTAACACCCAACAATGAGATGCAAGATTCAGTAAATGATGGTGCATCACTTTGATGGGATATTATGCAGTTATCAAATGGTAATTATAATGTGGACAGAGCAATACAGAGACTGCGATAGGTTGGCAACTGATGAAAGAAGATATAAACAATGACCTGAAACTATACAGTTAAACCTTGAACAACCAGGGGTTTAACTGCACGGGTCCTTTTAAATGCAGATTTTTTTCAATAAATACATGGGAAAATTTTGGGAGATGCAGCAACTTGAAAAAACATTTTCTTGTCTCTAGCTTAGTTTATTGTAAGATAGAGTATGTAACACATATAGCATACAAAATATGTATTATTCAATGGTTTATGCTATTGGTAAGGCTTCTGGTCAACAGTAGGTCATTAGTAAGGTTTTGGGGAGAGTCAAAAGTTACATGCGATCTTCCACTGCACAGGGGTTAGTGCCCCTAACCCCTGCATTGTTCAAAGGTAAAAATATAATTGTAACTATTACTTTTCACTACAACAAACCTGGGGAGGTGGTATGCAAAAATATAGTTGGCCTGAATGTTAAAGGAGTTTGAATAATGTTTTTCTCTGTTTTTAATGTTATAGGTTTATCATCTTTGGAATAAGAATTTAGACACATAATTAACATAAAATTATATACACCTTTTTGCTGGAAGTTGGGGACCATTAGTAGTGATAAGTGCATCTAATGAAAGAACAGAAGTGCAGAAAGGAGGTTTTAATGAATGCAAATTTTCTGTGTATTTCACTCTTACCAAATGAATTTTGATAATGATGGCGATGATGCTGATAATTTTTAAAAAAGGTATTTCTTTGACTGTTTTCCTGAGAGCTGCAAATCAGTATGGAAACTGAAAATAACCACGGGGCCCTATAAAAATATGCCAAGTCCAGTAAGGTCAGGAATTTGGGAGAGAGTGGCGATTCCAACCTGGGGAAGGGCTGGCCCTGACCATGTGGTGTATAAAGATACAGTGAAAGGAATGACGCACAGGAACACTGCAAGGCTGGATTCTAGTCCCGCTTCTGATATTAAAGACCCATGACATTTTGGGAAAGTCACTTAACCGAAATAGGTAATTTCTTGCATCCAGCTGGCCAGCCCATCCCATTCAACAAAATTCCTACTGGGTGGCAGCGTGGAGCTCAGCAGCGGGCCACCGCCGATTACTGCCAGAGCAAGTTCACAGGGCTAGTGGGAGGATAAAGGAATAATGCATGTGGAAGTTGCACTGAATAAATGTGAACTATTGTCAAGCCACAGAGGAGCATAGATGGTCTAGTTAGGTCCACAATGCTCACAGCTGACTGAGTCCAAAATTGAGACAATCAATCTCTAACAAAGCTGAGAAAAACAAAGCCCTGATTGAAATGGGCTGCAGCTGACTTTTTCCAGGCCTCCCATCTGGTCTCATTCAGGGTCTCACAAAAACCCGGTGTGCATCCCGCAGACCCCTGACCCTCCTACAGGCCCATGTCTGCTATCCTAAGCTCACCTCACCGTCAAGGGCCGCTGAATGAGTTTGTTAAATCTGAAGGCCTTGTGCATGCGTGTGTGTGTGTGTGTGTGTGTGTGTGTGTGTGTGTGTGTGAGACCTAGGCCTTGTGTGGGCGTGAGTGTGTGTGTGTGTGTGTGTGTACACATGTGAGAGAGAGGGAGGGAATTTTCACCCTTGATGAGTAATTTCTGACCTAACACATAAGACAGGTCGCATTGCCCCTCTGAGCTAGCCTCTTACCACTCTCCTGAAAAATACCAAATGCCTTTGTAAGGAATCTTACATGAACCATGGCCTTTTCCTGAATATAGTCCTCCTTCTCGTTTGGGCAGAAATGAGTTCAGTTAATACCTATCTGAGGGGATGAGGAGAGAATATTAAGAGCTGGTAATCAGCAGAAAAGCAAAAGAAATTGACAAGAAATGGGAAAGGCACTCTGGTCCATGCTAATAGAGACTCTCCTCTGCGGACGAGGCAGTGACCAGGCTCCGTGCCCCCGCATCCTCCCTCTCTGAGAAGTGCCTGAGGCAGGTGAAGCGGGCACCTGAGGTCAGAGCCTTAGCCTCTCTTTCCCTAAGACACAGGGCTTAGCGGTATTAGTCACAACCAATGAGGTTTGACTTAACAAATCAGTAACAACAATTTCAGTCCTTTCGTTATTGCCGAGTCACTGGTCGGCATGTTGGTCACTCACAAACCTGCCATCGCGCCTGCAGCCCCCCAGTTAGCATTGTGTAGGAGTGGAAGCAGATGGGGATGGATCGTAGAGACAGGTTAGCGCCTCCTCAGTTCACGCAATGCTGTGCTGGCGTTTAAAGTGAACAAGGAGGGTTGATAGGCCCTATGACTAGCCTGTAGAGATTAATGCGTTTTTAAAAAATTCCAAGTTAGGATAAGAACACTGCTAATAGAGCTCATTATTTGATGGCTTACGTTGTCCACATGGAGTGTGTCAAGATTTATTCCTGTAGATTCTGTAGGGTTACAGAGTTAGTAAGTTGCAGAGTGAGGATTCCATTCCCAAGCATGGAACTGTGACCTTGACAGGAAATGAGCATAATGAATATTTATCCAGTTACCAGATATCAACTTAGCGTCTGCAGTAGAAGTCCGGGGCTAGGCGTTAGGAGGGAAACAAGAAGTTCTACAGTCTGATTCCACTTCTCACCAAGCTTCAGGCTCATGTGACACCTAAGTAAGGGGTTAGGACACACATCTCTCACCAGCACTGGCACTATGACGGTCACCCAGCAGTGCGCTGCTTGAATCCTGCACCTCCACCGGCACCCTGGCCATGGTCACCACCATCATCCATGTCAAACAGCATTTGTGAAGTGTCCATTGTGTGTGTGTGGCATTTCTTAAAGGTGGCAGCCGGGTCACATCTGGGGCATGCTGAAGGATTAGGTGGTGCCTGAGTGAAGGTGACATGTGACAACCTCTCCTCTCAGCCTTGAGCAGACAGCAGATGCCAGTCTCCTGGGAGCTGTCAGTCCAGGACAGAACACCATGCTTGCAGAATGAGACGTGAGCATGGTTTACGTAACGTTTTAGGAGGAGCTGATGTTGGAGGCTTCAGTCTCTTTTCTGCAAGCTGGTCTGTGATGACTTCTCTCTGCCTAATCAGAGGTCCCACCAACCTGTCACAAAGGGTGTGCTGTCACATCAGGAGGTCCTCACTGCTGCAAAACCAGAGGAGAAGCTGAATGCACACAGGCAGCATTGTCATGCCAACTGCAACGAGCCAGAAAAATAAAGTGAATCATAGTCTGCACTGGGGATTTAAATATAAACAAATTTCATGCACATGGGCACACTATTCAGATGCATTTATATTACTTATATTACCTTAATCATAGAGCCAAATGAAACCAACCACGCTTTCAAGCATGCAAACCACTTCCCTTCCCTTCTCCATGCCTTAGCTTTTCTTTTAATCTACAGCCTGGGATGCCCTTCCTCTGAATCTGCGAATGTCCAAATATTGGGTGTTATGGGCTGAAATGTGTCCCCCCCAAAGATGTCAAAGTCCTGATGCCTAGTACCTGTGAATGTGACCTTATTTGGAAATTGAGTCTTTGCAAATGATCATGTTAAGCATTAGGTGTACCCTAATACATTGCAGCTGGTGTCCTAACAAAAAGGAGAAATTTGGATTCAGAGACAGCACGTGCAGAGGGAAGATGCTGTGAAGACACAGGCAGAACCATCTTAAGCCAAGGAATGCCTGAGAACACCAGAAGCTTGGAGGAGACTTAGAGCAGATTCCCCCTCGTAGCCCTCAGAAGGACTAACCCTTCTGGTGCCCTTATTTGGATTTTCAGCCTCCGGTACAGTGGGACAATACATTTCTATTTTTTAAGCCACCTAGTTTGTGGCACTCTATTACGGCAGTCCCAGGCAACTAAGTGCACCAACCAAAGCTCAGGGTCAAACTGCTGCCCACAGAATGTCTTCTCTGCATGTAGCACCGTGCTGACATTTAACCCAGCCATAACTATTTGTTGACTGACTTACTGTTTGACTCTCAACTGGTGGATGACTCTATATTAAACTCTGTGATGATATAAATGTCACACGATTTCACCCTTGAGACTTGTAATCTTTGTGCGGGACAACACATAAACTCCATGTGTAACCATAGGCCAGATGAAAAGCTGTGGAACAGATTCAGTACAGATAGGAATGAAGGAGCTGTCACAGGGAAGGTCTTGTGGAAGGTGTGGCAGGATGTTAAGTGACTCAGGTAAAGGTAACTTCCTTCTCCTGGACAGTGCAGGGGACCCCACTCATGATCTGTTGGCCTCTGCCTGTGCTGCTGTTTAAGCAGCCTTGGGAGTCAGAGCAGGTGCTTGATCTGAGGTCCTCGGATGCTGTGGACAGGCAGGGCAGTGTAGAAGGGAGGATCCTAGGCAGGCTCTGTGTGTCGCTTCCCCTTCTGGATACTTCTCTGGTGCTAACATGGGATTATGAGAAAGCTGAGTGTCAGAACAGACCTGGAGGGTTCTGGCGTTCAGAAGGTGGAAGGTGCAAAGTACACCTGTCACTTGCTTTCTTTGTTGTAGTGGAACGTCACCCTTAAGAGTCTGGGCAGAGAGTGGAGAATGGGATAGACTATGGCTGGCCCTCCACCCAGAGTGGAATTCTGGTGATGTTTGTCACTAAGGCCTTTGGGATTCTTAAGAATCCCCCTTGGTCCATCTCCTAGGCTCAGAAACCTAGAATGCCCCAGGACTGTACATCTGGAAAACAAGGTCAAAGATGACCAGCATCGTGAGATGGGAAGGAAACTCTTTAGAAGAACAGACAACAACAGCACTGGCTGGTGGGGACGTGGGGAGGTTTGGAGGGGGTGTCTTTCTCCCTCATTTGCCATACTTTCCACAGTGACTCTGTCCATCCTTACTCTGACCTTCAGTGCCAATACCTCAGGAAGCACAGGTTCAGAATATTAGCAATGTTCCCTGTGGCTGTCATTGTCACGAAGATGCCTTCTTGTTGACCCTCCAAACCAGCCTGCCACATCCTCCATGATCTCAGGGAGAGCTAATGCCCTACTCTGGCATTTTAACTTCTGCTCAGCACTTACGTCATCTTGCCTGCCTGATATTTTAGTTGACTGTGGATGTCAACCACTAGAGATAAGTGCCTTGAAGTCAATTCATCCTTTTTATCATTCTTAAGTCTGGCATAGTCCCATTTGTTCAATAGAGTCACTAAATAAGCCAGCAGATATTTATTGAGTGCCTGTGAAGAGCTGGGCATGTGCTAGACTCTGCAGATCAATACTTTGAACAGGAAGTGTCAACAGATGCAACAGAATCTGCTCCTATTCCTGCCCCCTATTCCTCTTCCGCTTCAACTCCCTAAAACGACTTCCTGGCTACATCTGTGCACTTGTGGGCCACTCAGCAAAAGGGACAGGAGATGCTCCCGACAGTGCTGGGAGTTGACTCAATTTGCAGGTGTCCTGGTTGTGATGACTTCTGTCTGTGCTCAGGACAACTTGCTGGGACCTGTTTGTCCCTTGATTGCTCTCATCTCTGGGTCCCAGGTGCCTACCTAAGATTTGGCTCCCTTGTACTGACTAGACTTCTCTGACTTCTGTCTTCTCACCCAACTCTGCCCTGAGCTCGGCCTTGACCGTCGGCTCTCGGACATCTCCTTGAACCTGCCTCATCAGGCCGAGCCCCTGGTGCTGTAGGTCTTTTCTCACCTTCTGACTTGGATTTCCAGTCCTTATGACACATGTCTGCCCTCAGACAGGTCTTCTTGAAAGGAGAAAGGAAGGACAAAATTATAAATATGTATTCCAGTGTAAATGCACTCGATTGTTGAAACGATATTAATTTCAAATTACAAGGAAGAAATAAACAGTGGAAACTTTCAGCCAGAATCACACATAAGTTGGCCAGAGAAAATGGAGTTAAGTGTTCCAAGGTCTTTGTACTATCTGGAGTGAACATAAGGGCATTGATTAATTTTAAAATGTCCTAAATTAAGTAGGTATTGTTGCATTTTTTTAGGGTAAATACTAAAGGGAGAGAAATACAGTGTATAACTCCCTAACTAATAGAAGGAAAATATAAATCATGAAAATAAATAAATCCAAAAGAAAGTAATAAAGGAAAGAAAAAGAAACATGGGAAGTAAGCACAACATAAGCACAAAATAACATGGTAGATTTTTAACCCCAAAATATCAGAATTTATAAAACTTTTAGTGGATTAAGGTCTCAGTAAAAATACATGAACAGCAAAACCCAAAGATTTTCTGCTTATATTATTATATTATATGTGATGTATGTTTCTGTATATACTATTTTTAAGGAATATGTCTAAAACACAAGGATACAAAAAAGCAAAGGATAAAAGGGTGGAAAAAATACAACAGTTAAATTCTAATCAGGATATCGTCAAAGGATTCACTAATATGAAACAAAATAGACTAAACATTACTAGACTTAAAGAGTAGAATTTCAGAATGACATGTGTTTTAATTAACAAAAAAGATTACAATTTAAAATATGTATAAAGTCTAAAAAATAAAGCTTCAGGATGTGTAAAATAAGAATTAACAGAAGTACAAGAGAAAAAAATAACAATCAGAGTGGGAGATTTTCATATGCTTCTGTCAGCCATAGTAACATAGAAAAAAATCATTATGACTGAAGATTTAAACCAGATAAAAAATTTGACTTAATGGATATAGAACATTGTATCAAACAATTGCAGAAAACATATTCCTTTCAGGCATATATGTATTTATAAAAATCAATTATTTCTGGACCTTGAGTCAGTCTCAACAAATTTTACGGAATTGAAATTATATTGAGCATGATCCCCAATAAAAATACAATTAATTTAGAAATAAAAAAACAAAAATTAACTAGAATATTCCCACATGATTGGAATTTAGACACATACTTCTAAATAATTAAAAAAGAAAGTATAGTGTTAATCAGAGCATTTTGAATTAAACAAATGTTAAAATGCTATTTAAAATTTAAGACATACAGCCAGTGGCTAGAGTGGGCTTATATCAGCTTCTAAGAGCTAACTGTTAAATACCCAGGAAATTTCCCAGCCAATTGCTAACTTACTAGTAGCTTAAAATCAGTCATGGTGGAGTACTTACAACACAGGTATAAGGAGTTGGCACTCTATAAATCAGGAATCTTGCTTTTCTTTTCTTCTGTCTTCTTATTTTTGCACGTTAGTTACCAGAGTGCCAAGAGATGTGGTTAAAACATTATATCGAGGGAAATTTTTAGCCTCAAAAAGATGGATTAGAAAAAAAGAAAGGCTAGAAATTCCAACTTCTGGAACCAGGATAACAGAGCAATATAAAGTCAAAGAAAGTAACAGACAGAAAGCAATTAAGAAAAGAAGAATATTATGCAAAAGGGAAATATAGAAAGAGAAGAAACCAAGCCAAAAGCTGGTTCTTTGAAAATATGAATAAAATTGAGAAACCTCTGTTGAGATTGATTAAGAAAATAAAAAAGACATACACAGATAATGAATATCAGGAATAAAAAAGTAGGCATTACTGCTGATACTGAACACCTTGAAAAGATGATAATGTATATGAAAAATTTAATGCTAATGTGCTCAGAAGTAAATATGAAATATATACATTCCTAGAAAAATTATGTACAAAGCCCTTCTCACAAAGAACTAAGAACCCTAATCCTTTAGCTGGTAAAACAAAAACAAAAATTTCTTATGTAGAACTCTCTAGGCCCAGATGGTTTTATCAGTAAGTTCTATAAACGTTCAAGAGAGAAATATTTCCAATTTATACACATCCCTTCAGACAATAGAGTAAAAAGGCAAATCTTCCATTATGCTTTATAATTCTATAATACTACCTGTAATCTTGATTCTAACACTCAACAAAGGCAAACTGAGAAAGGACAATTAGAGCCCAGCCTCACTCAGGAGCATAATACAAAACATTAATTACAATTAATAAATGGAATCCAGCAATATACATACAAAAATACATCATGGCTAATTTGCATTTGTCTTTGGAATGCAAGATGAGTGTCACTTTGGAAAAGCAATTCATGTAATTCACCATGTAAGCAGAAAAAAATGAGGAAAAAATGGTGCAATTACCGCAGAGATATAGAAAAAGTATTTGGCAGAAGTCAACATTCATTCATTACATCAACATAGGAATAAAATGGAATTTTCTTGATTTCACAAAGTATCTACTACAACCTTATAAACATTGCATGAAATGTTGAAACTTGGAGAACTCTCACTTGGAAATTTGGAACAAGAAAAGAACTCCCGCTGATGCCACGTTGATTCATCCTTGTCCTGAAGGTCCTTGCCTGCTTGGTTAAACAATAAAAAGTGATAAAAGGTATAATAAGAATTTAAAAGTGGGGAAAAATAACTCTCACTATTCACAGATAATGTGATTATGCATAGAAAATCCAAAGCGATCCACAGAGAGATGATGTAATTATCACAGGGGTTTGACATGGTTGTAGTATTCACATTCAATACTTAAACAATGAATCTAATTCATATAATCGAGCAACAGATTGAAAATGAAATAAAGGAGCTCCCATTTACAATGACATACAACAAGATGACATCCTTGGGAATAAAGCTAACAAAATATTTTTGTCCAAGGCGTCTACAGAGAAAATTGAGAAGGGTTATTAAGAGATATTAAAAAGGAAAAGTAAGTGGAGTGATACACCAAGTTTATGAATCAGAATAGTCACTTTTTGTAAAGAAGTCACTTGTCCTCAGATTGTTATAAATCTAAATGCAAACCCACACAAAACTCCATGAATTTGTTTGTTCCTTTTTTAACTCGGCAGGCTGATTTTAAAATTTATATGGCTATGCGAAAAGTTGATAATATCCGAGACACTTCTTGAAGTAAAAATCAGTGGTTCTACTAGATATCAAGATCAGGGGGGAAAGCAAGGATTTTTCGACAAATTGCTGGGACAATCAGGTATCCACATGGAAAACTATGAAGTCGGATCTTTTTCTCACGCCATGCTAAAAAAGTTAATTTCAGTGGATTAAAAGACCATAGTGAAAGGAAAATCAGTGAGGAAAGATATTGTGATCTTGGGGTAAGGATTTCCCCAATGAGACGCAAAAAACAGTAGCTACAAAGAAAAAATTTGTAAACTTTTTCTAGATCGAAATAAAGACATTCCCTTCATCAAATGCTGACATAGAAATGGTAAAAATAAAACAACACAATGAGAGAAAATATTTGCAACATTTAACAAACAACAGACTAGTATTCAAAATATTTAAGAATTCTCCCAAATCGCTAAGAAAAAGGCAGAGAGTCCAATATGCGTAAAAGGCCTAAACAGACTCTCTCAAAAAGGAAACATGATTGCCACTAAATAGAATATTAGTAATCGGTGAAACCAAACGTGATGACGATGGGGTTCCTTCCGTACCCCCTCAATGGGCAAAAGTTCAAAAAGTCTGACAATGAAGAGGTGCGGGAACTTCGGAAACTCTTCCTGACTGCTCATGACGGTGTAACTTGGTGCAATTCCTTGGAAATCAGTTTGGCATTATTTAATATACTACCCAGAAATATAACTCCTAGGCATACACCCCAAATTTTGCTCATATATGCACCGAGTAACACAAGAATGTTTATAACAGCACTGTTTGTGGTAACTACAACTTTGTTTCAACCCAAATACCCATCCACAGGACAGATGAATTACTTTGTAGTTTATTCATACAGTTGGATGCTATGCAGCAATGACTGTGCTCTGACCCACACAGGTATGTGGATGAATCTCACAGACCCCATGCTGGATGAAAGAACACAGCAGAATGCTTACATTTACATAAATTTCAAAAACGGGAAGCAAGACTTTCTCGGTTAGTATCGCAGACATGGATGGTAAACCATAAAGAAAAATGCAAAGGAACTGATCCTAACAGCACATTGTCACCTCTTGGAAGACACAAGCTTGTCATCAGGAGAGGATGGCACAGTGCTGGACATGTCGTTTCCTTTTTCTGGTTGGTGGGGATGTGGTGTGTGGTGTTCTCTTAATTTTATTCATTTATTTGCTAAACTGTATATGTGTGGTTTGTGTAGTTTTCTGTACCCACACCTCACAACGTTTTTAAAACTGGGGGGAAAGATTAAATTGTGACTGCTGGAGGGCAGTTTGCATTTGCTGATAGCCCTGGAAGACACTTGACCTACAGACGTTGCTGAATTGCCTGGCTAAACTTTCTAAGGAATACGTGGGAAATACCCCAGGACTGTCCATTCGGGAACCAAGGACAACTAGAGCCTCAATCAGAGTTTTGGAGAACAACTTGAGTAGGTTTTTCTGCTCATCATTCCAGCTTCTCTTGCAGCAGCTCTTGGCACCAGTCACTTTATAAGCATAGACTCAGCACGACCAGCATGCCAGGTACTGCGTTAAGTACTGGGGTACAGAACCCCAAAGACGCAGGCTTTAGTGAGCTTCCCTCCCATAGAGGAGAAGGAGGAAATCCACGATTACACAAGGGCACAGGCTAGTCTAAGCCTGGGGATGGAGTTAGGTGGGCCTTGGGTAGGGACATCTTTGCAGAAAGATGACATGTGAGCACTGGAGGAGGGTTCAGGAGAAGGAGCAGCCTGTGGATACCTGAGAAACAGCAGCTGCATTCTAGAAGCAATAAAGGGCTCTGAACACCTGGAGCTCTTGAGTGCAGACGGAGGGTTGCTCTTACAAGATTTCCTGTATGAACCCCATCCATTCCTGGCATGCCCAGATTTAATTATGGCTTGATCAAACAAGATCTTTTCAGTGTTAGGAGCCCATGAAAGTAGTCCTAGAAGGGATATTCTTAAAGTATACAAACCACTACCAGTATCAATAATTACTAAGAACCTACTCAGTGCAAAACAGGGGCTGGGCTGGCTGAAACAGAAGGCAGGATGTGGGAAATGAGATAAAACTATTTTTGTTGGGGCTCATGAAATACCAAGGTGACAATAATGCTCTATGTTCAGATAGCATTTTGCCATTTTTAAACTTTCCATAAATATCACATTTGGTATGAAGAGGAAAGAAGCCCTGGCAGGGGGGTCTCACCTAACAGTTCTGTCCATGACTGACACCATGTCCGACATGGCATTAGCAGGTCATCTCTGTCATGGGCTGCTGACTTCCATTCAGGATTTATTAGAAGAGGGAAGATGATGAGATATGTCATTCTTTTGTGGCATTACTACACGGACAGGAATAAAGTGCTTTAGCCCTCTCAGGGCCTGGATTTTCCTTTGGGTAGAATTGCTTTGAAATCCTTAGCTGAGAGTTTTAATAAGGGCCTGCTCACTAGAGTAGTTGCCAGTAGGCCATTGGTAACAAAAATAATCCTGTCAGTGTAGTCCAGGCTGAGGCCACCAGAAAAAGAGGGCCACATGAGATATTGCACTCAGATGGACGATGCCTCCAAAAGGGGTTAATATCAAAAATATATAAAGAATTTTCACAGCTTAATATAAAAAAAATTTAAAAATGGGCAGAGGACCTGAACAGACAGTTTTCCAAAGAAGACATACAGATGACCAACAGGCACATGAAAAGATGCTCGGCATCACTAATGATCAGGGAAATGCAAATCAAAATCATAATGAGATATCACTTCACACCTGTCAGATTGGCTACTAGCAAAAAGACAAGAAACAACAAGCATCAGTGAGGATGTGGAGAAAAGGGGACTCTTGTACCCCATTGGTGGAAATGTAAATGGGTGCAGCCAATATGGAAAACAGTATGAAGTCTTTTCAAAAAGTTAAGAATAGAAATACCGCATGATCCAGTGATTCCACTTCTGGTTATGTATGCAAAGAAAATATAAAACCAATCTGTATGCATCCCTATGTTCAGTGCATCACTATTTACAATAGCCAAGATAAGGAAATAACCTGTGTATCCATTGACAGGTGACTGGATAAAGAAGATGTGGTGCATATAGACAATGGACTATTACTCAGACATAGAAAAGAAGGAAATCTTGCTATTTGCAATGACATGGTGGATTTAGAGGGTATTATGCTAAGTGAAATAAGTCAGAGATAGACAAATACCATATGATTTCACTTACACGTGGAATTGAAAATCAAAAGAACAAACAAAACTAAACAGAACCCGACTCGTGAATACAGGAAACAAACTATTGGTAACCAGAGCAGGGAAGAGCTGGGGGCTAGATGAAATAGGTGAACAGGATAAAGAGGCACAAACTTCCGATTATAAAGGACGTAAGTTATGGGGATGTAATGTACAGCATTGGGAATGTAGTCAGTGATCCTGTATTGACTGTAAGGTGACGGATGGTAACTAGACTTATTTTGGGGATCATGTCATAATGTATAAAATATTGAATCACTATGATGTACACCTGAAACTAAGGACATTGCCTGTCAATTACACTTCAATTAAAAAAAAACCACCAAAACAAACAAAAACCTCCCCCAAAACTAGTGTCTGATAGCCCGTCTCACCTACTAGGATGGTTATAATTAAAAAAAAAAAAGATAGTAAGTGTTGAAGACATAGAGAAATCAGAACCCTCATCCATTGCCAGTGGGACTTAAAAATGGTGCAGCCACTTTGGAAAACAGTTTGGCAGTTGCTCAACATGTTAACCACAGAGTTCCCAAATGACCCAGTAATTCCACCCCTAGCTGTTTATCTACCGGAGAGAAAAGAAAACATACGGCCACCCAAAAACAATTGTTCATCGCAGCATTAGTCCTAATAGCCAATTCATCAGCTGATGAATGAATAAATTGTGGTCTACTCTAGCAAGCAATATTGTTCGGCAATAGAAAGGAATGAAGTACTTATACATGCTGTAATGTAGATGAGCTTTGAAAACATGTGATGTGAAAGAAGCCAGACAGAAAAGGCCACCCATTGTATGATTTCATTTACATAAAAATGTCAGAATGGAAAAATCCATAGAGCCATAAAGCAGATCTGTGGATGCCTGGGGCTGGTAGTAAAGGATTGGGGGAAACAAGGGAGTGTCTGGTAATGGATATAGGATTTCTTTACTGGGGGATGAAAATAATCTAAAATTAATTATAGCGATGTTGCACAACTCTGTGGTTATACTTAAAACCATCAAATAGTGTACTTTAACTGGGTGAATTGTGTGGTATGTTAATTATATATAAATAAAGCCTGTTTTTTGTTTAAAGATAGTCCAGTTAGGTTCACCTAGAAACAAAGGATACTGGAGGTATGTAATGCCTTCCACTTGTAGCATGACACCCCACAAAGAGCACCGAGTTTGGAGTAAAAGGATGTGGATTTAGCATTGGCTCAATCACTACTTAGCTGTGTGGCTTTAGGCCAGCGACTGAACCTCTCTGAGATGCAATTTTCTTGTAAAAGGGAGATGAAAACCTCTGCCTATCTCAGCAATTAGGCCATGAAATGAGATTAATGTTTGTGAAAGGTGTTTCAGGCTGAGCTTGTCAAAGGAGGAAGTTATTATTGTTTGTTGTTATTTAGCCCTTTTATAGGATCTGCTGGGCACGTGTATTGTCAGGCAGAGTTTATCTTTTATTTTTTATCTCCTGCAAGATAGCTCTATATTCTGCCTACCAAATGGTAAATTGCTACATTGTTTCTTTGTTGTTTGACACTTAGGTTCTCAACCTAATAGTCTGTTTACTTAAATATTTCAGAGTCACTTAGCATTTCAAAAGAGGATTTTTAAACATTAGCTATGAAAAAAAAACAGAAGAGGAAATAGAGGCACAAGTTTTTGCTTTTCTAGGCTCACCAGCTATTGAATTATGCACGTATACAGGCAGAGAGAAAAAAACAAAGACCCATTCACTTGTGGACAGAAATAGGAATTATCTTAAATCTGCTAAACTGTGCCTGGCCTTTGCAGTTAATTTTGCATACATAATTTCACCCCCACGTGAAAGTCAGGTATGAAAATGTCAGTTCCCAGGGAAAACTTTTTGTTCTCCTAAATCCTAAATAGTGGTTCAGAAGAAGCCTCTGCTTCAATCTGATAGTGTTATTGTAAGACCCGCAGTGACAGGAGCTCCCTGCAGCTTTGCAAACCAGAAACCAGGAGGTTCCGACTTTGGATTCTAGATCTTGACTTCTCTGTCTTCTTTTCTAACGTTACAGCCCCACTGTAGCTTGGTTCTAGAGGACATTTGATTAAAATCTTATTTTTAGAGACTGCATAGTTTCCTATACTAAAATTCAAAAACCCAAGAGAACAGCTTAGGCTTGTAACAGTGTGATGCTGTCGGCCACTGGTGACCAACAGAATCTAAGAAAGAGGGAAAGGGGTGAAGAGCCTGTACGAAAACTGTGCTCCCACCTTGACTAAATGCTGTGGAAGACGCATTTCCAAATACACCACCTTCTCTGGTGCTCATCTGCGTTCATAACCCTGACTGTGGGAACCCACTGTCCGGCCCTGCAGAGACACCGTGGCCCAGATGTTAGCATCAGGCAGGCTCTAAGGAGAGAGGAGGTGGTGAGCCTCCTGCCTTGTTTGGCACAGGCGCACGTGTGCTGCAGTGTGATTCAGAGTCCACTGCCCCGGACACTGGATGTAGCAGCAGGCCTGAGTCAGCCTCAGGCCCCACTCTCTGGTGGCTTTAAAAGCGGTGTGGGGCTGAGTGGCAGACATGGACTCAGTGTCTCACCAGGGGCACTTCCTCCTCATGACAGGTGTTCATCTGGCCAGCCCTCTTGTTAGAGATGCTGGCCCAGTTGGTAGGAACCCAGAAGTCTGGTGTCTGTGAAGTTTGTTTGAGTAATGGAGAATTCTTTCTGGTGCCATTAACAGAGGCTTCGATGAATCTATTAACAGAGGTTATCGTATATAGCATTTGTGTATTTCCAGTTTTCAAGGGAATGAAATTTATTTCCTATTCATTTACTGTGTTCTTACTGTTTAGGTTCAAATCTTAAAGATGTTGAAAATCTAGCTGGTAAAGAATCTGAAACACGTGAAAGAATTAAGAAGACTTAACCATGAGGGAAACTGGGATTCAGAGAAGACAGCAATTAAAATGTACCTGTGGTCAGAGAGGATTTTCCAGAGGAGGTGAAGCCTCCCCAGGGCTTTGAAGGACCAGCAGAGTTTACCTGGGTGGGTGGGAGGAGAACAAACAGGAAGAGCAGGGGCGTGAGAATGAGAACATAGTTAATACCAAAACAAGAGAAAAGGTAATTTAATCTTTCTTTGCCTGCTCAGAAGGCTCATTAGGACCTTTCAGAGCTCCGGGATCCTTCTAGATCACGATGTGCGAGGTGCAGAAGCGCTGACTATGGTGGTGAGCTGGCTGATAGCCGAACCTCTGAGGAACGGAGTGCTGACAGCCTGCATTTCAGGTCTCAGGTCTCCTTTAAAATATGTCTTAAAAATCAAATAAATTATATGTTGGGCTACTGGAAGGACCAGGGTACCTGCATGTGGTTGGGGAACTAGCCTCTCACCCGCACAGCCATCCTCACTCTCTTGGTAACCATGGGTCCCGCAGGAAGGAGCTTTATGCCTTAGCCTGAAAAATGGAACTAATAACATGTCCCCTTGTGTATAAATAAAAGGGCATCAGGGATAAGTACTATGTACATTATTCCTCATACTCTCTGGAAGAAAAGATTCAATAGTTTCAAAGAATTATTAGTATGATTACATATGCCTGAAGATGGGGAGTTGATTTTTCAAGTCATTGATTCCATAAGTCCTTCGTGTTGTCTTAGAATTGGAAGGGACATTCCGAGTGGAATTAGAATGGGAAGAGGATCATCTCCTGGAAAATTGTGGGCTTTGGCATCAGAAAGTCTCGGCCTTGAATCCAAGATCACTCACTAATTACCTGCTTCCTTCCTTCATTACAGAAATATGTAGTAACCTCCTATTGTGTGTTCTGAGAAATGATCTAAGATCTTGGAGCCTCAGTTTCCTCACCGATAAAATAAAGATGGAAACATAAATCTCTTAAGGTTATGCTAATGTTTGGCATATAGTAGACCTTTAGTTCATATGAGTTCTCCTTTAATTAATAAGTGAGGGAATTAGATAAGTCATGGCTACTTAAGAAGCTTAAAGCATGTAACGGGAGGAAAGACGGGGCAATGCCTGATAGGAACCTAAGGCGAATGCGGCTAGCGTGGGTGAGCTGAGATGGTCTGGAAGGGCAGGAGAGAGCTTACTGAAGGATGGGACCGTGGTGGTTGAATGGGGAAGGGACCCCCACCCGCTGCTGCAGTGGGGGGCCCAAAGCAAAGAGGAGGGGGTAAGCTGGTGCGCGGAGGTGTCTCAGGTCAAGTTTTATCTTTTCTACCACTTAGTCTAACATTGGCCTTGGGGGAAGATACATGCATGCATCCTTTCCTTTAACCATTTATTCATCCACTGAAGGAATGTTTATCACCCTCCTTCCCTAGTCAGTCATTTTCCTACCACTAGGATACAACCAAGGAACTCACAAATTGTGGAGAAGAAAGACAAGTAGACAGACAATAATGAACAGTAAGCTGGTGATAAGACATCATGCCTTGAACTTCCTGACAGTCACGCAGGGTCACACCAAACTGGGTGTGGGCCCCAGAATCTCCACTCTCTGGCTGTGGTATTAGGGAAGAGGAAAAACTCTCAGTCTCCAAGCCCCTCTGTCCTCTAGTTTATTGGTTTGTGGGTCAGCTGAAATCATGTACTTAAGAGCTCTCTGGAATCTATTATGCCATACACATGTGCATTTTAATATATTAATCATCAGTGAATCCATCCTCTTATCCCACCAGAGCCGACCAGCTTTTTGATTTTTCTATGATAAATAATAACTGACTTGCAGATTTTGTCAGTCCCATCTTTTTTGTTCCTTGATGTCGCTTCTGTAACCTTATCTTCTAGTTCTTTCTATCAGTGTGGTTGTATCCATCCCTGGTTCAGATGAAACTTTAGGGAAGACCAGTAAGGTTTTCAACTGCCTGGAAAGGGGTAAGGGGACTGATCATTGATGAGGAAAAGACTAACGCACGAAGCTTAGACAGAGAGTCAAGTGTTACAGAAAGTTCGCAGCTAGAACATGGAGGGTGGGGCTGCAGCGTGGGAAATGAAAATTGAAATCCAACCCAGAGGAACAGAATGAGTTGAGAGGAAAAGGCGGAGGAAAAGGCAGAAGCAGCCATTCAGCTGGTGGAGGAGAGAAAAAAGTGGCTCCGTTTTTGAACAGCTTATCTCCTCTATCTGCAATATTTCTGCTGATGTCTGAATAGAGAGAAAAATGTGTGTGTATGTGTGTGTGTATGTTTGTTAATAACAGTCATCTATTTATAGGCCTTAAATTATACACCAAGAAAGCCTCTCTGAGACAAGATGTGTTATTTGGCTGCCAGAAGGAAAAGTTAAAGAAAAATAACACCAGAAAAAAGGGGGGTGGGGTCTTCTAGATGTCTCTCTTCCTTTTCCTCATCCTATCTTCTTATGCTTGATGACAATTGTCATTGTCAACTCTTCCATGGTTTGGAGTCATGCTCCCAGGAGGTGAAGAGGGGATGGTCGAAGCTCTTCCTCGAGGAGGCAGGGCTTCTCCATGATTCCCTGAGAATGATGTGAGCCCCAAATCATACGATTTTCCAACTGAGTAGGAAGATAGATCAGACAGTAGCATTTCCAACTTCTTCTTATTCAGAGGATGAGACTGGGCCCCAAAGGGGCGGTCCTGCTCATGGCCCCCCAGCTGGAGCCAGGAGCGTCTGCTGCTTCCCTCAGGGACCCTTCCACCTGGGGTCCACCCAGCTGATGCCCCGCATGTCTACTCCAGTTCCCTCACTCATACATGCAACAAGATGGTGTGGATCACTTCTTCCTTTGGCCTCATCTTTCCAGAGAACTGTCTGAATCCCCTAATAACCTCAAGATGACCTTCAGGCAATGGGGCTTAAGTTCATGCTCATAGGAGAATGGTTAAGAGCAGGGACTCCAGTGTCAGGTACAGGTCTTTCAGTGACATCAGCTAGGTTACTCCACCGTAATACCACAGTTTTCATCAGTAAAGTGAACATATTCACAGAAGTTCTTTCATGGGGCTGTTGTGGAGATGGACTAAGGGAGTGCATGTAAGCACTTAGCACAAGGAGGATCCTCACTAAGGTTTTCATTATTGTCATGGCATCCAAATGGGTCAGAAAGCTAAGATTCCAAGGGTAAGGGCTTTGTATGTAAACCTCAAATGCACTGGCCACCCCCTCTGCAGAGACTTTTGCATGCAGGGCCGCGATGGAGGAGATGATGACCAGCCAGCAGTCAGCCCATTCAACCTATAGATGGTCTTATAGGGGATGTCAGTCAAAGAGGAAAGACATAGTGGGGGAGTGGGTGGGCAGAGGTAGCCAGTGAGCTTTAGAGGGGCAGCCAGTGAACGTTAGAGGGGCAGCCAGTGAGCGTTAGAGGGGCAGCCAGTGAGCGTTAGAGGGGCAGCCAGTGAGCGTTAGAGGGGCAGCCAGTGAGTGTTAGAGGGGCAGCCAGTGAGTATTAAAAGGGAGCCAGTGACTGTTAGAGAGGAGCAAGTGAGTGTTAGAGGGGCAGCCAGTGAGTATTGGAGGGAGTTCTAACCAAATGAAGTAGGCATCTTCATTGGACAGGAAAGAACACATCTTCTTTCCTCCCTGTCTCTCTAACTGCCTGGGGGTGTCAATTTTGAGCTCCTTCTTTTTGCCAGGAAGAGGGACCATTTGCCAAGTCCCGTAGCCTGAGATACCTCCCTCATCTCCTATACCAGCCCTCCAATCTCCTCCCGTACAGTTGGCTTATGTTCAACTTCTCCAGCACCTTTTGCTAGAGATTTAACATTTTCTTTATGAAATATTTATGACTATTATTTTATTGGATTCAATGACTCTTCCATGACTTGAGAACAGCTTATAATTGCCATTTACAAGGAAATCAAGATTCTGTGTTTAGCAGTTGACCTCCTAAGTCCTAGGGAGGAGGTGCTCTTCCTATTACATCCGTGGCCCTTTACGGTACCTGTCACTTTTCTTTTGTTCTCACTTCTAAGTTCAGATGCACCTGCGCTCACACTTGAAAAATCACCAAAGCATTATATATAAAGAATTTCTGGCTTCGGGTTAAGATGAACAATATATATTCTTCCTTCCTTTCCCCTTAGGGGAGCAGAAGGCCTAAAAGCCAAGTCTGCGATTTATTAAGGGAGGTATAAAGAGACCCTAATATTAAAATCTAGCCTCTAAGCAAAACATTCCATTCTGACATCCTTTGTAATCAATTCAAGGATGGGGTGATTTTCTTATATATTTTATGTCCTGTAATATTTGTGACAGTGCTGTGAATTTAGCCACATTTCAGTAAGTGACATCTTAGAGTGGGAGTTGGGGTAGGGAGGCCTTTTGGGGAGGCCTCAACTGCTGATATGGGCAGGATGTGAATAACATGATGTATGACTGCATACCTCTCTGCAAGGCACATTACAAACACTATCTCTAATTATCAAAACAACCTCAAAAGTTAGGTACTGTTCCTATTTTGGCAGCTGGGGAAACTGAGGCTCAGAGAGGCTAAATAATCTGCCCAATTCATTAAGCAGGTGTGAGGCAGAGCTGAAATCTGGGATTTCCTAGTTTTGTATGGTTTTGTGTGACTCCAGTGCCACCAGACCACTGCTTTTCATCGCAGTTGTTCCAGTGTGGGACCAGAACTCCCAGAGTCCATCCCTCTCCATTGGCAGAGCCGGGGTCATTCTTCCTGTATGCGTGTGTGCCTCAGGGTGTGCTCAGGATGACCTAGCTGAGAGTCCCTTCTGCAGCCTCAGCAGCGGGTGTCACAGGCAGGCGGTGGGTCTGCGTGGGCTCCACTGGGAGAACTTGACAAGTGGGAGGGGGGATCTTCTGTTACTAAGCAAGGATCTGAGGGCTGTTGTCAAGGAAGACTCCCAGGCCTTCCATAAAAGGAAGGCCTCCCTTCCCCTGCTGTCAGCAAGCTTCTGCCTTGAGCAACGAGTCTGACAATCTCCCTAGCCCACCTATACTCGCGCAGCTTCAGAAAGGAGGCCCCAGCAAGTGGGGCGGGGGACGGGACCTGGAACTTGGTGGGTGGGACCTTTGTTTGAAGGCGTCTGGCAGGGGAGGTGGCCGTCATCTCATCAGGTGAGCCATGGGAGGGCCTCCTGCCTCCAGCGTTGTCCTTTCTGATCTGTCCCCCGAGATGTATCTGGGAGACTTTCCCCATATGCCACTATTCTGCCTGAATATCCTCCAGTGGTTCCCCATTACTACTGGATAAAACCCAGCTTATTTTGTTTTGCCAGCCCTGCATACCAGTACCTCTTTGGCCATTTCAAAGCCTCCAAGCAGAGCAGGTTTTCCCGTGCCTCTGAGCCTTTGCACATGCTGTTTACCACCTCCTCACACATGTGGAGAACTTACTGGCCTGGAAGTCACACTCAGAGTTTTAGCACAAAGCTTTCCAGGTCAAGATCAGGGCCTCTCTCCCCCCAGCTTGTCAGTTATAACACCATGCTTGACAGCATCACCTTCTCTCTCAGCCCCAGCCCACCACAACCCCAGAGAAGCCAGACATTGAAGAGAGAGGTGCAGCAGAATGTTCCCAATGTGGACTATGCCCCTCAACTCTTCAAAAATGCTGGTGGGAAGTGCCAGGTGCCAGGGTAAGCTCCCTCAACCTACCTCTCTTAGTCTAGTCAGACTGACTAACAAAAATACCATAAACTAGGTCGCTTACAAACAGCAGAAATGTATCTTTCACAGTACTGGAGGCTGGCAGTTCAAGGTCAAAGTGCCGGCAGGTTCAGTGTCTGGCGAGGACCCACGTTCATAGACGGCTGTCCATTGCTGGGCCCTCACGTGGCTGAAAAGGACGAGGGCACTCTATGGAGCCTCTTTTATAAGGGCACGAACCCCGTTCATGGCTACACCTGCATGACCCCGCACCTGCCACAGTCCCCACCTCCTCATCCCATCACTTTGGGTGTTGGGATCGAACAGTTGAACTTGGAGGCCCACCAACATACAGCCCACAGCACTCCCTTACCTCACCTCCCCCTAGACCTCCTGGGGAGAGTGGAGGATATGAGATTGAAATCAAGTTTGAGATCAAAGTTTTCAGTGCAAGTGATTTTTTAAAAATCTGAGAACCAAGAAGCTCAGCCCACGATGCTACTGAAGGAAAGAGAAGAGGACATTGGAAGGCAGCTTGTATCTGGTAAGGTTGAGGCTTCCTCAGAACTGGCTACACTTGGTTCTCGCTTCTGAGTTTGACCGATGTCACTTCTCTGTCCCTTCCATTACTCTCTCAAATGCATGTAGCACTCCCCGCCGTCTGGCATCTCCCACAGCAGGTGTGTGACTGTGTCTGTCCCACTGCTCTGTCCAGACTGCTCACCTGCACAGCCCACCCACGTCCTTCCGGGGGCTGTGGCGGCCGGCCCTGAGGCACCCACATGCTGGGCAGGAACAGGCTGCTCTGAAGGCCACCGAGGCTGTGAGCACAGCAGCGGAGAGGTTAGATAAAGAAGAACAGGTGGATGGAGGCAGGACAGCCACAGCACACAACTCCAGAGGGCGCTTTTCACGCAGAATACAGCTGGATACCTGCGCCTGGCGCCACCCGCGGAAGCTAATGTGGCTCCATGGGGGGCTGAGGTAGCCGCTGATGCAGGTGACCAAGGAGAGGAAGCGCACAGGGGCTTTGGGAAGACGTTATTATGTACTATTCTCTCTTTTTTCCATCTCCGCCTCTCTTGGAATCTCAGCAACTGGCCCTCTTCCTCTCGTTGCCCCAATTTCTTCATTTATCTCTGATTCTGGCCTTCGTCCTTCCTAGGGTCTCTGCTGTCCCCGAGTCCTCACCTGTCCTCAGTTTCTAACCCTCCTTTATCCAGGGCACTCCCTGGTCGGCTTCCATCGCCTTTAGCATTTGCTCTTTACCTCCCCCTTAGAGTTTTCAAATATTGGCTAATAATTTCAGGCCTTACTGCAAAAGAGGGCCATAAATGGTGAAATCTTGTGCTCAAATGTTAAACTAATCTATCAAGAATACCCATAAATAATGAACTCCTCTAGCTAAGAAGATATCTCCTGGACACCTCCAACTAAGACCCATGTCACCTGTCTAAATCCTTTCCCTGGGATGACCAGGGAATGTTCAAACGTGTGGTCCTAACCATGGGCCTTCCCTCCCAGACCACCCCCCGTGTCAACTGGGATCCTGCTCGCTTCTCCTGCTGACCTAGGCTCTCGGTGACGGACTCAACTTCTACTTCTTTCTGGACCCCCTCTTCCCCACCTAGCTTCCCATCGCTTTCCTCTCTCTCTGTATCCATCAGCCCACATGTTCCTGGACCAGCTCCCAAAGACTGGACTGCTACAATCCAGTCTACTCCCACCGAAATCTCTCATCTCCTGTCGACTCTTCTCAGAAGCCTCAGCCCACCATCTGGGAAGCAAAGCCCCTTTGTCTCATGGAAGGTTTACAAACATGCCTCACTTAAAAATAGAGGCAATGTCTGGAACTCAGACTCCAGGGTCCCGCTAAGGCCTAAGGACCCAAAGATAATGCCACCGTGACAAGTGCTGGCCTGGTGCAATGTAACGAGAATATCAGGGGGAACAGGAAGTTGGGGAGAAGGTTTAGGAGCTGGTCTACTGCACGCTTAGAAGTCACATCCTCCCATCTGTATCCTTCTGGGCACTAGGTTAAAATAGATACTGGAGTGGGGTAGAGGGAGGCCTGGACCCTCCAGAGCCCATATGGATGGCTCGTGAGCTCTGAGTCAGCCGGAAACACCTGCTCTGCTCCCCAGAACCCATGTCTCAGTTCCACCTGGCATCACCAATTATCTGTGCCTCCGACATAGGGCTTTTTTTTTAATTCCCTCGAAATAGGGCTATAATTAATTCCAAAATTGTACTGCAGACTTTAGTTGTGGCAAAGCAGAACACAATGTCTGCAGACAAAAAAAAACAAAACCTCATTCAATAAAAATTAATTATTCCAACTCGTGTCCAGTGCTGGTGGCCATGTGCAGAGTGCACACGAAGGGGCATTTGGGGCGCTGGGGGACGAGGACGCTGCCCCCCTCCCAGCCCTGGACTCCCGCCTCCCAGGCCCCACCTCACGGCACCCCTTCCCTCCCGCCTGCCCAGTAACCCCATGTTCTCTGCCCCCAGGTGTTCCACTGCCTTTTTGTTTTCCCCTCAGGGTCTGAGAAATTAGCAGCAGCCACACGGGGGGCTGGGAGAGGAGAGATGAGACACAGAGACAGGGAGCCTGGAATCTGTGGTCCCCAGTCAAGCTCTTTTCCTTCCAAGAGGAAAAATTCTCACTGATACAGAATATAAGAATCTGCTGGCAGCGAGCCTTGCGCTTCCTGCCATGGGGCGTGCGGGCTCCAGCTCCCCAGTGAGCTCCCGGGGAAGACGGTGGAGCCTGGGCTGTGCCATGTGATGCCCACGTGATGGAACCCACCGCAGACCAGCCCTGGGGCTTGGCCTTTCCTCCAGTCCTGAGCATGAGTCCACATGTGCAGTAGAGTCAGAATAGGGTTCGAACGTGGACGAGCCTCCCAGGGCGTAAGGACGGTGAGAAATCAGAGAGGCAAGATGTGGATGGGAGGCAGGGCAAGAGGGTCTCACCCTGTTAAAGCAGTCACTGGGTTTTGACAAGGAAAAAGGAAAAGGACTTGCAAAAACCAAAGCAGGCATAGGGCAGAACTGGATGCCTTCCAATTCATCTAAGGAAGCAGTGACAGAGGGCTGGGACCCTGGCAAGAGCTGCCAGTCAGTATCTAGAGTGTCTTCCTGCAGTAGGTTAGTCTGCCCCATCCATGCTGCCTGGAGAAGGTCCCACCAGGCCACACTGAGTGCCCAGGGCTGGGCATCATCTAAGCATCTGAGTGGCACTAAGGGGGAGGGCTTCCTCAGCAGGGCACGGCAGTGGGAGGGCCCTGGGGTTGGGGCTCGCACAGGCTGGGTGTTCACGAGAGGCAGCTCACTGAGGGCTCTGCAAGTGGCGGGTCCATATTTAACCCACAGGAGTAGCCACAGTACAATGCGAGAACCATCTCTGGGTTGGTAAAGGCAGGCGGGTGGGAGAACAGGTAACTGAAACTGTATCCACAGCCGGGGCTGTGGAAGGGCTGGTGGGACATTGCTGGAGGTGACCTTGGATTGGGGGTGATCACAGCTGTCCTCCAAGAGCACGTTCTTTAAGACATTCCCAGCTACTCATGCCTTGAGTAGATTGAATGAGTGGCTTCCCAAGTCCAAAATGTAGTGATTCTTTTGAGTCAGCCTTTTCCTCCCCCTGTTGGGGGTATTACAGGATCTTATGTGGACCAGCACATCCTTATTTCCTGCCAATTCAACTCTCCCAACACTGCAGGCCTCAGCTCCTGGACACACACGTTGTGCTAGCTGCACACAGGTAGGCAAGACATAGGCATGATAGGTCTGTCATTTATTCCACAGAAAGTTTTTTTCTCTTCAATTCTGTTGAGGCAAACTTTCCCTTCTGCACCCCTGCCCCTCACCCTCATTACTTGCCCAGTTTCAAAGCTCATCAAAAGCCTAGATTTCTTGACCTGGGAAAATGGGAGCATTGATTTAACTCAGGGGGTTGAAACCTCTGTCAAGTCTCCCTGATCCTGGGTATTAAACAATGACTGCCATTTATCCCCCTTCTAGTCAACATTGTATAACAGGTCCCAGCCAGGACAGAAAGAAAAGAAAGAATAGGATTGAAAAGGAAGAAATAAAGCTATCATTCATGACAGATGACATAACAGCTTAGGTAGAAAATCTAAAAAATCTACAGATAAACTATCTGAGTTGACAAGTAGAATGAGCAAGGATGCTGGACTCAGGATCAATATAAAATTATTTGTTTTTATATATGCGCAACCAATTTTTAATGAAATCTTTTTAACAGTTACAATTTAAAAGTATGCAGAGCATATATCACAAATAAATCTTATAAAATTGTGCAATTTCACTAAACTACAGACTGTAAAACATTACTGAGGCAAATTAAGAGACTAAACAGATGAATGGATAGGCCATGTTAACATATTGAAATGTTTTAAAGATTTAAATTCTCCCTAAATTGAGCTATAGGTTCAATACAACCAAGATAAACATTCTAGCGGGGTGTGTGTGTGCATGTGTATATGTGTATGTGCATATGTGTGTGTGTGAACTGGCAAACCGATTCTAAAATTTATGTGGCTAAGCAGAAATGCAAGACAGCCTTGAGGAAGAGCAAAGCTGGAGCCCTCACACTACTATATAGTGAGGTTTACTAGAAAGTAACAGTAATTAAGACACTGTGGTATTGACACAAGGATAAACAAATTCACAAACAGTACAGAATGGAGTCCAGAAACAGACCACACATAGGAGGTCACTTGATTTATTACAGGAATGACAATGTGGTGCAATGGAGAGAAGATAAGCCTTTCAGGAAATGGGGCTGGCTTCCTTGCATATCTAAATGGGAAAAATGTATTTTCCACACACCAGAAGTCAATTCCAGATGGAGTAGATCTAAGTACAAAACGTACAGCCACAGAGCATCCAGAAGAAAACATGGAGAAATATCTGCCTAAACAAGGCACAGGGAATAATTTATTAGATGGAAATAAGCACAAATCATGAAGGGGAAAAGATAAAGTGGATTCATGAAAATTAATAACTATTCATCAGAAATACTACTAAGAGAAAGAAAATGCAAAGCACAGAGTACAAGAACATATTAACAATATATTTTTAATACATCCACAATGTAGAAAAGACTCTGACAAATCCATTAAAAAAAAAAAGACAGACAACTATTTACCCAGAAAAATGGGCAAAAGACTTGAATAGTATTTCACAAGGATGTCCAAATGGCTCATAACCACTTGAAAAGGAGCAATGCCTCATCAGTCATCAGGTAATGCACCACAGAACTGGAAGATTCCATTATATATCGTCAGAATGGCTACAATTAAGTCTTGCAGTCTTAAGAATTGGGAGTATATGGAGCCACTGGACTCTCAAACAGTGCAGAGTGTAGTGTACATTTATACAACCTCTTGTAAAACTGTTTGCTAGTATCTACTAAATTGCTTTATAACCCAGCATTCACTTGTAGGAATATACCCAAACACAAGCCTATGGGCACCAAGAGACTCATGTAACAATATGTAACATCCCTATTCTCAAACTAAACCAACCCAAATGTCCATCAACAGAATGGATAAATCACTGTTGTTATACAACTGTTCATACATTGGAATATTATACAAACTTCTGCTATTCACAACAAATGAAAAGAATCTCAAACTTAACATTAAGCAAAAGAAGCCAGCACAAAAGAGTACATATACCATGGGGTTCCATTTACCTAAAACACAAAATAGGGAAACTTAACCAACCCTATTAGAGGTCAGGAGAGCGGCTCCTGGGTGGTGTTAGAGTGGGGTTTCTGGGGGTGCTCGTAAGGGTCACTTATTGATCTAGGTGTTGGTTATTCAGATGGGGCCTCTTTGGGGAAATTCATTGAGCTAAACTCTTATGAACTGTAAACTTCTCTAAGTATGTTATACTTCAATAAAAAGTTTATGTGAAAAATAAAAAAAACTATTGAGAGAAGTTCTTAGAAGAGCATAACTCCCCCAGTTAGGGAAAAGAGAACAATAAAGAAATTGAGGCCTGGGGAGGTCACAGGTTCAGGCTAGCATTAGAAGGCAGAATGGTGACCACCCATATGGTGTGATTCAAGGATCAGGTTCATATTGTGATTTCCGGGCCAACATTCCCAGCCCCATAAATAGATCCATTCCTTTAAGCTTTCACGAGTCCCCTGGAAATCTTTGGCTTTATGCCCCATTATCAGCTAACATGTCAAGGAGCTATATTGACTGTCAGCTGAGAGATGGCCCAAGCTTCTTGGACATAGACTAGGCCCTGGGAGTTCTAGAGCCAGGAGAGGGGGCCATATGTATGAACAGGAGGCAAAGGTGTCCAAGTCACACTCTATCATCCACTCGGGGGAGCCCCTTACTCTGGCCCTCCAGATCAGCCATTCCTTCATTTATTTGCATTCAATAAATATTTATGGAGAAGCTACTATATGTCAGAATTGTAGCAAATTACAGATATGAACAAGATAGGTGCTGCCTTTGCCCTTTTGGAGTATGTGGCCTGGGAGATGGTCAGACAAAGCTGAATTCCTAGTAGACACTCCTCAATAGGGTAAGAGCCATGCCGGGCTTCAGGTTCCAGTCCTCTGAGCCCTCATCCAATAACATGATCTGTAGTGGGACTGGTGGGCCCCCCCACCATGGTGTTGTGCAAGGGGAGAGGTTTGGTCTCCTCAGGGTGCAACTCAGAACATGAAAGGTTACTTTGAGATGGTTGAGGAGACATAGGAAAATCATATCTGCAAATAGTTCCTAGCCAATATTATGACACTTCCATAATCTCAATTTATGTCATAATTATAGTGTATTTGCTCTTTACTGTCACAGCCAAAAGGGGTTCCTATCCGCATATTTGCATTATAAATGTTATGTATATAATCATGGAAATCTTTCATTGAAGCAACAGAAGGAAGGGTAATTATATTCAGGAGAGATGTATTACCTACTATGAAACACAGGATTAATTATGAGATGAATATACCACAAACTCAGGGCTATTTCATGCCTTCCTTCATCAAGGCTTTCACGGCCACGGTGGAGCCCACTGCCAACACTGCAGCCTAATATGTCTTTGTCTTCGAAACTGAAGAGAGACCAGTCATCAGAGAGAGGGGTTTCACCAAAAGAAACAGAACACACTGCGTAGGATGCGTAGTTAACCCCTGACATCTATGCATTTGGTTGCATTTACTTATATGATCACTTATTAGGTCCCAACACATTCTTTTTTCTTAGTTTAAGGCATTCTGTCAACTGTCATTCCTTCAATTAATGTTGAATGAGTTCTCCCCTGTGTCAGGCATCATGCCTATGACCTCTTCACCATCCTCCCATGCCACCTCCACTGACCATGAGCGCAATCTACAAACACTCCCTAACCTAGGTCTCTCCTTCCAGACTTTTTCTCCTCTCTCTGGTGTTCATTCTGAATTGCATGGGAATACAAGTCTAGAAGTGGGACCCTCTCATTACCAACTCTGGTGTTTCTTATACGTCACACTGATTCTTACTAGCATGTTGCTGTGCCAGTAGCCTCTCACACGTGTTTGCTGGCTTGCTCCTTACAGAAGCCAGATCCAGACCAGCTCCTTTCTGTGTGTTGGTAATGTGTGTCCATGCCTTCCTTGGCACGGTGGGCACTGTCCACAGTGGAACTCTCTCATAGTTCATGACAAATCTAGATGAGACCTCGCATTAGGGGAGTGGTACATATGCTATGGGACCCGCACATTGTAAAATTAATACCTTGCCAGGGCATGCTATGTTTCCAAAAAACACACTTGGATTCACAGGGGAAGAGTCCATAGCCTGTAATTCAAGGATCACAACAATATCATTTCTGTTACCACCACCTGAGAAGTTTAACTGTCAAGCCTCTGCAGGCACCTGTATCACAGAGGTGCTGAGGAGTTTCGTGAAGAATCTCGGTTTTTTTTTTTTCTGAGACAATGAATCCCAAGCAGACCGGATGTCTGTTGTGATGAGGAATGTGGGGCAATAAGGCTGGGTGCCCGCTGGTGGATGAGAGCCAGAAAACTCCTGGAAGCAGAGCGAACCTTCCCCGGATTTCTGTGGAGAGGCCTGATACCTGGCACACAGGCAGCCTTAAATCTGAAGACAGCCTTCCAAGCGCTCAGTGGGACTGCTGGGGTCTGGGCTGCTCACTGTTCTCAGTCTCTGCAAACTCATCTAGGACGTTCCAAAGAGAAACAAGAATTGGGTGGACTCTAAAAGGATGAAACGAGATGATGCTTAATTTTGAATTTAACTTCATCTGTTATTACTATAAACAAAAGGTCACACAAGTTCTAAGAACGTGTGATAGAAAAACCATTCAATGCTGCATGTAAATTTTATAGTGAGCTCGAACACATGCTAGAGACTCAGGAACTAATAATTTTAATCTAAACTCACTGAAAAGCTTCAGCCAAATAACTTCCAAAGAAAAACATTTTCAGGTATATGTAGAGAAAAAGGTTAGTTGAGAATAATATTGACAAATAGTGATGAGGGTCCTATGAGAGGAGGGAAACAGAGGCACGTGATTCTAGCCTTAAGGAGAGAAGAGAGAAAGCTTCACTGCTGGGCTGAAGAGGAAGGAGAACATTACCTCCAACCGTCCTCTAAGATTCAGCACAGGCTGATTGCCAGTTGCCTACTGCGGGGAAATCAGGTGAGCATTAAGAACCCAAAATAAGATGCCCATGGCAAATTATCTGGGAGGTGACTAAAAGAAAGACATTTAGGTGAGCTGGCAAGGTGGAGACAGAGCATAGGAATATGAACATACTTGCATTCTGAAAGCATCTCTTGGCTAAAGACTTGGATGGATTGCCAGGCAGGAAGGCACCTTAGCCCTACTTCTCCTTCTCTTGGCCCAAAGGCTTGAACACTGATTGGAATTTTAAAAACTGAGAGTGCCTAGAAGGATTCTCAGTTTTCATATTTAATGATATATATATATATATAGTATGTGATTTAAGAATTTATGTATTGTATCATATGCACACACAGCATAGCATATAGATAGCTCTCTATGGCTCAGTTTATGGCTTTGATTAGCATTGGGTAAAACCCACTAGGTAACAAGTCAAATTATGAAATTATATAATAATCTGATCAGCCAAAAAGATCCTGCCTTAGGCCTTGTCCCACATCCTCTTGGATAAATTCTACTAAGCGGAAAAGCCACCCGAGCAAACCCCAGAGGCCTCCCCAGGGTGAAGCCCAACTCTGCAAAATGTGGTGGCCTTCAAAATGTCTGTTATTAGCTAGGTTAAAAGAGACATTCTATTAGCTAGTGACCTATGTATGTATCCATTTTTATTAATCAGTTTTGAGTACACGTAAGACTAGACACTTGCCACAAAAAGGAGTCAGGGCACCAGGGAGTCATGTTTGGCTGGCTCCAGTTCTGGGGCATGGAAAGTTCACGTTCTGGAATATGCTGTACCAGAAAGCAAGGAATTGCTCAAAACTGACGGGAATGTGTTAAAAGTAAAAAGGAGGCAACTTGAAGAAGGTCACAATGGCCAAGATGTTGTAAAATTCAAGCATCAAAATAATAATAATAGGAATGGATTATAATAATATGCTTAATAAAAAAAAAGAATCCCTGTGTCTGGAATATTATTCCAAAAAAGGGGAGGTGGGTTCTTCTCATGGAAGTATGTCAGCTAATAAATATAGAAGAAATGGTAGAATTATAATGTAACCATTTTATAATCACTGAAGTAAGTTAGGCAAGTAGCATCAATTGATAATAAAACTACTAGGTAAGTGATATTGCAACAGGATATCACACAGTCTCAGAGTTTCACCCCACAGATTATATATTAGTTACAAATGAAAACATGTGACACTGTGCAATGGAGAAATACAGAAGCTATCTCCTCAACCAAATGAACATATTCAGCATCACCAATGATGGAACAAACTGACATTCTATGTCTCCCAATTTGATGTACTAAAGAGTCAAAACATCAGCCAAAGAATACTCTTGGCAAAAATGTTTAATTTATGAAAAAACAATCATATAAAGCTCAACTGTGGGATAATCTTACAGAATAACTGACCTGAACTCTTTAAAATGCCAATGTTTTGAAAGATTAAAAAAAAGGCAGGGGACTGTTCTTCATTAAAAGAGGGTATAGATATTGCTTTGGATTTTGGGTCAAATGAAGGAAAAAAGCTGGATAAGACATGAGAGAATGGGAGAACTGAAAAATTGAATACGAGGGATAGATTAGAAAATAGTCCTGAATCACTGTCAACTTTCTTGAGAATTATCAAGGTGCTTTTAGGAGGTGCTTGTTAAAGTATTTGGGGGTAAATTCTGATCATGATGTCTGCAATTTACTTTCACATCATTTGGGTGAGGAGAGAGAGGGAAGATGAGGATGTGAAGATAACAGCAGACATGGCAAAATGCACACCATTGGTGAATAGGAGTGAAATAAATGAAGCTTCATTGTAAGATTCTTTCAATTATTTTGTAGGTTTGGAGCTTTTTGAAATAAAAGTTGGGAGAAATTTGCTTGCCAGGCTATAGGGAAATATGAGGATGTACCATTTCAGTATAATTTATATTCTCTGGTGTACTGAAAGGAGTATGCTAGGAAAGGGATCAAACGTGAGTATGCAACCAAAAGGAAAATATTCCTTCTTAATATTCTTCAAGTAATAATATCTCACACTGAAATATTTATACATGTGCATAAGTGCTTGAAATGTTTAGTTTCATTTAATTCTCACAAAAAACCTTATGAGATAGGCACTATATTGCAGATGAGGAAACTGGGGTTTATGCCGATGTCAAACAGTAAATAGAGGAGCCCGAACAGAACAAACTGTGTGATTCCAAGTGTGGTTCTCAGCCTCTCCTTCATGCCGACTCTGCGGCTTGTTCTGGGGACCCTGACCCTGTGTAGAAAACCAAGTGGCATGGGTCTTATATGTACACTTTTAGAAATATACAAGAATTTGTTAGGAATTGGGAAGAAAGCCACCTAATTTTATGAAATTGTACTCTGAATACTGTTAATCTGTTAGTCATCAATTATGAAAGTAATTCCTTTTTTTAATATAATTTATTTTGGTATCATTAATCTACAATTACATGTGCAATATTATGATTATTAAACTACCACTTCATCAGGTCCCCCCCACCAACCCCATTACAGTCACTGTCCATCAGCATAGTGAGATGCTCTAGAATCACTACTTGTCTTCTCTGAGTTGTACAGCCCTCCCCGTGCCCCCCCCAACATTACATCTGCTAATCGTAATGCCCCTTTTTCCCTCTTATCCCTCTTATCCCTCCCTTCCCACCCATCTTCCCCAGTCCCTTTCCCTCTGGTAACTATTAGTCTGTTCTTGGGTTCTGTGAGTCTCCTGCTGTTTTGTTCCTTCAGTATTTTTTCTTTGTTCTTATACTCCACATATGAGTGAAATCCTTTGATACTTGTCTCTTTCGGCTTGGCTTATTTCACTGAGCATAATACCCTCTAGCTCCATCCATGTTGTTGCAAATGGTAGGATTTGATTTCTTCTTATGGCTGAATAATATTCCATTATGTATATGTACCACATCTTCTTTACCATTCATCTACTGATGGACACTTAGGTTGCTTCCATTTCTTGGCTATTGTAAATAGTGCTGCAATAAACATAGGGGTACATCTGTCTTTCTTAAACTGGGCTGCTGCATTCTTAGGGTAAATTCCTAGGAGTGGAATTCCTGAGTCAAATGGTATTTCTATTTTGAGTTTTTTGAGGAACCTCCATACTGCTTTCCACAATGGTTGAACTAATTTGCATTCCCACCAGCAGTGCAGGAGGGTTCCCTTTTCTCCACATCCTCGCCAACATTTGTTGCTGTTTGTGTTTTGGATGTTGGCCATCCTCACTGGTGTGAGGTGATATCTCATTGTGGTTTTAATCTGCATTTCTCTGATGATTAGCGATGTGGAGCATCTTTTCATGTGCCTGTTGGCCATCTGAATTTCTTCTTTGGAGAAGTGTCTATTCATGTCCTCTGCCCATTTCTTAATTGGATTATTTGCTTTCTGTTTGTTAAGGTGCATGAGTTCTTTATATATTTTGGATGTCAACCCTTTATCAGATACGTTTTTTATGAATATATTCTCCCATACTGTAGGATGTCTTTTTGTTCTACTGATGGTGTCCTTTGCTGTCCAGAAGCTTTTCAGCTTGATATAGTCCCACTTGTTCATTTTTGCTTTTGTTTCCCTTGCCCGGGAGATATGTTCATGAAGAAGTCGCTCATGTTTATGTCCAAGAGATTTTTGCCTATGTTTTTTTCTAAGAGTTTTATGGTTTCATGACTTACATTCAGGTCTTTGATCCACCTTGAGTTTACCTTTGTGTATGGGGCTAGACAGTAGTCCAGTTTCATTCTCTTACATGTAGCTGTCCAGTTTTTCCAACACCAGCTGCTGAAGAGGCTGTCATCTCCCCATTGTATATCCAAGGCACTTTTATCAAATATTAATTGACTGTATATGTTTGGGTTAATGTTTGGATTTTCTATTCTGTTTCACTGGTCTGTGGGTCTGTTTTTGTGCCAATACCAAATTGTCTTGATTACTGTGGCTTTGTAGTAGAGCTTGAAGTCAGGGAGTGTAATTCCCCCTGTTTTATTCCTCCTTCTCAGGATTGCTTTGGCTATTCGGGGTCTTTTGTGGTTCCATATGAATTTTAGAATTATTTGTTCCAGTTCATTGAAGAAAGCTGTTGGTAGTTTGATAGGGATTGCATTGAATCTGTAGATTGCTTTAGGTAGTACAGCCATTTTGACAATATTTATTCTTCCTAGCCAAGAGCATGGGATGCATTTCCATTTGTTAGTGTCCTCTTTAATTTCTCTTAGGAGTGTCTTGTAGTTTTCAGAGTACAGGTCTTTCACTTCCTTCGTTAGATTTATTCCTAGGTATTTTATTCTTTTTGATGCAATTGTGAATGGAATTGTTTTTCTGATTTCTCTTTCTGTTAGTTCATCATTAGTGTATAGGAAAGCAACAGATTTCTGTGTGTTAATTTTGTATCCTGCAACTTTGCTGAATTCAGATATTAGTTCTAGTAGTTTTGGAATGGAGTCTTTAGGGTTTTTTATGTACAGTATCATGTCATCTGCAAATTGTGACAGTTTGACTTCTTCTTTACCAATCTGGATGCCTTATATGTTTTGTTTTGTCTGATTGCTGTGGCTAGGACCTCCAGTACTATGTTGAATAACAGTGGAGAGAGTGGCATCCCTGTCTTGTTCCCGATCTTAGATGAAAAGCTTTCAGCTTCTTACTGTTAAGTATGATGTTAGCTGTGGGTTTGTCATATATAGCCTTTATGATGTTGAGGTACTTGCCATCTATACCCATTTTGTTGAGAGTTTTAATCATGAATGGTTGCTGAATTTTGTCAAATGCTTTTTCAGAATCTATGGAGAGGATCATGTGGTTTTTGTTCTTCTTTTTGTTGATGTGGTGGATGATGTTGATGGATTTTCGAATGTTGTACCATCCTTGCATCCCTGGGATGAATCCCACTTGATCATGGTATATGATCCTCTTGATGTATTTTTGAATTCGGTTTGCTAATATTTTGTTGAGTATTTTTGCATCTACGTTCATCAGGGATATTGGTCTGTAATTTTCTTTTTTGGTGAGGTCTTTGCCCGGTTTTGGTATTAGAGTGATGCTGGCTTCATAGAATGAGTTTGGAAGTATTCCCTCCTCTTCTATTTTTTGGAAAACTTTAAGGAGAATCGGTGTTATTTCTTCTCTATATGTCTGGTAGAATTCAGAGGTGAATCCATCAGGCCCAGGGGTTTTGTTCTTGGGTAGTTTTTTGATTACCAATTCGATTTCGTCACTGGTGATTGGTCTGTTTAGTTTTTCTGTTTCTTGCTTGGTCAGTCTTGGAAGGTTGTATTTTTCTAAGAAGTTGTCCATTTCTTCTATGTTTTCCAGCTTGTTAGCATATAGATTCTCATAATATTCTCTTATGATTCTTTGTATTTCTGTGGGGTCCGTTGTGATTTTTCCTTTCTCATTTCTGATTGTGTTTATGTGTGTAGATTCTCTTTTTCTCTTAATGAGTCTGGCTAGGGGTTTATCTATTTGGTTTATTTTTTCAAAGAACCAGCTCTTGGTTTCATTGATTTTTTCTATTGTTTTATTCTTCTCAATTTTATTTATTTCTTCTCTGATCTTTATTATGTCCCTCCTTCTGGTGACTTTGGCCTTCATTTGTTCTTCTTTTTCCAATTTCAGTAATTGTGTCTTTAGACTATTCATTTGGGAATGTTCTTCCTTCTTTAAATAGGCCTGGATTGCAATATACTTTTCTCTTAGAACTGTCTTTGCTGCATTCCACAGAAGTTGTGGCTTTGTGTTGCTGTTATCATTAGTCTCCATATATTCTTTGATTTCTGTTTTGATTTGGTCGTTAACCCATTGATTAATTAGGAGAATGTTGTTAAGTCTCCATGTATTTGTGAGCCTTTTTGATTTCTTTCTAAAATTTATTTCTAGTTTTATACCTTGGTGATCTGAGAAGTTGGTTGGTAGGATTTCAATCTTTTTGAATTTACTGAGGTTCTTTTTGTGGCCTAGTATGTGGTCTATTCTGGAAAATGTTCCATGTGCACTTGAGAAGAATGTGTATCCTGTTGCTTTTGGGTGCAGAGTTCTGTAGATGTCTGTTAGGTCTGTCTGTTCTAGTGTGTTTTTCAGTGCCTCTGTGTCTTTACTTATTTTCTGTCTGGTTGATCTGTCCTCTGGAGTGAGTGGTGTGTTGAAGTCTCCTAAAATGAATGCATTGCTGTCTATTTCCTCCTTTAATTCTGTTAGTATTGGTTTCACATATGTTGGCGCTCGTGTATTGGGTGCATATATTTTTATAATGGTTATATCTTCTTGTTGGACTGACCCCTTTATCATTATGTAATGTCCTTCTTTATCTCTTGCTACTTTCTTCGTTTTGAAGTCTATTTTGTCTGATACAAGTAGTGCCACACCTGCTTTTTTCTCTTTGTTGTTTGCATGAAATATCTTTTTCCATCCCTTCACTTTTAGTCTGTGTATATCTTTGGGTTTGAGGTGAGTCTCTTGTAAGCAGCATATAGATGGGTCCTGCTTTTTTATCCATTCTGTTACTCTGTGTCTTTTGATTGGTACATTCAGTCCTTTTACATTTAGGGTGATTATTGATAGGTATGTACTTATTGCCATTGCTGGCTTTAGATTCGTGGTTACCAAAGGTTCAAGGGTTGCTTCTTTACTATCTGACAATCTAACTTAACTTTCTTGTTAAGTTATTGTAAACACCATCTGATGTTTCTTTATTTCTCTCCCTCCTTATTCTTCTTCCTCCATTCTTTCTATACTAGGTGTTTTATTCTTTGCCTTTAGTGGTCTGCTTTCTTTGCTATGATTTTATTTTCTCTGGTGACATCTTTTTAGCCTTAGGAGTGCTTCCATCTAGAGCAGTCCATTTAAGATATCCTGTAGTGGTGGTTTGTGAGAGGCAAACTCTCTCAACTTTCGTTTGTCTGGAAATTGTTTAGTCCCTCCGTCATATTTAAATGATAATCATGCTGGATACAATATTCTTGATTCGAGGCCCTTCTGTTTCATAATGTTAAATATATCATGTCATTGTCTTCTGGCCTGTAAGGTTTCTGTTGAGAAGTCTGATGATAGTCTGATGGGTTTTCCTTTGTAGGTGATCTTTTTTCTCTCTCTAGCTGCCTTTAATACCCTGTCTTTACCTTTGATCTTTGCCATCTTAATTATTGTGTGTCTTGGTGTTGTCTTCCTTGGGTCCCTTGTGTTGGGAGATCTGTGGGCTTCCGTCGACTGCGAGACTATTTCCTTCCCCAGCAAGGGAAAGCTTTCAGCAATTATTTCTTCAAAGACACTTTCTATCACTTTTTCTCTCTCTCCTTCCTCTGGTACTCCTATAATGCGAATATTGTTCCGTTTGGATTGGTCACACAGTTCTCTTAATATTCTTTCATTCCTAGAGATCCTTTTATCTCTCTCAGCCTCAGCTTCTCTGTATTCCTGTTCTCTGATTTCTATTCTATTAACAGTCTCTTGCATCTCATCCAGTCTGCTGTTAAGCCCGTCAATCGCTTGTCTGATTTCTGCATTGCTTTTCTCACTTCCCTCACTTCCTCCCTCAGCTCTTGCACATTTCTCTGTAGGTCCATCAGCATGGTTATGACTTTTATTCTGAATTCTTTTTCAGGGAGACTGTGCATTTCCAACCTTTCAGGCTCCCTCTCTGGGGTTGTCTGGTTGATTTTGGTCTGAACCATATTCCTCTGTCTTTTCATGGGTATAGAAGTGGTCGCTGGTAGTTGCCACGTATGTCAGCTGGGCTCTTTAAGACTTTAAAAAGAGAAAAAAAGTAAAAGAAAGAAAGAAAAAATCGAAAAAAGAAAGAAATTAAAAACTAAAAAGAAAACAAACAAAACAAAACCCACCGGGGGTAAATTCTGTGGGGATTGTGTAGGTGGCACTGTTGCCCCACTATTCCGCAGCCATGGCCATGCTGCTCCGCAGGGCCCTTTATAGCTCTGGCAGTGGTGGGAATGAATGGGAGGCTGTTGATCTCAGTGAGAAGTGTAATTACGGCTATGCTTCCCCAGTCGCCAGCTAAGGTGTCTGAAACTCCCCAGGACACCCAGCCTGCTGGGCTGAGTGTGCTGGGGCGATTCGGCTCCTCCGCTGGGCTCCTGTCTCTTTAAGACCGCTGAAGAAAGCGCGTGCTTTTTTTTTTCCCTTCCTGGGTGCTGGCTGCAAGCACCCTGGCGCGTTCCCTGCTCAGATCCTGCCCCTCTGTCTCTCCAATCTCCGCTGCACTGCGCAATGTGGGTCAGCGCTCCCCACGCAGATCACCGGGCCTGGCTACTTCGTGGGGTGTACTTCCAGTCCCTCCCGGCTCTGAATCCTCTCCTCCCGCAGGTGCGCTGGGGTGGGGGAGTGCTGGGGTCCCGCCAGGTCGCGGCTCCATCTTACCCGCCTCTTGGGGTGCCAAGTCCTCTCAGGTGTAGCTGCACGCTGTGTGCTTTCCTGTGTATTCTGGTCTCTCTTTTAGGAATAGTTGTATTTGCTGTATTTTCGTAGATAAATATAGTGTTGGGAGGAGATTTCTGCTGCCCTGGTCACGCCGCCATCTTCCCGGAAGTCTGAAAGTAATTCTTAAGTTATTTAAAACGATCTGTTACTCAGTATTACCATTTACATTTATTGTGTTAATTCAATATTCTGGCCAACAGAGTTACCATATATACCATGGGTTGCCAGTTTTAAGACAAAAGAGACTATTTTGAAATTACCAAGTACAGTAAGTCTTTTATAATAGTATCAATATAAGTAACAGACCATCATTTACTGGTAAGTTCCCTTTAGCTTTTCAAAAACACTTCGCTATTATCCAGTTTTTCATCCCTCACGAGTATCGTTATTAACCGGGATTGAGACAGGTGTCCGCGCTGTAGGGATGGAGTCCTATCTCAACTGATTTTATAGTATCTCTCAAGATTTTCTTTTACAAATACACTGCTTGATTTGTGCCTTGTTTGCATAAATGTAGAAGACAGAGTGTGTATCTCTGGCTCTGCTGGTGAGTAGAGAATTTAGTGTTGAGGAAATCAGATAAAATAGTTGGGATAGATCAGATATCTCTGATAAATGAAGGCATTGTGGCCTATGGCTGAGGAAAGGGAAATAGAGAATAATTCCAACCAAGTTTCCAGAGTGCGGAATATTAGGTCATTTCAGCCCTGTAGGTCACCTGGAGCAGTGGGCTTCGACAGCACCAAGTTCAAACCTGGCACCATGGGACGGGGGGCTGAATGGTAGTTAAGAGTGTGGGTTCGAGAGTTAATCTGCCCCAGTTCAAATTCTGGCTTGGCTACCTTCTAGCTATGTGACCTTACACGAATTATTTGACTTCCTTGCCCCTCCATTTCCTCATTTGAAAAGTGGGAAAAACAGGCGCACCCACCTCAGTGCCACCTAATCTAACACTTCGGTGACAGAGAGCCAGTAATGGAACAAGAGAGAATAAGTCCATGCCAAGAGCCACAGAAATATTTTCTTCCACAAGGACACCCTGAGTGCCCTGAGTCCCAACAGCATAGTACATATGGCTCAGTGTGTCTGGCATTTCAAGAGACCAACACTAGGGAAGTCCTTGGTGGTCATTTGATGGCAGCAGGTAGCACATTCTAGAAAAAGACTTAGACTATTCTGGGAGACTTCAGCCAGATTTGAAGTCCTTTAGTCATACTTACAAAGTTGTGATTCTTTGTTGAGATGTGTTACAGCTACAAGGGCATGGATATCTCATACAACAATGTGTCCTGTATGAAGATGGCAGGGAAAATTCTACTCCAAGGCCTTTGGCAGCATTTTCAAGGGACAACAGCTACTTCTTCCCAGTTAGAGCAGACAACACCTATGGAGGCTACAAAACAAACAAACAAACAAAACAAGAGGCTTACAGTCTAGTAAAAACACCAGAACTTAGATGAAAATGAAAAATAGGCAAAGTCTGTCTTTGGTAATTCCTTTTTCTCCCCTCTCCACCTCACCACCAGTATCTTGTACTGTCTCGCCCTCTGAATAGCCCAAATCCCCAATTAGGCTAGTTCTGCTAGGCCCATCCTACCAGGTGAAAACTGCTAACTCTAGTAAAACTACTGTCCTCTTAGCTAGTAGGAAGACAACTGGATTAAAGTTATTTATAAGGAGTTACAAGTAATTGGTAGGTTTGAATTTCAATAATTTTGAATTCTAAAGGAGAAGCTTTCCTAATGAGGTTCAGATGGGAAGGAGATATTTTAAGAAATACCTTCTGGGCACTGCTGTAGACCTCTACAGCTCATACACATGAACCTCAACCTAGGAGAACAGAGTTAACTTACTTCTCAAATTTGCCAAGCCCACATTGCTTTATGGAGTACCAAACCAATGTCCAAATGACTAACGGAGGCCACAGTGCGGCCACAGTAATTCTACAGCGATCTATCAGCAACTAAGAGTGATTGTACTTACAGGCAAATATTGCCAGCAGGAGGTGGGATGGCTTGGAACTGGCGAGTCATGTTGTGTGGTGTCTTGGGTCATTTCTTCCATGTCAGCAGCTGGGACGCTGGTAGGGCCTACATTAAGGCTCTTCCTAGAGTGGTGCAGGACACAGCCCCTCAGTGCTTGTCCCTAGTCCCCGACGTTAACAATAAATTGCAAATGAACATTAAGGACAAGCTGGAAGAGGGCTGTGTTGAGAATGTCCGATGAGGCAGGAAGCAGTCGGGAGGGGGCACAGTTCTACCTTGCCTTGGTGATAGCAGATGCTTTTATAAACTAATGCTGAATAGATGAGCCTTTCTCTGCTTTAATGTGTCCTTATTCCCTCCCTGCTGTTTCTTTCAGTCCCTGCCTTCAGAGCCTGGGCTGAAGGATTGGTGCTCGGGGCAGCCCTGACAATGCAGGCTGAGGGCACTGTGGCAGTACTTCTAGGATATTGATGGTGTAGAACGCCAAACGTGGGTTCCAAATAACTTGGCATTTTCTCAGCTGTGGCTTGATGCACTTGGATTTTATTTGTGATAGGCCCCTCATTGAGCATGAAAGCTAGTTTCTTTTTTTCTGCCAGAAATCCTGGCTCACTCATTTACCATATTTTCTGGGTCTGCTGGACTCACCTCAAAAATGCCTCAGCAGAGTCTGTCTCTGTGGAAAAGGCAGCCCCGAGAAAGGACAATTAAAAGCAGTTTTGTGTCTGATTACTATTGGCAGCTGTGTACAGGTGAATACATACAGAAGGCCAAGGTCCACGGCCCATGGCCCACACACAACCTGATTGTGCAACTAAGCAACTTCCCATTGTGCTTCCATTTGGCATAGGGGCATTTAAAGGAAACTCCCTCATGGCACAAAGTGGGGAAGGAGGGTTTAGGCCATTTTCCTACACAGTGAGGCAATCGTCCTACTTGCTAAGTCTGGAAAAGTGGGTGGAAGGAGTGGTGGCACCTATTTTCCCAAGAATACAGTTTGTCTCTTTGGCTCCGTTTTTCGGTATGCCCCCTAGATAGGACCACCCTGGAATTAAAGGTCATGACTGAAGCCACATGAGTCAAAGAGTGTTCTACGGAAGGAAACCAATAACGTACTCATTGATGTTTTCTTGGCAAACAAGATCATTGGCTTCACCCACTTGTGTATGGCCTGGAAATAGGATTTAATTCAGAAATCCAAGGAAACAAAAGGAAGAGGGTCATTCTCTTGACTGTTTACGAAGAGTCAGATAAGGGTTATGATGGAAAATATTGCCTAAATGGCTTATTAACAGAACAGGTTTTGACACCTTTTCATTGTTGGTGTTTATCAGACATGATAATTGAACACCCCTCAAGTCTCACATTTTAGAAAAGGCATAAAAAGAAAAGCCCAAATATCAAAATATATGAGTCATTTATTCTGGGCTGATTAGCTGTAGGAGTAACATAATCTCTAGCATGAAATGTAAAATCCAAATAACGACATCAATGATCTTTTCAGTGCTTTGTGAGTTGGCCCCTCACAATTACCTTTATTACAGGTAGGAAGTATGGTATCCAGTCCCTAAAATATCAGATTCTATTTCTTAATTCAAATATAAGTTTAAGAATACTACATCCATATAATAGCTATCATACCCCTCCATTAAGGATAATCAAGAGCTGAAGGCATATGATTATTTCTGGAAACATATTCTTTTTTCCTTTTGTAAACTTATTTTTGATTATGCCTTCAGTGCCCACAAATTACATTATTCAGCCTTCCGGGTGAAATTGTTGAAAGGTCCCTTTGGTGGATATGTACTTTTCCAATGGAGAAGGTCCCCCATTTTCTTGGTGCTATTGAGAAGGGCAGGTGATCCTAGGGCAGTTTTCAAATATTCCTGTTCTTAGACCAGAACCCTATAACCAACACATTCAGAAGCTTAGCGCCAGCTCCAGGACTCTTCCTCCTTGGCGTTACACATCCAAATCCTGTTGACTCTCTCTATTGTATCATAAATTATTTCCTTCCTTTCCATGTCCTCTGCCACCATTCTATATCCTAGACAGCAGTGCCTGTCTGTTGACTTACATCCCCTCTGCAAGAGTGGGAGACATTACCACTCCTCACCATGATTGTGCTATTACTACTGTTCACCCTGGGCTCAATGCCTCCTTGAAGTAAGGGGTAGCTGCAGAACTTTGCCGGCTGAGGACGTGTGAGTAGAGATACAAGCAGAATTGAACATTCCCTTTTGTCCTCTCTCTCCTAATATGAAGAGTTGCATCATTCCGGAGAATCAGATCCCTGATGAAGATATGGGAGAGCAGAGCCCCTGGTCACGCAGCCATCATAAGGATGAGAAATAAACTGTTTAAGCTACTGAGATTTCAGTTCTGTTTGTTTTTTTTATTTTGCTTAAGCTGACTAATACATCCAGTCTTCTTCCACCACTTCTCTTGTACATTCTTTGCCAGGTAATTAAATCACAGGACAGATTATTTCCTAGTCAGAAGCCATCAGCATGACACCATATTATGTAAATATAAAACCCAAATTTCTGGCTTTCAAGAAACCATAAGTTCTGTTCTCAATCTCCTTTTCCATATTTTTCATCAAACCCATCTTCCTGCCCCGTGGGAAGACTTACTGTTACCCTCAAATGCTCCTGTATTGACCTGGGATATTACCTTTGTCTGGGGACTTTTGCTCTGATTGCATCATCTTGTATTTCTACCATCCATTAAGCACAGGCTGAAAGGAAGACTTTTCTGACTCCTACAAGTGGATAAGTACTCGCTCTCTTCTGGGATCCCTTAGCAAGTTGTATCTCATCGATAGTATTTCCACTTCTTCTTACATATGGTGCAATTATCTGTGGACACAGCACACCTCACCTAGTAGACTACAAGCCACATTTGGGGCAGATCCACTATCATTTACCTGTGCATTTCCTTACAGTGCCAAGTTGTGAGACTCCTCAATAAATAATTCATGAATTAAATATTAATCTTTCGGGGGAGGACCATGGAGTTCAATTTAAATCCCAAATGACCACAGTTCCTTAAGTGACTAGAAATGCCACCTGTAGAGGAGAAATGTGTTTTCCTGGTGAATCTCCTTTTTTGGTGGGAGATTCTGCAAGACTCCCCTTGGGTGAAATATCGAAGACAGCCTGGTTCCCAGGAAGGCTCAACGAGACTTCAGGCTGACCATAGGTTAGGTGTCTCTACCCTGCAAATAAGCTGACAACTAGAGGAAATCTTAAGTCAGGAAAAGAGAGACATATTTAAAGAAGTTAAAAGGACCTTTTAAGACAAGCATTGGTAATTCCTGCATTAAGAGGAAACTGCTGTATTGAAGAAAGTTCTCAAGGCCATTGAGACCTTGTAGCCACTTGTCAGGGTCGAGGGAAAGGGACAAAGGGAAGAGGCTCAGGGGAAGAGGCTAGCTTAGAATAATTGGTGATGCTGAAGGAGAACAGCTGGAAGAATTCCTCAGCTGAATGGCACTGGGAGGTACACTTCAAAAGCCAGCCTAGAGAGTTACAGGTCGGGGGTGAGGTGGGGCCTGTGAGGAGACATTTGTGACTTTGGTGACATTGAGAAGGAATCTTCATAGTTACAGGTTGAATTGGGAGAAGCCTTCCCCGGCTAGATCGAGCACTGATAATGGGAATAGAAATGAAGCCCATTCCTGAGACGGTACAAAGAGGCAGAAAACAGAGTGGCTCATCTGGTCTGGAAGCTGTGCCAATCTGAGTCTATCTTAAGTTTGATTATTTTTACCATCTGGCCCAAACAAATTCCACAAAACTGAGAATCCCACAGGCTATGTCAACTCAGCCCATGTGTTTTTAGGTATTAGTTGAAACAAAAAAAGTACCATACAGTTACAGAAATTAACACAAATTTAATTAATTTACAAAGTACTGTTCTCTGATTACAATTTTGTCTGGCTAAGAAATATTCTTTTTAAAGTAACCAGCCACTGTTGCCCCTGAATCTGGGAGAAAGGTATATTGTTTTGCCCCCCTCCCCACCACAACAGGCATGCAGGCAGTGGAGATTGGCACACGCGTAGATCCCAGACGTGTTGAAGCAGAGGTATTACACAAGCTCAAATACCTGGAAATGACGAAGTCATGGAGAATGGAGTAGCAGGGGTCAGGGCTCATTCGCTTTTCATTTTCTAGAGTTGCTCATTCTCTCTCTCATTTCTCAGAGGGAGAAAGAGAGGTGCATTTCTTTTGTAAACAGAATATTATCAGATGATATAAGAGATAATATTAATTAATATTAATACATTGAGTCATCTCTGAGCACATTAACAATGTTGACCTTTCTTTGGCCCTGGCTGTATACTTTGGAAGTGGCGGGAAAGAGGATAAATGGGGCTACAGTAGGTATCTGGGAATCACTACTATATTCTTGCTAAAATCACTGAGGTTTTAAATAGTTTTGCCTCAGTGGTTATGTTGGGGATCAGGCTGACCTTAGGGCTTAAAATGCATTGGGGGTGTGAATGTAGACCATGCCAGCCTGAGTCTAATGAATTCAAAGACGCTAAAAAACCAGACAAAACACCAGGTCTGAAATCTGTAGAGTCAACACCAGGAGGGAAAAAATTAAAATCGCAAAAGCACAGGGACTTTGACAAAGCAGTGCAATCAAATGAAAGGAGGATGGGCTTCGGAGTCAGCTTGACCTGGTCCTGGACTCCAGATCTTCCACTTCCTCTGGGCAAATGGCCTTCCGTTACCCATTACAGAGGACTTCAATCACGAGGACACAAAAGAAGATCAGAAAGTGGCCTATCTTTGTTCAGACATCCACTAACATTTTGAGTTTTCCCTCTACACTAGGTACATGAGAAATAATGATGAAAAAGCCAGGATCCCGCTTTAAAGGAACTAATAATACACAGAGAGTCATAATAATAACAGTGAAATCATTACCAAGAAAAATATATTCACAATACATGGGGCCACTCTAGGAGGGAGGTTGATGGTAGAGATTTCTATGTCATGACAGAAGAAAGTCCCACTTTGTCGTTCATAGCTGTCTCAGCCCTTTCCGGTTGCTGCATCAAACCACCAGAGACTGATTGGCTTATAAACAACAAACCTTTACCTCTCACAGTTCTGGAGGCTGGGAAGCCCAAGATCAAGGCACTGGCATGTTTGGTGTCTGGCAAGGGCCCACTTCATGGTCCAGAGACCACTATCTTGCTGCTGTCCTCACCTGATGGAAGGGGGTGAGAGGGCTCTCTGGGGTCTCTCCTCTAAGGCCACTAATTCCATTCAATAGGGCTCCACCCTCATGATCTAATCACCTCCCAAATGCCCCACCTCCTAATCCCACCACCCCATGGGTAGGATCTGAGCAAACAAATTTGGGCATGTGGGTGGGTAGGGAGCAAACCTTCAGTCCATGATATCTCTGCTTACAACACTGGACTTGTGCAAAGCTGTAAAATGGCAGATGGCACGGGCCCAACAGTTATTTACTGGAATTTCCAAGCAGGAGAGAGCTCTCTGACTTGGATATCCAGCTCAACCAATTCACTGAAAGATGAGGAAACTGAGGAAGGAGAAAGTAAAGTGATGTGGTCAAGCACGTTGCTTGGATATTGCTCAAGTCGGAGCTAAAGCTCAAATCTTCTGTCCCATGCGGTGCTCTTTCATCACATTGTCTCCCACTGACAAATAATATTAGTTAGATGCCAAAACTGTTTTCCAACAGACGTTAAGAGGCAAGAAATTCCACATGCATTTTCATGGATGATCTATGACAATTTCCATGGGTAACAAGACATTTTAGAGACTATCGTCTCAAGCAATGCCATCCAATAGATTTCTGCAGTGATGGAAACATGCTGTCCATTATGTTGGCCACTAGCCACATGTGGTCACTGGTCTTTGGCCAGTGTGGCTGAGGAACCAAAATTTAAAATGTATTTAGTTTAATTAAAACTTTGATTTCAATAACCACATATTGCTTGTGGCTACCATATTGGACAGTGTAAGTGTTAAGCATTGCCTATACTTTTAATTACGCCACTGGCTGTGTAATTGTCCCTTTCTAGTTGCTTTGACTCTGTATCCTGCAAGCTACTCTATCCAGTCCCCCAGCTCTAACAATACATAAAGAACCTCATTGTCCCTGGTGGGTGAGGTCTCGAGTCAATCTACTCTAAGTTCATCCTACCTTTAGTGTATTTCTAAGATTGCTTGTCAAATTGCATCATAACAACAGGATAATTATCATTTCTAGCATATTCTATATATTCTTTACTCACCCTATGTGCTCTATAGGTATTACATCAATTAATCTTCCCAGGGACCCAGTGAATATGTCCTATTACTTTTAACCAGGGGCCAGAAGGCAAATCTGTCTTCTTCCAAATTCCATGTTCTTTTGACTACCCTACACAGTCTCTCTAAGAACTGAGGATTGGTGTCTAATCCCCTGTAGCCTGAGCAGAGGTGATTTTTATTCACCCATTCAAATACATTGACTGTCTGTTAAGTGCCAGGCACTGTGTCAGGTAAAGTACCTAGCTAGGAATGAAATAAAATTATCCCAGCTGACACCAACCCTGCTTTCTAAGAATTAAATGCTGGTTTTCTGAGAAAGAAATTTGGTAGGTTTTTCTAAATAGCTAAGAGTTCAGTGCTTACATGCTGGAGACAACATTTATACTGGAAGCCATTTCTTTTGATGTTTCAGATGTGTGGTAAATACTACCTCATGGCCAGGGTTTTTTATTATTTATTTTTTTGCTATTAAAATATTATGTTGCAGTATTCTTCAATGAGCTAGAGCAAATAGTTCTAAAATTCATATTTAACCACAAAAGACCCCAAATAGCCAAAGCAATCCTGAGAAGGAAGAATAAAGCAGGGGGAATTACGCTCCCTGACTTCAAGCTCTACTACAAAGCCACAGTAATCAAGACAATTTGGTACTGGCACAAGAACAGACCCATGGAACAGACTAGAGAGCCCACATATAAACCCTAGCATATATGGTCAATTAATATACAATAAAGGAGCCATGGACATACACTGCAGAAATGACAGCCTCTTCAACAACTGGTGTTGGCAAAACTGGACAGCTACATGCAAGAGAATGAAACTGGATAGTTGTTTAACCCCATACACAAAAGTAAACTCGAAATGGATCAAAGACCTGAATGTAAGTCATGAAACCATAAAACTCTTAGAAGACAACATAGCCAAAAATCTTCTGAATATAAACTTGAGCAACTTTTTCCTAAGTGCATGTTTTCGGGCAAGGGAAACAAAAGCAAAAATGAACACATGGGACTACATTAAGCTAAAAAGCTTCTGTACAGAAAAGAACACCATCAGCAGAACAAAAAGGCATCCTACAGTATGGGAGAATATATTTGTAAATGACATATCCGACAATGGATTAACATCCAAAATATATAAAGAACTCACACACCTCAACAACCAAAAAGCAAGTAACCCAATTAAAAAATGGGTGGAGAATATGAACAGACAATTCTCCAAAGAAGAAATTCAGATGGCCAACAGACACATGAAAAGATGCTACACATCACTAATCATCAGGGAAATGCAAATTAAAACCACAATGAGATATCTCCTCACACCAGTTAGGATGGCCAGCATCAAAAAGACTAAGAACAACAAATGCTGGCGAGGATGCAGAGAAAGGGAAACCCTCCTACACTGCTGGTGGGAATGTAAACTAGTTCAAGCATTGTGGAAAGCAATATGGAGATTCCTCAAAAAACTAAAAATAGAAATACCATTTGACCGGGGTATTCCACTTCTAGGAATTTACCCAAGGAATACAAGTTCTCAGATTCAAAAAGACATATGCACCCCTGTTAATTGCAGCACTATTTACAATAGCCAAGATATGGAAGCAACCTAAGTATCCATCAGTAGATGAATGGATGAAGAAGAGGTGGTACATATACATAATGGAATACTATTCAGCCATAAGAAAGAAACAAATCCTACCATTTGCAACAACATGGATGGAGCTGGAGGATATTATGCTCAGTGAAATAAGCCAGGCAGGGAAGGACAAGTACCAAATAATTTCCCTCATTTGTAGAGTCAACAATGAAGCAAAACTGAAGGAACAAAACAGCAGCGGACTCACAGACTCCAAGAAGGGACTAGTGGTTACCAAAAGGGAGGGGTGGGAGAGGGTGAGTGGGGAGGGAGGGAGAAGGGGATTGAGGGGTATTATGATTGGTACACATGGTGTGGGGGGATCTTGGGGAAGACAGTGTAGCACAGAGGAGACAAATAGTGACTCTGTGGCATCTTACTACACTGATGGGCAGTGACTGCAATGGGGTATGGGGGGGGACTCAATAATACGGGTGAATGTAGTAACCACATTGTTTTTCAGTGAAACCTTCATAAGAGTGTGTATCAATAATGCCTTAATAAAAAAATATTACGTTGCATTCACTCAAGAGTTAAACTTCTAAGTTTTCATCATGAACATCACATATAAACCAGTTTCACAATAGGTCATCACAGAAACCCCCCAGATCAGTCCTGAAGCAGTGGACCACAGCTCTGAGTTAATTTTACCCGGCTGTTAACTGTGTTTGTAAAATTTAAGTACATGAACACAATGACTGTGGATATTGTTTAAGAACCTAAAAATTGTATTAAATAATTAAGTCAGACAAAATAGGAGGGATGAGAGTCCAAAATATGACCTACCATATTACATCAAATCTAGCATATCATAAATTTGAAGACTTACTATTATTTTATATACCAGAGGAAAAAATGCTGCCAATTAAGTTATGACACGATGCATTGAATTTTTATTTCATACTTTTTAAAAGGCTCTTTTAGTTTATTTAAACATAATTAGTATTTTCTTTGTATTATGGATGTGTGTATATCAAAAAGAAAATGTAAGCTAAATAATTTGGTTAGGAATTCCTAACACTGCTACATATTGAGAATTATCTTTTTGAAATTGATTTCACCTCGAGAGTTATCAACGTCTTTGTCTGCCACACAATGTCAACTTCTGTACCATCAGGGTCATCGGGATGCAGAATTTCTTAAAAGATTTTCTTCTAAGCTGCTAAAATGCTGCAGCAAAATTTGAAAATGGTGCCACCTGTTTGGTGGTGCCAATTTTTGTGCACACATCAGTGAGCCGATATATCCAAGCCTTGTCTACGACTGGGTATCTTCCTTCTTTATGTCTTGTGAAGCACTTGGTGCTGCTTTGCAAGAAAATAAAGAATTGTGGTCGTTCTTCTGAAACCAAACATTTGCTTCAGTGTCATCAAATTTGTGCCCCAGTATTCTGTACCTCTACCTGTGTACACGCAATAACTTTCCATCTTGAAGCCAAATCGCAGTGTACTCTTTGTCCACAAAGAGTAGCGATACCTGATTGAAGTAGCAGTGACAGAAATAGCAAAAAGGGAGGAACTTGGCACACTTTGCCCATGCATAGAGAACAATAATGAAATAACGATGTCATAGATGCTGCTATCCCCCGACCTCCCTGAGGTGTAAGATACCACGTTAGTAACAGGCAACCTGATTTCAGATATTGTAAAATATGAAAAAAAAAAGTCAGAACTTTTAATCAGCTGTGGATCTTTGGATTCCAGGGATGCTGATGACCAGGCTTATTTATCTTGGTTAACAGAGAAAGAATACTTCCCAGTTATGACTCCTTGGAAGCAGAGACAGTGATGTGAAATTCCTCCTGTTCCTAAGAAGTAGTGCTTTGTGCAAAATGACTCCTCAAGTTTCAGGGTAAAAGCTGAATTAGACTTTGCGCACTGGAAAATGAAATTACAATCTGGGTTTCTGGCCTCTTTCTGTATTTGAACAGGTCTCACCCTTGTCACCAGATACTAGTGAGTTAGTAAAGCAATAAAATGGTCTGAAATGCTTAGCATGCTTTGCTCAAAAAGATGACTTCTAGTGTCTTACAATAGAGGCATCTTTTATTCATTCATTTAACCATACATTCCAAATGTATTTATTGAGTTATCACTGTGTGCCAGGCATAAAATGCTCTGAAAAGCCTGCTTTTGTGGAGTTTCACCTACAGTGGGGGAAGGCAGATGACAAAGTAAAATATACACCATGCCCTGTATGCAGAATGCACAGTAAGGGTAACGGAGGACAGCAAAGCTGAGAGGAGTGAGTGCTGTCCACAAATCCCTTTCAGCCTGTCGCATGGGAAGTGAGCCTGGCTTGTCCCTAGCAGTGTGTCACCCCCTTGGCTGCCCCTGTGCAGGCTGCAAGTCCAAACAGGTCTCACTGAGTCTTCTCCGTGAGCCCGAGCCTGACAGGCAGGTTTGAACTCTGCCTCACTTCCTATTCCCTCAACTGTAATGGTTCCAAGCCTCTTGTCAGCCGGCTGCATGAATGGAGGAAGTCCTTGTCTCCCCACTTCTGAACCCACCTGCTGCTGCCCCTCAGAGCTGGTGGACTGCCAGTGTCTCTCCTGGCTGCCCCACTGTCATTTCCAAGCATTTCCAGATCCCAGTGGTGAGACCTAGAGCTCATGCAGTCGGTGACACAGTCTCCCCGAATTAAACGGAGGGACTGAGGACGAATGTCTGCATCGTGGTGGCCTCCGGCTGAGCTCTATTTCCTCCTCAGCCAGACAACTCCATCTCCATGCAGTGGTCATTCTCTCTGTCTTCTCAGAGGTTTCCTCTTTTCTCACAAAGGGTGAGTAAAATTTTCTCCTTGTGTTGCTACAGAAAAGCCTGCCGTTTCCGGCTTGAACTGACTGGAAGCCTAAGCTAAGGTCGAGCATTCCGGGAAGTCTATCGATGGAGGCGTGTCCCTGTCGCCTTGCCTTGAGTTCCCTGCAGCCCTGTGCTGGGTGGAGAGGCTGCTTCCCTGTGGGCTGTGTGAGGTGGAAATGTGGCTTCCCCCACCTTCTGCTGGACCCAGAACAGGGACTGGCCCTGCTCCACTGAGAGGATCCAAGATTTTAAGGTGGAGTTTCAGGCCCACACTGAAATTGGGTCTAAGAGGATTTTTCTTATTAATAAAAGGAGCTTAGTCTCTCCCCTTCCAGGGTCCCCCCATTTCATCACAGTGAGAGATGAGGTTCTCCCTGGAGGCTCTACACAATGGTCCTGGGGTTTCAGAAACATGACACATGGGGAGGTGGATATCAAGCCATTAGCTTGTACCTGTTTCCCACCCTGGTTTTACGTGGAATTACTGGGGACCAAAACTAAAACTGGACGTTCAGTGGTGCACAGCCTTCCAAGGGAGCAGGCCACCCCCTGCCACCCCGAGGCTTCCAGGCTGGGAGTCAGGGCTCGGGTTCCGGCCTTGCTCTAACTATAGTCTACCATGAGCTGCTTCCCTTGCAGGGAGGCAGGCGTGCTGAGAGGGCTGCGGGCAGCAGGTTCCCAGCAGCTCCCCGCAAGCCGCCCTCTCCGTGGCTGGGCTGTAATGGGTGCTCTTTGGGCCCACGCAGCACTAGCAGTTCTCTGCTTCGGTAGGAAATGCCTGTAGGGAGGGTGGCCGTGGGCTGCCAAGCATGACAAGGAGCCAGCAGCTCAGTGCCTTTCAAAAAGGAATGGAGAGCTGGATATGCCAAGATGTAGGGACTGGGGAGACAGCTCCTGGCTGCATGCTCCCTCAGCATGGAGGGCATTGCCTACCATGTGGTGGAGGCATGCTGGTGCCAGAGGCTTCAGTGTGCCCACGTGAGAGGCTGTGGGGATGACGGGGTCACGGTTCTGCCAGGAACCTTCTGTGTGCTTATTGGGATGTGGACAAACAGAAGGAGACATTGAAAGGGCTAAGACAGAAGCATCTGGAAGGTTAAGGTATCAATGCCAATAAATAATATGAATCTGTTGAAGGCATAGAAGACGCAAATCCTGGAATGACTGCATTTCCAGCTTCTTCAATAATACGTGTGGCATTAGAGCTCAAGGGACTGTGTGCGCCCCAAACACTGCTTACTCACAGCAGATGTAGATGCCAGATAACTTGCCATGTTACAGATGGAATGAAAGACAACCCAGGAAGTTAAAATCATACCATAGCAATAGAGCCCAACGCAAGGTCCTTAATGTCCCCAATTCCAGACCAGAGCTATGTCACCTGGTCACTATGCACCTGGGCTGGGGGAGTTTCGGAGAGCAGCAAGCAAGGGTCAATGAAATGGAAGCCGAGTCCATGGAGGGGGTCAGACAGGAGGAGGAGACTCATACCAACTGTCATGCTCAAGAACCAGCGTTGCCCAGAAGAGATGGCAAGGAGGAGACATATTTAAGAACATATTTAAGAAGAATTACACCTGCTGTGGTGGGTTGAACAGTGTCCCCCCAAATTCATCTTTACATAATACCTGTGAATGTGACCTTACTTGGCAAAAAGGCCTTATTTGTAATTAAGTTAAGAGAGGATGGGTCCTAAATACTATAGGAATGGTCCTTGTAAGAACAGGGACATTCAGACAGAGACAGAGACACGGGCGAGAGGGGCCCGTGAAGACAGCAGCAGGGAGTGGAGTGATGCATCTATGTAAGGCAAGGGGCATCAGTATAATGGGCCACCAGGAAGAGGTGAGTAAGGACTCTTTCCTAGAGCCTTTGGAGGGAGCATGGTCCTGCTGACACCTTCATTTTAGACTGCTGGCCTCCAGAACTGTGAGAGAATAAATTCCTCTTGTTTTAAGCCCCCTACAACCTTTGTCATGGCAGCCATAGGAAGCCATTACACCTGGGGTCAGGGCAACATTTCAGAATGCAGGTCAGGGGCCTCTGTGAGGTGGCAAAGGTGCTAGTTCTTACTAAACTTTCCCTCTGGGTAGGCTGAGGTCTGGATGGTCTTGACATGAGACTGATCTCTGTGTTGTGGCCCAGAAGCCCTTCAGGGGATCCCCGAGGCCCTGGGCTTCAGCTCTTACTGTAGGACAGTGCAAGGCTGGAAAGTGAGCAGAGCTTTCAGCACGGAGAGGACCCTCTAATCAAAGCCTGGCTTGTCCCTGTGCGCCACAGAGCTTCCTGACTCAATGCTGAGCATTTTGCAAATGAGGGAAAACTGAGAAGCACCTGCAAAACTCACCATGCGCCTTAGCAGGTTCATAAGGCACGGAGATCTGCGCCTCGTTCCCATGTGGCACATTTTGTCACACTTTCCCATCAATGCTGATTTGCATGACACACACCAGCCCACCTTCAGTCTTGACTGCAGACTCATGCAAATAAAAACTTGCAAACAGTGAAGCCACTCTTTTGCAAACAGACGTTTCTTTCCTCACTCAGATCATAGCGATTCTGGTTTTCCTGGGGTCTGCCTACTCTTATCTTCTAGCCTCTGGTGCACACATGCTAATGTGGTCCTCTCCAGACCTTATATTTTAGTTACCCATCGCTGCATAACAAATGATCCTAGAACTTAGCAGCATAAGACAATAAACATTTGTCATCTCACACAGTTCCTAAGGGACAGGAACCCAGGAATGGTTTAGCTGGGTAGTGCTGGCTAATCTAGTTGTCAGCCAGGCTGCAACCCTTTCAAGATTTGATTAGGGCTAGGGAATCTGCTTGCAAACACATTCATGTGGTTGTTGGCTCGCTACAGCCTGGAGTTCTCAGTCCCTCACTATTACGGTAACTCTGTAGTGTCCTGACTGTCGTCATGACGTGGCAGCTGGCTTCCCCCGGAGCTGGTGATCTGAGAGTGCATACAGGACAGCACAAGCCAGAGGCCACACTGCTTTATTACCTGTCTTGGAAGTGACATGCCATAACTTCTGCTGTTAGCTATGGATCATGCAGACCAACTCCAGCACACTATGGGAGAGAATACACAAGAGGGTTAATACCAGGATCTTTGGGAGCTGTCCTGAGGGCTGGCTACCAGCATTGCATAGAAGTATTTCTTATATTTCCTGAGCACAAAGCAGCAGACAGATTACTTATGGCCACCAGAGTCGGGGTACATGACCAACTCTGCCATTTAGTCCCACCTAGGCGGATCCAAATTTCTCCATCTTCCCATCAGCCAAAGGAGATAACCCCAATGGGGCTAGGAAAGCTGTAACACTTTGTGCATTCCTGTGTGGTCAGACTGCCTGGATTCAAGGCTCACCCCCTTCATGTACTAGCTGTGTGATACTGGGCAATTTACTCAACCTCACTGTGCCTCAGTTTTATTGTATGTAAAATGGGACCGAAATAGTAGATACTCCATAGGATCACTGTATGGCTCAATGATGTAGCATGCGTAAAATGAAATGCACAATCCGAAGTGCTTCTTAAATTGTAGTTATCATGACCATTGCTGCAACAGATCCTATTTTAGGAATCAGAAAGGAAGAGTGGGTTATGGGGGCTGGTAGAACAGTGAAGCATCAAGGATTCTTCCTTGATTAGCCCTACTGTGCTCTAAGCAGCCTTGGACTCTTTGAGGTCACTGTTACCCCAAGCAAGTGTTCCTATTCCCTTCTGTTCCTTCCCTTCATGAACCCAAAGACATTGATTCGTCCACATCTTACAGGCCACCCAAGAAGGCCTGACCAATCACAGCCTGACCTGTGTGTCTGTGATCTGATGAAGGTGAGCTGCCCCAATAGAGGAAACCTTAATTTAGGCCTTTCAACTCAGTGGAATTAATTTAAAAAGAGACAAATTAAAAACTGATGAAGTTAATAAATTTTTTTTTTGAGCTAAAGTAGAACTCCTTTATTAAATTCATTATTTTTTAATATCCCTTTGCTGAGTTTGGGACAGTTACATCTGCCAAATTTCAACTAGGTCAACCCAAATGTTTTTATTTGTAACATATTCCTCAGTAGAAAATACCTATACCCCATTGTTTAGAAACCCTTACCAAGTGGCTTGGGTGCTGGTTTAAGCCCTTTGTCATTCCCATCTCCGGAGACTCTAGTTATTTGGACCAATGGCTCATAAACCAGACAGCACTGAATACTTGGTTTGACGTTCCTCTTTCATATTTGCAGATCTAGAATTAGAAAGTGAGATACTGCAAACAGAAAGAGTAACAATTCCAGGCTTGACATTAGAAAACAAAACCAAAGTTAATTCTGAAGGGGCAAAAGAACAATGATCAAGAACCATTCAGTCTTCCTCCTGTTGGTTGAGTGTGTTTACCAGAGTCCAACTAATGGTTCCCCTGAGAGCGCTGGAGGAAGCCTTCCACTGGTAAAGCAGGCTGCTACGTCACACCTGGTGTTGCGTTTCCATCAACGTTTCAAGGCTAGCAACCGTGGCCATTTCTCATAAGTTGTTAGAACAAAGAACCCAGAGTTTCCCTTGTGTCTGTTGCTTATAGATCAAGGCAGTACCTCCTGGCAAGAATCCTGGAGTGTCTTCACATGTTACCCTCCCCAAATCTGACAACCCAAGGCAGAAAACAGGACGATGTCTCAGAAATGAAAGGTGGCTCAGACAATTTATGGCCAAAAGATTTAGCAGCCAGGCCAGAGTAGCTCTGGTAATAAACAGGATTCTTTTTCAACCAGTAGCCCACATTACTTAGCTTTCCCCTCTCCAGAGTCCCTGCTGCCCGACATAGAAGAATTCATAATGATAATGGAAATTTGCCAAACTCAGCAAATTTCTCCAAGCAAATGATGATTCCGATAGTGTTCAACTTTGCAATAATAATAATATTTTATACACCTAAAGTGCTCTCATCCCTTAGTCTACTATTTAATATGTGAGGTTCATACTTTTGCATATGCCTATTGGAGAATGTGAGGTGTATTTTGAGTATACAAAATTATACAATGAAATATTGAGTTGTGTGATTAATTTCCAAAATCTGTTCACCTTCCCCATTTAAAAAATTTTGTCCCAGATACTACATTAACCTCTACCCAGTCTCGTGAATTTCACCCATTTACATTTTTAGCATCAAAGTTATTATCTGTTAGTACAATATAGATGGCTAAGGAGTTGTGGGCATATAATTTTCTGAGCATGTAACGTCCTATGCAGGAACTAGAACAGAAAGAACCTGAGGAATAGGAATAAAAACATTTTGACACTGGGACTTTGCTTGATTTCTGTTATCTGTACCCACTTTCCCTGAGGTCAGATGCTCATGAACCAGCATACACTAGCCTGACTTTATTCAAGTTTGGAAACAAAACACTAGAAATACTGAATTCTGCCGAGAACTGATGATTCCTGCGTCAACAATGGCTCATGAACACAGCAAAAGGAATGTACGTGATTTGAGTTTTGGCCTTAAAATGTGCCATATTAATGTCTTTTGGCCTCTTCTCACCTGATAGGTTTCCACTTAGGATATAAGAGCTAGATCTATAAAGGCCCCAAGCTCCTTGAGGAGCAAGGCTGATTTTGTGCAAAGTAGAGCTGTTGTTTTATTAAGGATCCATGACTCAGCTTCACAGAGTGACTGAGAGAGGTCACTGGTGGGTTGAAGCTCAGCCATTACTGGCCCTTCTAAGACCCTTGATCTTTTCTATGAAGATCAAGGGAAAGTGGGTGTAGAAGAAGACAGTACAAGGCCCATTAGAAGAAGAATGAGAGAAGGCATTTGGGGAGGAAATTCAGCTCAGCAAGCATTCATTGGCCTAGGAGCTAGAGATAAAACTCCATAAATTTCCTGCCACCAGGGGACACCAAACAAAACATTTCAATAAAATGTGCTAGGAAATAATGTACAGATGTGCTATGGAGCCCTGGGGGAACAACATGGGGGCACTGAGGTCATCATGGGGGTTTTAAAGAAGGGTTTCTGAACAACTGAAGCCTGAGCTGACAGCCAAGATACACAGATAGGAAGAATGGTTTAGAAAAAGGGACAGCATCCAAGAGAACAGGAAACCGCAGAGTGTGTGTGCGCTGGGAATTTCTAGCACTTCATTACTCCAGGGCGTGTTGGAAAATGAGACTGAGGTAGACAGGGCCAGGTCACAGGGGACACTGCAGGCAGTGCCAAAAAAGCTTGTCATTCTTCTCTTGGTAGTGTGGGAGCCACTGAAGATTTTCATCAGGGGACAAATGAGGTCTGAGCTGTGTTTCAGAGAGATCATGTCACTAGCCGTGGATACTGAAGGGGCAAGACTGGAGGTGGAGAGGCCAGCTTGCGGGTAATTGCAATAGTTCAAGAAACAATGGCAAAAGCCCCAACTAGGACAGTGGTGTCAGGGAGGGGATAGACTAATGCGGGGACAAAAATCAGTGGAAACTGATCAGTTATTTGATGGATGGGAGGAAACCGGAAAAGAGGAAAGAGGAGGCTTCTGGAACAGTGGTTCTCAAAGTGCGATAACTGGACCAGCAGCATCGGCCTCACCCAGGAACTTGTTAGACATGCAAATTTGGGGGCCAGCCTACACCTTCCAGATCACTCACTGCATCACAAACACTGAGGCTGGAGCCCAGCAATCTACAGCTTAACAAACCCTGCAGGGGATTCTGAGGCTCAAGTTTGAGAACCACCCGCCCAGAATAACCCCCAGGACTGCGCTTCTGGTTCCTGGGTAAATGACTTTGCCATAGGCTGGGATGGGGAAAACTTTGAAGGGAACAGTCTTTTATTTTGTCTGGAAGTGAGGAGAAGGCAAGAAGCTCAAAAAAAAAAAAAAAAGGAGAAATAGGGTAATAGGCAGCAAGGTAAAACAGAAAAAAGCTGGAAAGACAGGATGCAAAGGAAGGAAGCCGTAACTCCAGCCCTGCTTGAGGTTAGCAGTTGGTGAAGGGAAACGTTTGAAAGCTATTTGCTGCTCCTGGGGTAGCATTGGAAGGGAGAATGTGACCTGAATGGTGAGTTAGCAAATTTTTTCTGAATCCTTCAAAAATCTAGTTTTCCAAACTATCAATTGTGACATCCTGCTTTCTATACCACCACATGGTAGCCAGAATTAGGCAGGATTTGGTGGCGGTCTTCCTACTCTTGTCTGGCTGAGGAGATGGAAAGAATGTGCAGAAACACAGCAGCCAGGTTCACAAGTACCTGGGCCTGGGTGTCCCCTGCACGCTGAGCATGATTAACACTGTGGTCAGGCAGCAGAGGTGGTGACACTTGCAGATAATGGTTAAGATGTGGCTAAGGGATCAGGAAAGCCTCTCTCATAGAAACATGATCCCCAGCTATTTTGCCCCTGAAGTTGCCTGTCGCTGTGCCGGGCTGGAGCTCAGATACGGCCCGATGTGAACCTAGTGAATGTCTCAGGTGCCCTGGGGAAGACGGCGGGCATGATGGACAATGGGAAGAGAGAGAAAGGATGGTTCTCCTGCTATATGGCATGGCCTGGACGGGGTCAGAGGTGAATAAGGTGACAGGCTCCCAGGAACTAATGTGTGGTCCCAGATCCAAGAAAGTTCTGCCCAGATCTAACCCTGCAAAACACAAAGAGAGATGGAGTAGCACCCTCACCCCTTTGAAATAGAGTTGCTTGTCCAGGACATTCAAGTCTGAAAATAGAAGCTTTAATACACCAAGGAGGCCACTATGTCAGCCATGACAGATGTATGAAGGCTTTTTCTTGATATGGTATCTGAAGTTGTCAAAGCAGCTTGGGACAGGCACATATTTTAAATGCTGTTCTCCTAATACAAATCCATCATCAGTTAGCTCCGCTCTTTGACCAGCTTTTTAGCAGCAAGAATGGTTTGTGCTAATGAATCCACATGTTCTGTGCGAACACTTCCAAGACCTTGGCTTTGGAACACCGTGTTCCAACCAAGTGTTCCCTACCCTGCTCCCATTTATGCTACATCTTACTGCCAGACTGATTTTCCAAAGTAGGTCTCATATCACTCTTCGGATCATAAACCTGCAGAGGCTCTCTCTTGCCTGTAGTGTCGAACACAAACTTTTCAGTTTGGCCAAAGTACCTGAAATTCCCATTATTGTGCCTGTATTTCCTCCAAAAACCATAGTCATAATGGAACTGTTATGATACCTGTGAAGGATAGCACATGCACTCATTAGCACCAGTTAAAAATCTGACAGTGGGTGCATTTCGAAGATGGACAGAAGGCAGGCTCCTGGTGGACACAGGAAGATCATTTTCAAATTAAGTTTCCTTCATACCTTTAGGCAATTTTTATGCTAGATCTGTGTTAGATGGTACCTATTCATGGCGCGGGGAAGGAAGGAAAAGAGCTCAATGTTTTGCTTAGGGCTGAGGAGTACTGATGGGCATTTATGTACAGCCAGCTCTGTACATGAGCAACAAGAAACAGCAGGACGGGCCTCACAAGGGCCCCGAATCGTTTGCATTAAAGCATGTGCAGCTCAGCTCCTTGTAGAGAAAAGATCAAATTCAATTGATCTGACTGATTGCCAAAATGCCTCTGCCTGTCCCAACTCCACACATACTACTAGTCAGCTGTCTGCAGTGGGCTCCCCATCACCTTCATAAACAAGCTTCCAGACTTATTCTTAAACGATAAATGTGGTATTGCCAAGACACCAGGCGTTTTCTTGCCAATAGGCAAACCATGAGCGCCCAGGCAGAAGCGTGTCGTTGAAGAAGGCAGCATAGGGTGCTCCAAGTTCCCATGCCTGGTAGGGTGCTCAGTGGTTCTCACCTCTGGGGTCGTTTCCCTGGCTTCTGCTGCTGTCTCCTCATCTGTAAAATGGTGATGATATAATGATAGCACTCACCTCACGTGATTGTTATGAAGATTAAGTGAGATAATATGTGAAAAATGCTCAGAACAGTGTCTTGTACTCCTTAGAAACTTTGAAGTGCTTGCTGCTGCTGTTAGTCATAGATAAGAGGGTTCTGGAGTCAGATTTTTCTGAGTTCAGATCCCAGATTCACCTTGCTGACCTTGGGAAATTACTTCATCCTCTCTCTGTGTCTATGATTCTTCATCTGTAAAATGGGGGTAAATAATTATTCTTTGCTTATAGACTACAGTGGAGTTAAGAAAGTTAGTGCACTTGGAACAGCTACTTCATGTATATTAACTCTCAATGTTAGCTATTATTCTAGTTATCTTAGTCCTCCTTCTACCCCACTGCCTCTCTCTGTTGCTCCCCCACCACATTCATGTAGTTTTTTAAACCTTAGCACCTTATGTTTTAGGGAGAGTCAGGACCCCCAGAAGTCATCCTTCCTGCAAGTCTGTCCTATTTCATTTCTTGATCAGTGGGTATTAGCCTTAGGGTCGTTGTACAACCCTGATGCTTGGATCCTGCCCAAGAGACTCTGATTCAGTTCACATGCAGTGGGACTTAGGCACTGGTACTGTTTTAAGTTCCCCATTTATTCTAATGTGCCTTTGGGATTGAGACCCACTGGTCCGACTGATCTGAGTCAAAAGAGAAGGAGGGGAGAGACATGCTGGACCACTCATCAACTCCACCACCACCTTTTCCAACAGAAGTGAGCACAGAACCTTGGTAAATACTCCAGATCAATTTTGGAAGAACTCTGTGTTTATGGAACTCTTATTAGCTCCAGATACTCTTGGCTTCAGCTCAGAGACTGGTGGTGACCCCTACCATGGAGCCTTGCTCAGGTCCTGTGGCCTGGCACACAGAAGATGCTACTCGGGGGCCTCTGGCATTGAATTTTCAGCTACACTTTTAAAGAAATTGCTCAAGCTGTAAAGGAAAGGAAGCATAACTCATCTCAGAGCGTTCTATCTGCTGGACCAGTGACCCTTTGTATTTATTTCTTTATCCAGAGGCAGCCTTCACAGTCATTGTAAAAGTTTTTTTTGCTGCAGACTAAGGATTTTGGACTTTATTCTTTAAACTGTGGAAAACCTATGAAGATTTGGGGCAGGAAAGAAATATGGTGAGAGCATCATTTTAAAAGGATGGATGGTGGTGCATAGAATGGATTGGATTAAGAAAAGAAGCAGGGCAGGAATGTCATTAATGGCAGTTAAAACCATCTACAGGGAAGGACTGGGAGAGAAGCAAGACTGGCAAGAGGAAGAAAGGACTGGGTGGGGCCTGTGGGTGAGGTCTGTCATAGCCTAAATCATGATGCTCAAAGCCACTGGCTCATCTCTCATGCAGCAAGACATCTATTTAATCCCTAGAATGTGCTAGTTGTAGGCACTGGTGATAATTACTAATGGGCAGAAGAGCTTGCATAGAACTAGCTCTGGAGGCAGGGTGGGAAGGGAGGATAGATATTAAAACATAAATACATTAATAAATGTTGAATCACTATGTTATACACCCAAAACTATGATAATGTTATGTTAACTATATTTCAGTAAAATAAATTAAATAAATACATTAGCATTAAGTGCCAGACAGAGGATTAAACTACAGTGGGATGATAGAGTGACTCATGCCTACTTTCCGTGGTGGTCATCAATGGCCTCAGGAGGATGTGGCATTTAAGCTGAGACCTGAAGGACACAAAGGAGCCAGCCCTGTGACAATTGCTGGAAAAGCATTCCAGGCAGAGAGCACAGCAAGTACAAAGGTGGCTACGAGCTTTAAAAATCTGAGAAGCAAAATGAAAGCTGGTGCAGCTAGAGTATAAGAGCGAGGGGAAGGGTGGTCTCAGAGAGGTTGGAAGGAGGGGCAGAAGACGGGTCAGTTAGGCTGAAAGTCAGGCTAGGGAGCAAGTTTATACATTATTTCAAGCTTGATAAGGATGGGAAACAATTGGAGGGCTTTTTAAAAAGGGATGTAGCCTGATATGATTTATTTAGAAATCATTTTGGCTGCCCTGTGGAGAATAAAGTGTAGGCAGGGCAAAAATGGGGAGGATGATGTTGGCTTATATGGAGTATATTTTGATGATGGACCTGATAGGACTTGATGAATTAGATGTAAAGGATGGAGACAAATCAAAGATACTTCATAGATTTCTGGCATGGGCAACTAGATGCTATTTATTGAGGTGGAATGTTTCAAGGAGCACGAGGGTGATGGGGTAGATGATCTGAAGTTCTCTTTCTACCATGTTAGCTTTAAGATAATTATTAAACTTTCAAGTAAAGAGGCAAAACAAAGTAAATAAAGATGAAAATATTTGATATAGGCATCTAAGTTTGGAAAGAATTAGAGATAGCAATAAAGGTCAGGGTAAACGAATATGCAATGTAGGTGACACTGTGAGGCTAGGTAAAGCCCCTAGAAGGAGCATGCAGATGCAACAGAGAAGGTCTAGGACCAAGGTCTTTGGCATATTAATGTTTGCAATTGAGCACAAGTGGAAGAGTTGACAAACCTTCCTGTCTGTGAAGCAGTGGCAAGTGTAGAAGGAGAGGCAGAAGGAGAGTGAGGTATCAGGGTAGACAAGAGCAGAAAGTGTTTGCAAACAGACACAGGGATCACCTGCATGAAATGCTGAGCAGAGGAGTCACACAGAAGCAGAGGCAACATGGACGTCATTGGTGGCTTAGTCAAAGGGAGTCCCAGTGGAGTGGTAGGTTTGGAAGTCCAACAGAGGTAGGTTAAAGAAAGAATACAGGACAGCGAGTGAAGAAAACAACATTAAGAAACTCTTTCAAGGAGTTCTGCTGAACAGGTGAGAGGAGAAATGGGCCAGTAATTGATGAGGGGCACTGCTTACTACAGGTTCTGCTTTACTTCAAAGATAAGTGGTACTGGAGTATGCCCTGAACAGAGGGACTCAGTAGAGGAACGACCAACGGGTGCAGACAAGAGGGGAAGAAGTTGCAGTATTGAAGCCTTTGAAGGTGAGAGCAGGTGAGTCCAGAGTACGAGAGAAAGGTTGGCTCTGGATAGGAGCGAGGAGGGAGGGTGGACGGCGTGGCTGCTGACGGGAAGGTGGTGGAAGTGGTGGAGGGAGATAGAGCTGCTGGCCAACTGCTTTTATGTCCAATCCAGTATGAGGTAAGGCTATTTAATTAAGAGTGAGTAGGGAAAAAGGGAAGGGTGTAGGGTTTTCAAGGAGGGAAGAGAACAGTAATCATAGCAATTATTTCCCTTGAGATTCTATGTGCCAGGCAGTTCACAAATGCTTTCCTCGTTGACTCATTTAATTCGCATAACAGTCCTACGCAGCCGTTGCGTTATTAGCCTCATTTTACAGATGAGGAAATAGAGGGACAAGGAGATTAAGTTCACACGACTAGTAAGTGACAGAACAGATGTTTGCCCTGGCTCTGTAGACAAAGTGTGAGATTCTGTGGGGGACTGTGAGAGATTCTGTGGGAGTGATGCAAGGTGGCATGTTATCAGTGCTCAGTGCCATTTGAAATTTGTGCTCATGCATTTAAGGTGAAACAGCCCAGTGTGCGTGTGTGTGTGTGTGTGTGTGTGTGTGTGTGTGTGTGTCAGAGTTCACCTGCTAGGGAGCAGCCACAGAACAGGTAAACAATTTCGTTTAACCAGGCTCAGGCTTTGCCTGGCAAGTCGTCTGGTGAGAGGAGTGGACTGTTTGTGAGGGTATGAGTCTGGGGATGGTCCTCAGACATGGGTAGGAAGGAGATGTGGCAGTGATGGACTGTGCGCAAGGCGGCAGGGCCAACGGATGGGAAGACTCCTCTAGGCCGAGGCCTTGACGTGACAGTGGAAGAGAGGTTGGGTTGGAAGATTGGGAAGGGGGTGCTCACGTGCTGGAAAATGAACTTCTGGAGAAGATGCAATTATTGGTGACAAGAGAGTAAAAGGCAACAGACCCAGTTCTCTTTCTGCTTCTGCTCTTACCTTGTATGGGCCTCATGGTGGACTCTGTGCTCCTTCTGTAAGTTAGCATTGCCATCTCCTACCTCCGTGCCTTTGACTGGGTCCCTTCCCGGCCCTGGATACTTTTCCTTCTGCCCTCTCTCATTTAAACAGTACCTATTCTTCAAGTCACACAGACCTCCTTTGTTACTCCCCTCTTTTCACACCCTGATGCTAAAAGTTATTTTCTTCATTCTCTTGTGGCACTGTTCATGCCACTAGTACAGAATTTTTATATATTGCCTTCTAAGGAGACATTTGCTCTTGTGTCTTTAGCTACTCTGCCAGGTTATAAGTGTTCCAGGGCAAGGACGACAACTTGGTGTTCTAGTCCGGGCTGGACTCAGGGCCTTCCTGCCCGCGAAAGCGGCACCCGTATAGCGTCTGGTCTCCTGAGCACAGGGACTGTGCAGTAGATGTTTGAGAAGTGTTTGTTCAGTTAAATTCATGACTTAGCACATTTGGAGCATCCTTTTGTATTTCTCACCTGGGATTTGTACTCCCAGGTATCTATGCACCAGCGTGCCTGCCGGTCTATCCTCTTTGTGAGGTTAATAGTTCAAGCCCACAGGCTGGTTCTTTATTATAGGTAATAATACTAATCATTCCCATTTAATTCTTACTGTGCAACAAGCACTATTCTAAGTACATTCTTCACATATTTTTAACATATTAAATCATCATAATAATGTTAAGTGAGTGTTGTTTATTACTGTCATTTTATGGAAGAGAAAACCAAGATTTAAAGAGGTTAAACAATTGTCCAAAGTCGCTCAAAGAGTTGGCAGGAGAGCTAATTGTCAATAAAATTCAATAAAGTTCATGCTCTTACCCAGTGTATTCTAACTTTTTGACAGTGATCAATAGTAAGAAATACTACACTACAATCTATCACAAATACACACACACACACACACACACACCCTGAAACAAAAGTTTCACAGACTCATATTTCTCTCTGCTATATGCAAAGTTCTTTGGTATTTTCTGTTTGATTTTATTTCATTAAAAATGCGAGTTAGAACTCCCTAAAATGATTTCACAACTTACTAATGGGTTGGGACACACAGGCTGAGAACACTGACCTACCAATGATTTTTCTTGCCTCCACTTGGTTGGAATGGATGAATGGTTCTCAGTCTTTCCCCAGTTCTCCCAAGCCACTAGTCGAAGTTTCATTTCTTAAAAAAAGCAGTATCCTAACTGGTATATATGTGAAATAATATGCACCGAAGCTGCTGTTTAATTACAAAGTGGTGAGTCTAAGTTAAATGACATATTCCCTTCTGAGCTACAAGTAACCCAGCTACAGAATTGCTGGAGGCCTAGTTAAGACAATTCTAATTGAAAAAAAGAAATGTAATTAAGTTCAGAGAAGTCAACTGTGACCCGAATCACTGTCCTATCCCAGGATATTTTTTTCTCAATTTTATCACACTGACTAAGCATTTTTTCAGTAGGTAGAGCCCTGCATGCAGTTCTCTCAGTCTTTTGCTTAGTTACTAACTTACCAACTCATTTGTTTGGAAAAGATTCACTAAAGGGGATAGCTAAGCACCGTGCTGAGTTTCCATGATGGGCCTTGCCCATACCTGGAATAAGCCCCTCAGTGTGCTGTTGGCGCACTGCGTAGGAGGCAGCCCTGTGTCCAGGGTGACCATTCACCCAAAACTTCCAATGTGCTGTTTTTCACATGAGCTTGGAAGGTCAATTCTTCCTATATCATGAAGTCTCTTCTTGCTCCAGATGCAGGAGCCATCAGTGTTGCATGACCCTTGAGCTGTGGAGTCAGACAGACCTGAAGCCTTCAGTGTACAATTCAGTGTCAGAATGCCAAAAAGGACAAATGCCCCAGCCACTGCAGGAGGACAGAGGGAGGTGGCTCTTGTGCCTGAAGCAGAAGGGATCAGGGAAGAGGTGGACAGGAAGATGTTGGGACCAGAGCACTGAGTCTTGCTGAGTGATAAGGGTTTTATATGGAGGAAGAGTGGGAGAAGATGGGGTGGGGTGGGGAGGAAGGGGAGAGAGTTCTAAGTAGAAGGAAACACATGAGGGAAAGATCATGTTGGTTTAATAAAATGCAGTTTTGACAGAGGGTATGGTGCTTGTGCGAGATCGATGGGACACATGCAGGGAAGTGGACAGGGCTCAGCTGTGGAGATTTTGTGACATACAAGGAGCTTGGACTTTACCCTGTAAGTGACAGGATGCTATTGAAGAATGTTTGGCTGTTGACTGAATGGATAGCATAGTGTTTAAGAAAGATAGCAGTGATGCTGTGTGGGAACAGTGGGGAAGCAGGGAACAACCCTGGATGTGGAGAGAAGACTGGGGCAGGTTTGAGAGCCATTCAGCCAGCAGAGTGGGCAGGCAGGAGGGACTGTCCGGTGTGGGCAGTGTCACCCACATGCTGCTTCGGGTGGCTCGGCAGACAGTAGTGCCATTTGCCAACAGGGCTGCAAGAGCAGGAGCAGGTATGGAGGACAAGTGAGTAAGTTCTAATTTAGAGAAGATGTGTTTGGGGCCACCAAGAGACCTTCAGGGATGGCATGTAACAGGAAGGCAGAAACATTGTTCTGTTGCTTGGAAGTGGGTCTGCTTATAGGTATGGATTTGGAAACTATAGGTTCCAGTGGCAGTTGAAGCATTAGGTGTACATGAGTGTGCATGTGTGTGTGTGTGTTTGTGCAGTAAAAATAAGAGGCGTAAAAGCAGAGCCCCCCAGTACTTAAGAGGTGCTGGACAGAAGAAACATATTTAAAAAAAATTCCTGGAAGTATCAGCCAGAGAAGTTGCAGGAGAATTGCAAGGGGCTGCTATTATGGATGCCGCAAAGGAGACTCTGCAGGGAATTTTCAACAATCGGATCACATAGAAGCCCAGGAAGTGTTCACTGGCTTGCTCGGCCCAAGTTCAGGGGTGAGGCCATGGATAGGGAGGTGGGGAAGAAGTCGGGGTGCAAAACCGGGCCGCCTAGCACTGCAGAAGCAGACAGCAGAGCCTCTTGACTCCAGGGGCGGATCCGTTTATCCCCCAATACTGACTGAACCTCCACTCTCTGTGGGGCATTCCTCTGCGTCCTAGGGATGTGTCACTGAACAGTGACAGTGAAGGTGCAAATCCCTTCTCTTACAAAACTTAGATCCTCGAATGACCTGATTTTGAATCCTGACTGTGACACTTCTTACTTGTGTGGCCTTGATAATTTAACCTAAGTTAGTGTTGGTTTACCAGTGCATAAAATGGGTACTATAGTAGTGCCTATCACATTGACAAGTTGTGAGAGACAGAAAAATAATGGAAGTCACTTGGTCCAATAAATGCCACCTAATTATCTCATTACTGAGCTATGTTAAGGAGGATGGGTCACTTTTTCCAGAGATTTGTCTGTCATGGGACTTAAAGAATTCTGGTCACAGCTAGAAGGGGCCCAGGATGGGGGAGGGCATTTCTCAGCACAGGGGAGGTCTGGCTTGTTTGTGCACACAGGAAAAGAGTGCGTCAAGCTGAGGAGAAGCGTAAGTTTGGGCATGAGAACCTGGAGAGCGCAGGCCCATGAGCCGCTGGGTGGGCAGCCACACAGCAGGGGTCCAGGGAGGCGGGACAAATGACCCTGAGTTTCCGTGAATGACCTTGTTCGTGAACTCCTTTATTTTTTCACTATCTTCTTATAATCTGGTTCTGGGTCCAGAGCGGCCTTGCCCACACCTGGAATAAGCCCCTCAGTGTGCTGTTGGCGCACTGCGTAGGAAGCAGCCCTGTGTCCACGGTGACCATTCACCCAAAACTTCCAACATGCTGTTTTTGACATAAACTTGGAGGGTCAATGCGTCGTGTATCATGAAGTCTCTTCTTGCTCCAGGTGCAGGAGCCATCGGTGTTGCATGACCACTGAGCTGTGGAGTCAGACAGACCTGAAGCCCAGTGCTGTCACCAACCAGCTGTGTGGTTATGGAAGAGTTCCTTAACATCTCTGAGTTTCTGCTTCCTCCATGGTGAGCATGAGAACAATAATACCTACCTCCCAGTGTCACTGTGATTAAACCTGAAAGTGGATAGTACCTAACCCACAGTCTGGCAGTCAGTAAGTGCTCATAAATACGTGTTTTTCTCTTCCCAGTGAGCCCTGAAGCACACAGTCATTTAATAATCACAGAAATAATAAACACAAAGACCCACAGAATATCACACGATCATTTACTTAACAATTTCTCACCTAGAAAATGGGAATAACAACAGCTTCCCTCTGCCCCTGGCACAGAGAGGATTATATGACACAGAAACGTGGGCCCCATCTCTGTGGTTAGTCTGACTATTGCTCAGACTTGAAAGGGCCCAAGGATACTTGCCATTGGGTGAGAAACCTTGGTACTAGATCTGCTATGAGGTGGAAAACTGAGGTGTGGCTCTCTGTGAAAGCCACATTGGCCTCTCTAAAACTAGGGGACAAAATGCCTCTCAGATGTCATGCACGGAGTTTGGAGTCCAGCCAGCCTCTCCATGAGCCCCAATGTTGAGACCCGCACAGCCTGACCAGTAACATGTAGCCTGAAGGTAACCCTCAGCTTTGTTAATAATCCTCGGCTTGATAATCCACTTTTTGACTGCACCTTCGTAGGCAGTAATGTAGGGTTTCGCACCAAAACCCTCAGTGTGAACGGGGTTAGGAAGAAAGATACCTGCAGGCACGTCAGAGGTCAGGGGCCACATGGGCAGGGCACACCATCATGATGTAAAGAGGGGACCCGGGCTTCAGCCCCTGGCAGATGTCAGCATAGTAATCCAGCGGCATGTGTCCAAACAGCCTGGTGTGGCTGCCGACATCGTCCCTCCCCTGTCAGGCACAGCTACGCACGACCTCTTGAGGTTATGGCTGTGCTTGCTGCCCCTTCCTTTGGTTTTTCTGATTTGTTTGCATCTGGAATCTCTGCATTTGGGAATCAGTCACAGGACTGGGAAGCCAACACGCAGTAGCTGGAGAGCTAGGCAGCTATCCAAAAGCCATGTGAGCAGTACAATTAACTGGTAAATGAAGCCTTTTCTGAGAAAGATAGGACTTTCATTATACCCCTTAGCCAGGGCCGCTATGCCTTCCACTGACTGGGACGCAGGGGAAGGGACCCGGGTCTGAGCACTCCAAGCCATGGGTACCGATGGTATCGGTTCTGGCTGCCATGACGGTGAGCGTCTTGCAGAGGACAGGGAAGGTAGAGGAAGGAAAGAAAGACTGTTCCATGTACTATTCCTCATTTCTGTCTCTCTCACCCAGCTGTTCCCCTGACACTTCATACCCGGCCACTGAGCCTTTGCATTGGCCATTCCTTCTGCAGAGAATGCTCTTCCCTGCAGTGCTTCATGGCTCACTCCCTCTCTGCTTGCGTGGAATCTTCTCAGGGAAGCCTCCCTGTTTTACTTTTCTTCCCAGCAGAAACTACACTTCAGAGCATAAATCTCTTACATGTTTATCGTTTGCTTCCTCTCACCAGGCCTCGGCTCCACTAGGGAAAGATTTTTGTCAGGGCCCATCTGCTGTATCTTCCGTAATAAGCATTTCCATGGCATATAGGAGATACTCAAATATTTGTAAGAAGGAAGGAAAGGAGGAGATGAACAGGGAGAAGAAAGATATAAAGAAAGGAAAAGGTACATTTTTTGCCCCCAAACTTTCCACCTAATTTAATAAGCATGGTTTCAGCTTGTATTTTATGCCGAGCCCCTGCTCACACTCTGGAACATGGGAAGTGTTAGGGTTCCCTGTCTCACTCAGGAGCTGCTAGTCTCATGATGTTGAGACCAGGTCAAAACCAAGTGGCATGAGAGAGATGTGGACATCACAGGAAGAAGACCACATCACTGGAGTGACTGGAAAGGCTTCAAGGAGGAGGGGACATTGGAGGTGGTATTTTATGGGGCAGAGGAAGTGGGCTATTGTGATTTTTAATAAGAAATATATATGTGGTCTTCATTCCATTCCTGGCACAGAGCTTCTAAAACCCTTGGAGTTTACTGAGCGATAAGAGAGAGAAAGGAGACTTTGTCATTCACACCCCACATGGCTGGTCATGGAAGTGTTCAGTGTTGTGTTAGAGGAGAAACACGGGGGTGTTTTGTCCTGAACAAGGGCTATAAATAGGAATATCTGCATGAAAGTGGGGTAGTATGGGGTGTGATGAAGAATAGTGAATAAACCAAGCAGGCTTCCGCTCAGACTGTCGGGAACACTAGCCAGGGAGGCCAGACCACAATGTCAGGGGAAGCATTCATTCCTGGGCACAGGGAGCCGTGGTGGCTTGGGGCGGGAGATGGCCAGGGCGTGCTGTGTCGTAAGGGTGAAGGACAGATTGGCAGGAGGAGCTCTGAGGGAAGAGTACTGCTGGACGCCATTGTCATTGTTACAGGAGGTCCCAAGGGAAGGCACTTAGATTTCACAAGCAGATCTGACAGGCTCGGCAGTGGACTCATGCTGGGGTGGGGAACACAGAGTCCAGGTACCTGGCTGTGAGCCTGGATGGAATGTAAGGGGCGAGAACTGGCGGAGGCAAAGAGCGAAGCAATTTCCTCAGAGGGCCTGTTTGTACAGTGGCCACAGGCTCGCCTCCCTCTGAGTAAAAAAGCCTGAGGACAAGGACACTGAAGTCCGCAAGTATTCTGATTTCACTGTGATATTGCAGAGCTACACAAAATGGGCTTTCCGTAAGATGCTGGGCCACATAACAGCCATTTCAAAGTCACAGGGCCGTATCACCTCCGTAACTGAGTCACCCTTGGCAAGTCCCTGAACCAATGAGTGCCTCCGTTTCTCCTTTCTTTGGGACGGGGTGACTGATTCTCATCAGTGCATTCTGCATGAACATCTAAAGACACAGTTACGTGCACTGAACTCCTGGCCTAAGAGGGACTGTAGTGGAAACACAGCTGGCCTGTCCACATGAAGGGCTTGTTATGTTAGACATGTAGTTAAAGATCCCACCATGCTATTCACAAGGTGAGAGAGGCGAGGCTGGGGTGGGGAATTCAGGTGAGGCCAGATTCCAGAGGTTGGAATTACACTCCCCATGGGCTTGCCGTGCCCTGTTCCCTTTGTGCACTGCTCCCTTCTCGCTGTCGGCCCTCAGCGCCTCCGCTCTGGTCCTGTCCAGATGGCCCACGCCAGCCAGGCTCCACCAGAGAAGGGGATGCATTTGTTGAGAGGAGAGGAAGGGCACGAAGTCCCAGGCTTGAAGCTCAGGGACACTGGGACACGGGCAGGAGCCCGAGCAAGGCGAAGTGATTATTTTTCCTTTCTCAGCCTTCTAAACGAGAAGCCACCTATGGCATCTGAAGTGTAAAGGTGAGCTTGGCCTGAACTGGACCTATTGGCCCTGGGAAACTGGGAAAAGCACAGGGCATTATCAGGGGCTTAATGCCTCCAGTGTCAGTACCTATTGCCTGCCCTCCTGGTGCACGGGAGGAAAGCTTTTGGCCTCTGCTATGGAGACAGCAAAAGACTGGAAACTTTTCTGAACTGTAGCTTGAATCCAGGGCTCTAATCTAACTGGCAGAGTGGCTGGAGAAGTTAATATAGACTGAAGGGAATGTGGGTCTGGGTACCCGGGGAGGAGCTAGTGTTAAGGGACGCCCTGGTCCGTCCTGAGGCATGGGCCCAGTCGGCATGCTCAGGCCCACGGGGTGGCCCTCTCCATTTTATGAGCAAACACTCTGAGCAAGGAGTTGGAGGAAAGAGTGGGCTTGGCCTCCTTGAAGGCAGGCAGAAAGCATTCCCTTGAGGTCCCTGTGTTGCCCGGCCCTCCACTTGCAACTCCTGTCCTCTTCCTCCCAGGGCTTTTCATGCCAGGGTGATGAGTTTAAACCTGAAGAATGTTAAAGAAGAAAACGAAGAAGGAAGAGTAAGGTTTGCATTAAAAATAGAAACCTGCCGCATGTCTGACATTCACCTTCATGTGGAAAAGAAGACCTGGCTTTCTAGGTTTTTGTTTCGTTCTGCTTTGTTGACTGGGAAGGGAGACTTAATCACAGGGCAGGGTGTATTCTGTGTCTATATTTGGTTTCATTCCACCCTCCTGTCTGCCCATCCTCACAAAGTCAGGTGGTAAAGCATTCCATTCTTTTTCCTAACTCTCTTGAGGAGTCCCTCTTTCCAAGGGAGCAGATGCCTTTGTGTTTCCCTTCCTTTCAATCACTACTGCAATCCTTCCTTTGACTGCCTCTCTGATGTTCATGCGGGAAGGTAAAAGCCATTATGGCTCAGAGCCCACAGAAGGGTGGCAGGGCACAAGGGCAGTGGTGCTGGGCAAAGCAGGGACCCTCAGCTTCTGATGATTGCAGCCCGAATGCATGGCACCCCTAATAGTCAGTGTGGCACGAGGGCGTCTCAGTGGTCAAAGCTGGCTTTGGAGAGGGTGACATGAAATCCTCCCAGGGCTGTGTCACAGTCAAGAGGCTCCCTCATTCATTTTTGTTTCCCCACTTAGATAGGAATGGTAGTGAGTCGAGGAATGCAGTGGGAGAGAGGGGCTCACCATGCCACTGACTCTACAAGATGGGGCAGAAAATAATTTAGAGGTGGAAATGCCTGGAGAGGATAGTGAGACAGTGCCTCAGCAAGAGCCTGGTACGTTTTCCTTCCCTGAGTACATCTGCAAGTGTTGACCTAGCGGGATGGTGGGGAAGCCGTGTTGTGCAGCCAGGGGCCCTAAGATAGGCTCACCTCTGTGGGAAACCACATTGCCCACCAGCAGAAATGCAGCTCAAATCCAGCCCTCACGGTGGTATTTCCTCAGCTGCCTCTGAGCAATTAATTATTAGTATCATGGTGCTGTGGTAGCCAGAAGAGGCCACGCAGGTTTGTGGGTTCACCCCACTCAGTTCTTGCTGATAAATGTTTAAAAGGATCTGCCATCTTGTTTTCTTCACGTGAAGGTTTTGTTAGAGTGACTGAGTCAAAGTCTTGAGGGAGGGTGAGAGTGTGTGTCTATATTTGGGTCCGTTTTACCTTCACTTCTGTCACATCATCCTCATCGCCTTATGTTACATTTTTCTCTTCCCAAATTCCTGCAATTATATATGTCAATCATCAGGAGAGTAGCGTGGTGCAGCGGAGAGAACCTGGGCTTGGAAAAACCTGGGAGCCACTTATCACTCATGGCATGACCTTGGGAAAGTCGCTCTTCCCTATTTTTTCCTGTGTAATGTGGGAATAATGCTGTCTGCCTCCCTAGACGGCAGGGATGCTGTCAGACTTAAAAAGACAGCTGTATGGAAGCAGTTTTCTCTTCCTAAGTATTGGACCTCTTTCTCTCTTTCCTCCCCTGCCTCACCTCCAATTCAAGAGTTCTCTATGCTTTTATAAATGAGTGTGCCTATTTCTCACGTCAATTCAGATATCATTTCCATAATCTGTTGTGGAGGGATTCCTCCAAATGAGTCTCTGGAAGAGAACGCCTTCTGAAGGGAAATGCATCCATCCATTCCAGAGTCAAGGCTCCTCTGCTGCAGCTGGGACCCCATGCACAGGTAGCTTTCCTGGGACAGTATGTGTGCAGCCAGATGCAGTGTGACGAGAAACATGCCACCTGGGAGTCTGCCCCCAGGGTTGCTGGGGCCATATGTGACTTTCCAAGACTCTGCCCAATGGAGTATTAGCATAGGAGTTCTTGAGGGCAGGAGTTTTTTTTTCTGTTTTGCGAGCTGCTATACCTTTAACTCCTAGAACAGTGTCTGCCACGTAGTAGATGGAGATGCTCAGTCAGTGTTTGGACGAATGAATGGAACTGAGTCGAAGTAGGGGAAGCTCTGCCCTTTCCGCCCTTCCCCTAGAATCTTCCCATGGGCCTTGCCTAGGAGTTATTTCCGCTCCCCCCACACAATTTCTGTGGTCATTGTTACCTTGGAGTAGACCAGCTTTAACAATATTTACCAATAAATTTAGCCTAATAAAAAGAGACACATACAAAATAATTAAGATTTCCTTCTCTCCCCACCACTGCCGCCACAATCACCAGACTATAAAACATAACAACATATAAGCATCTACTTATATAAATTGTATTGTTACTAGGTAAATCACATAGAAAATTAATTACAAATTATGTAATATGTAACTAATCTTGTGCAAGTATAACTGTCTATATGAAGTTGCCAGGAAATAGTGTCTCCTAATTATATGCAGCTTACAAATTAATTACCTTGAATTATCCTACCATTGTGCTAGTGAGATTGTAGCAAAGCAACGTCCTGCATTTCCTGTAGAACAAGTAAGCCTGTAGCTCATGAAGTTGTTTCTTAACCAGCGTCATCAGTTGAGATGGATCCCCACGTTCCTACCAGGCCCAAGAAACTGGTTTCTAGAAACAGGACGTCTCTTATTTGTATGAAAAGGACATGTTTATTCAGGCTTCATGGGGGAGCCCATGCAAAGCTTTTCCTCCATCCCCACTTTGTGATCTGGCAGCAGAGTCGTCAGGGGAGTGAATCAATGTGGAAAACAGGGTAGGTAATCCAATGTGGCCCTCAGGGCTCGGATCACGCAATAATCTCAATAGGGAAAATTTAGTTTACAGAAGTGTTTACTGAGTAATTGTTTGCGGGAAAGGTGAAAGAACTCTGCAGCAAAGGGCTTCTGAAGCCCCAGGACTGAAGCACTAAGGATGGGACTCTGCACAGAGAGGAGAGCCCTGCAAAGCTGTGTTGAGAGCTTGGTGCACGCTGGCTGTGCCATGAAGGACCTGCCCGAGGCTGTTCCGGAGCCATGCCAACTGCTCACATTGTGGCGCAGTCTTAGGGACCAGCTGCACAGGGAGAGGCTGTGAGCTGACTGAAAATAACTCTTGTCCCTGCAGGGCCCTTTACTGGCAGAGCCTAATATGGAGTGGCTGGCAAAGGAGCAATGGAGCTTGCAGAGACCAGCTCTAGGATCACAAAGCAGGGCAAAGAAGGGTGTGTGTCAGAGCTTGGAGGCCACACTTAATGACTGACACATCCTTAAAGGACATGTCGGTAAAAAATTTTTCTGTGTTTTATATATTCTGGTCTTGAGCCCTCTTCGCACTCACTGGGATGTAGAAATTTCTTCCAGCCTTCCCCCCACCTACTTGTGGCCCTGATTTTATTTTCTGGCATTAAAGGAAGCCCCTGGCTCCATAATAGCCTCATTCAATGTTACAAAATACTGAGTATTTAACATCTGTATGTTTAAAATCTCAGGTCACTCTCATATGCAGCCAGGGTTGGAAACCCCTGGATGAAGCAGTGGCAAGAAGTAAGGCAGCTACAAAAATAATATGTTTTAGGGGCATTGTAGGCCTTCAAAAGCTCTCTAGTGGAAATGTTCTGGGGTCAGATGGATCTGTCCCACCTGGGCAACTGCAGGTGAGTTAAGTGACCTCAGTAAACCTCAATTTCCTTCTCTTAAAATGAGAGATGGGAAGGGGAATATGATGTGTCCCAACATTATTATGAAGAGCAAATGGGGTGAAGTCTATGAAATGTTTAGCACAGTGCTGATAAATATGAAGTATTCAATAGCTGATGTGTTTAGAGTGACAGAGATGGTGGCTGGTCTCACCTGCAAAGACTATTTGTGCATGATTTTCTCAGAATGGTTACCAACTGTGACAGTTTGGACAAAAAGCTGAATGTTACAGGGTCTAAAGGAGAAGATTTGCTTGATTGGTGCCTAAGTAATTGCTGAGGATCAGAAACAGGAGAGTGAACACCAGGCTCTTACTCGGCATAATAACATGACGTTAGATTTTTCTTGAGTACTCTACAATTTCTGGAATAGCTTCACATTTATTGCTACTCCTTTCAGTAGATCTGTGAGGCTATTTGACTTAATGGTCTGCGTGGGGTGTTTGAGATCAGCCTTTACTGGTTTTGAACTGCTTATCTTTCACTTAATACTGTGGATATAAATGTCTAGGTTCCAGTTGGAGCTGTTCCAGCCTGGGGTGACACAGTAGCAAACCAAAACTTAGCTGACCTTCACATTCCTGGTGCTCTGCTTGACCGGGAAAGTCAGCACCCCTCAAATGCCAAGACACCTCTGGGCTGTATGCTTACTTCCATGTTCTTTATTCTTTCTTCTGTGAAAGGCCCCTGACTTCTGCCCCATTTTGTGGTCCTGCGGACCCTTGGGAGCACAGACCGCATGCTTCATGAGGTGTTAAATAAGGTTTGTTTGTATCACCTAAATTGTCTTCTTTAATCATTTTTAAACAAGAGCTCCATGGCTTTGAGCAAGTTGATGAATCTCTCCAAACCTCAATAACATTTATGAAACAGAGTTATTAAGAGGCTTACATGAGCTAATGAGTGAAAGGGCCTGGAATGTAATAGGTGCACATTAACAGATAGTTTCTTTCAGGTGTATCCTGCTGATGTCTGGGAGGTTTCTTGGATAAGATAAAAGTCACACTGCTGTGTGCACTGGGATTAAGGAAGGATCTACCCAAATATTAAATCTAATCTCAAGAAAAGGCAAAAGAAAGGGAGAAAAAACTTGACATTTATAGTTTTTGTGGGTGTGTGTACTTAAACGGTGGAGACTGCCATGTGGTGGGCCATTTTATTAGTCATTGGTTGGACCTGGGGACACAGATCAGGAAGAAAAACAGCACTGTCACTGCTTTGCCCTAAAACAAGAAATGCTGTTTCCATGGTGGAAATACAACTTTGCTGAGCATGTTGCAGCAGTTTGGAGAAGGGACTTGTGTGTGTGTGTGTGTGTGTGTGTGTGTGTGTGTGTGTGTGTGTGTTGAGAGCAGGTGGTAGAGGGGGAGAGTGTTGCAGAAGTAACTACCTTCTAAGGTGAGACAGGTAATAAGAAATGATAGGGATCTTGCTAAACTCAAGAGCAGATACTATCTAGAGGCATTCAAATTTCAATATTCAAAAAACTGTGTCAGCCAAAAAAAAATCCAGTTTCTTGCTGGAATCAGCCTGCAGGGCACCAGCTTTGGTTTAGACTCTATCTGTCATCTGTGGGATGATACTGGGGGTGCCTACCAGTCACCCAGAAAAAATATGCCTCCTATTCTAGTGGCAGAACCTTAAAGAAGATTGGGGGTGGAGCACTGAAGCCCACCTTTGGCTGTCCTGATGAAGCCCCCTGTGATGTCGGACTGGTGGACAGAGTCAGCTTATGTGACAAATTACTTGGGAAACCACAAAATCCTGGAGATTGCCTGGCAGATGGGATGGGGCTAATTCCTATCCGAACATCATCAGTTAGGGTAAGTTTCCCTAACTGAGGGGAATGGAATTGGGACTCAAACTATGGATCACTGAGAAAAGAGGTGCATCTTTAGAAGATTATACCTCTGTGGGTAAAATTGCAATATTTCCAGAATCTCTCGCCTGGCTTTAGTGCATCTCCATATCAATAGGTGTTTCCAAGGGCTGGAGAGAAGTAGTCCATCTCTATATCAGTAGGTAATTACATGGGCAAGTGAGGGCATATCTGGACCGGAGAGGTTGGGTGGGGTCTCCTCTTCTGCAGCCAGATCGAGAGAGACATGGAACCACTGCTTGTAAGAAATAAACGGGTGTCTCCCACTTTATTTCTCCCTTTGACTGATTTAGGTTTCAAAGGTATTTTGCCCTGGGATTTTCCCCCCGGAGTTATATCTGGTGATAGTTGGCAGGACCTCTGAACCTGAAATCTGTCTACATGGGTGTGACACTTGGGTGGGATGCCCCTAGAGATGATGGGGAGATGCCCAGAACCCTCACTGTGGATGGCGCAGAGGCCCCAGTGGCTGCAGTGGTAGAGGGTGCAGCTTCACTCAGGAGCCCCCTATCTGAGGGGCTTCCAGTTTGGGAGCCCCTGGTGGGGAATTGGTCTAGGGTAAAGCACCTCCTAGAGGGGTGGGGCCTTCCCCAGAATTGGGGAAGGGTAGAGACACGAGAAGCTGCGGAATTAGCCCTCCGTGAGGTAGAAGACTACTTAGAGGCCCTGAGTGGTCATGTAGCAGCTGGGATTGTAGGATCTCTTTTCCTCAAAATAGAGGAAAGTGTTATCGAGGACAGAAAGAGAGAGGGTTACCAAGGAGAGAGAGAGGGTTATTGAGGAGAGAGAGACTTTGGCAGGAGAGAGACACACTTCAGCATCACTTGGAGAAGCTGGGAAATGTCCTATGGGATGCCCTTAAGAAAGAGAGACAGTTATGGAGAAGATGGATGGCACTCCTGAAAGATACGTTCGCAGCGAAGGAGGAGGCAGTCAGAGAACCGCATTACAGGAGGCTGTGGGGGTGGAGGGAGGAAAGAGCGGTGCCTTCAGCCCTGGAGATGGTAGAGGGGATGTTGGGAGAGGATGAGGGGTGTGGCTGAGGGCCGATCTGTTGCTGAGACCACTGCCCCAGCCTCTCCTGTATTAAAGGCCCTCCTGGCTATAATTAGAATTTGGTTTTAGGCTGAGGGACCACATGAAAATTAGGTTAATGGTTATGGTTCCATGTGGGTGAAGGTGAGGAGGGAGGTTAGGGGCTGGACTTAGGGTTAGGGTTAGGGTAAGGGTTGTCTTTTGGTGTAGGGTGATGATATCGTTACAGCGAGAGTTAGGCTGTAATTCAGAAAGTAAAAATGCAACAACCGCAGGCTCCTCAGGGGGAGGAGCCACCCCCATGCCAGGTCGTGGAGCACTCCATGCTCCGCCCCTACACCCAAGATGAGCGGGTGCGCATGAGCGTCCAGTATCAGCAGAAGCTGTTGGAACCTCTGCTTACATGGCTTCTGTGTCTCTGGGTTGTGGAGGTAGAAAACATTATGTCAGTTTCTGAAATGGGTAGACTGGCTTCCCTGATGACTCACCCTTCCCTCTGGCAGTGGTTGCAAAGTGCCTTTCACACCTCAGGGAATTGGGTGCTTCTGGATTGGATGACAGCAGCCATCAGGTCAGTTTGGCCTAATCAGGGTGATTTACCATAATTACCCACTAGCTGGAAAATATATGCAAAGCTCCAGCAGGTGTTATGGGAGCTGGGCATGAAAAAATATCATCTATGATATTTGTCACTCACTGAAGAGGAGTTGTCCACCATAGGAATGAGAAATCTCGTGCTCCACACAGCTCCCCCATCTATCTTTGGGTCCCTAGTGACTATTCTTGCCCCCAACATAGGGCAACCCATAAGTGAAGCTACTCATACTTCAGCAGATCTGGGGGAGGTTGAAAGAATAAGAGCTTGGAAGGAAGTATGGGCTACGACTGAAAGGAGTGGTACAAAGGGCCCTGTGAAGGTCTCAAGGACCCAGATGTGAGTTGATCTGATGAAGTCTGGGGTAATGAAGAAAAACTTGGTGGGCAGCCCAACTGGATGTTAGAACTGTGGCACCAATTAAAGCCAGAGAAGCATCTCTAGCCTGTAAGGTCTAGGACACAGAAGCCGGAGGCAAAGCCCCATGTCCAGCCTGTGTCCTTGCAAGACTTCCCGGGGGACAGTACTCAGGCTCTGCCTGGGCCCTCATGCCTACAGGAGGATGATTGGGCATCGCTGTTCAACTCAGGGGAGAGTCAAGGCCCCCACCTTGGGGGACGCCATGGGCACTGGAGGCCGCGTGTAGAATTAGCAATTAATTGGTCCCCTGTGAATGTACAATGTGTCCTGGCAGTGGTGGACACAGGAGCTGAATGTTCCCTGATTGATGGCAATGCTGAGCATTTTCCTGGGCCACCTGCTGTGATAGATGGCTGTGGGGATAAGGCAATTAGAGTGAAGAAAGCCCAAATCCCATTGGGGATAGGGTGTTTACCCCCAAACGACTGTACTGTGTACATGTCTCCTATCCCGGAATATATTTTGGGGGTCAATATCCTGCAGGGTCTGTGGTTACAGACCACTGCAGGTGAGTTCTGACTGAGGGTACGTGTGGTAAAAGCAGTTCTGAGGGGACATGCTAAACACCCATCTGTAGCTCTGCCTGTACCTCAGTGAGGGACAAATAATAAGCAATATAAATTGCCTGGGGTGGGAACAAGGAAATTGGAGAAATACTATAGGAGTTGGAGAAGGTGGGCATCATAAAGGCCACTCATAGTCCTTTTAATTCCCCAGTGTGGCCAGTGAGAAAGCCAGATGGCTCCTGGCATATGACTGGACTACAGGGAATTGAATAAAGTCACACCCCCTTTGCATGCTGCTGTCCCCTCTAGAGCAGCCCTTATGGACACCCTCAGTCATGAACTAAGGATGTATCATTATGTTGTGGACCTTGCTAATGCTTTCTTCTCTATTGACATAGCACAGGAAAGTCAGGAACAGTTTGCCTTCATGTGAGAAGGCTGGCAGTGGACATTCACTGTCCTTCCACAGGGATACCTCCACAGTCCCATCATTTGTCATGGACTTGTAGCCCAGGACTTGTCCACATGGAAGAAACTTCAAACGGTGTGGCTGTATCACTACATTGATGATATTATGCTCACATCTGATTCTCTTGCGGATTTAGATGGGACAGTTCCTAGACTGCTGCAACATCTACAGGAGAAAGGATGGGCTGTGAACAGCACCAAGGTTCAGAAACCTGGTTTGTCTGTAAAATTCTTGCGGGTTGTCTGGTTGGGTGAAACTAAAGTTATTCCTGAAGCAGTTATCGACAAGGTCCAGGCTTTCACCACCCCTACTACTGTGGCAGTATTATAAGAGTTTTTGGGCCTTTTGGGCTACTGGAGAGTGTTTATCCCACACTTGGCACAAATTCTAAAGCCCTTATACTGGTTGGTATGAAAGGGCATTAGGTGGGACTGGGATGAGACATGTGCAGCTGCCTTTACTGCTGCCAAGCGGGCAGTCAAGGCCATACAGGCCATGAGTGTAATGGACTCATCAAGGCCCTGTGAATTGATGTTCATGTAACTGAAGATGGTTATGGACGGGGCCTTTGGCAGCGGCTTGAATGGACACACCAAACTACTGGATTCTGGTCACAACTATGGAAAGGAACAGAGGTCCGGTACACCTTGATAGAGAAGCAACTGGCTGCTCTGTACCATGCCTTGCTTGCTACGGAGCCCATCACCGCAACAGCTCCGACCAAAGTAATAACTACCTATCCTATCATGGGGTGGGTGTGAGACTGGACCAAAAGGCCACGGAGTGGCGTGGCACAGATACCTACACTGGCCAAATGAGGGACATATTTACAGCAGTGCGGTGTCCTCTCCACTACCCCCTTAAGTGGAGAACTCCAATGCTTACTGGGGCCGGTGACCTATACCAGTGGAAAGCAGGAGGAACTTGCTTTTGAGCCATTGGTAGCCAAGAGGGAAATACCCCTATACCTGAAGATGCTTGGTATACAGATGGCTCTAGTTGTTGGCAGCCCCTGAAGTGGAGGGCTGTGGCTTTACATCCTAAGACTGAGACAATATGGATGGAGGGTAGAGAGGGGAAGAGCCGCCAATGGGCTGAGTTACAGGCAGTATAGCTAGTGGTCACCAAGGAGCGCTCCCCTATAGGTGTCTGCACTAACAGCTGGGCCTTCCATCGGGGATTGGCCCTGTGGCTACCAACAAGGTACTATGCCAACTGGATGGTTGATCACCAGCACCTTTGGGGGCAAGAGTTGTGGTGAGACCTAAGGGCCTCTGGTCAGACTAAGACAGTTACTGTATATCATGTGACTGGCCATTTGACTTTGGCATCCCTGGGGAATGATGAAGCAGACACATTGGCCAGGTGCATTGGCTAGAAGGAAAGCCTGCCTCTGATGTAGCCCAGTGCTTACATCAGTGTTGCACACAGAGCAAAAGACAATGTGGGCTGTAGCCCAAAGGTGGGGCTTGCCAGTGACCTTTGAGGAAGTCAGCAGAGGCTAGAAGGAGCGCCAGGTGTGTTCCAAGAGGAACTTACGCTGAATCCTACAGCAACATGAGATAATAGTAAGGGGGCCAATACCCTTTGTCAGGTGGCAGATAGACTGTATTGGGCCTCTGCCCATATCGAAAGGATATCCGTATGCCATGACTTGTGTGGACACGGCTACTGGACTATTGGTTGCTTTTCCTGCATGTCATGCAGATCAGCAAGCCACCAAGAGGGGGCCTAGAGCGTCTCTTTGTAGCCTATAGCTGGCCGCAGGTGACTGAGAGCAATCAAGGCATCCACTTTACTGGACATGCATCATAAGAATGGGTGCAGCAATTAGGAATAAAGCTGAAGTTTCATGTACCATACAACCCTATTGGGGCAGTCATGATAGAGAGGTACAATGGTTTGTGAAAATCTGGCCTGAAGTCTGACACCAATAGTCTATGGGGCTGGTTTGTTTATGGACAGTGCTATGATGTTTGAATGCGAAGCCTTGAAAAGGAGCCTTGAGCTATGGGGACATGCTAACACACATTGCTGCCTCTCCTATACAGCTGTATGTGCAAACCAAAGAGGAGTTATTAAAGCCAGGATATGGTCAGCAGAGCAACGTCCTGCTGCCAGCCCCTACTGCATTAAACCCTGGAGACACTGTTGAATGGACCTGGCCCTGGACATTTTAACACATGGACCAGCGATGGCTGGCCCTTCTGGCACCTTGGGGAAAGGCCTGGAAGCTGGCCTCCTGTGTATTCCTGGAGTAACAGCAGAGTGGACCAAAAGATCACGGCAGTGTATCAGAATGGCTGGGAGGTAAGAGCATCTAATGGGGAAGGTTTGTTTTATCGTTATGGCCAGTACATGTACCTCCTGTAACACTATATATTGACACATTAGTAACTCCCACAGGGATGGGGGTGAAAGTCTGGTATACTAGACCAGGACGAGATCCCATTCCTGCCACTGTCCTATCACAGGACCACTCTCTTGCATGAATCCTACCTGATGGACTAGATTTGCCTATGTTGGTGTCATTAAAACATGTGTCTTATCACCCTTAAGGTTAGTTTCTTCTACGGTCCCTGTGGCCTGGATACACCCCCTGGCTGCAGCGGCCATGCGACAAATGCTCTGAACTCCTTACCTGTTCAGCTACTGATTGCCTATGGAACAGGCTAGCTATGGAGTAAATCTGCATAGGACTTTAAACTTAGCTGAATCCTCCAGTTTAAGGATTATCATGATTTTATTGCTGTTGCTATTGTACGTTATTAGTCTGGTTACAATGCTCCAGTTTTCTCGCCCTGGGGCCATTGCAGAATATAAGGAATAAGTAGATTGTAAGGCGAGATTTCTGAGGGGGTGGGCTGTGGGTAAAATTGCAATATTTCCAGAATCTCTCCCCTGGCTTTAGTGCATCTCCATATCAATAGGTGTTTCCAAGGGGTGGAGAGAAGTAGTCCATCTCCATATCAGTAGGTAATTACAAGGGTGAGTGAGGGTGTGTCTTGACCAGAGAGGTTAGGTGGGGTCTCTTCTTCTGCAGCCAGGTAGAGAGGTGCTGCTTGTAAGAAATAAATGGGTTTCTCCCACTTTATTTATCCCTTTGACTGATTTCGGTTTCAAAGGTATTTTGCCCTAGGATTTTCCCTCTGGAGTTACAACCTCATTTTAAATTGTGGAGTAAATCCAGGAATAATGGTATGTCCATAAAACAACCTCTTATAATAGGTTTAACTTTTTGGTTTTCTTCCCATAATCACAGGAATAGTTATGTTTAGTGTTCATCCGGAATCTGAAATTTGTGTAGAATTTCCTTTAGATAGACTAACTTGAGAGTATATTCACAATTAGCCATGTATTGTGGTGGTATACAGAGTTAAAGAACTGGATTATAACAGTAAACTGAGCTTTCCCTATATTCATTCTGCAGCTCCAGTAGAAGAGACAATAGGTCCAGGAGTTCCAGAGGGCAACTGTCCTTGAAGTGAGTAGTGATCCATGAAGGTGAGGATGACAGCAGAGAATGGCTGCAGCACAGAGCTGAATTAGCAGTAAAGACGAGACCTCCTTTTCCCAACATACACTGACATAGCAATAGTGGTTTTCATTCTGGCTGCATATTAAAATCACCTGGGGAGGTTTTAAAATGCCCAGTGTCCAAGCTGAATTAGAATTGAATTAGAATCTTTGAGGGATGAGACCCAGGGATCAATGTTTTAAAAGCACCTAAATGACTCCAATATATGACCAAAATCGAAAACTGCTCTTGGTAACCCTTGTCAGAGAAGAGCAGGCAGGTTGTCATCTGGGTTTATAGGTAAGAAAAACTGAAGTCCAATGAAGTGAAATGATATGTTCAAGACCAAATGACAGCTTTGGCATAATTTTTTTGATAGATTCCCAGGTTTTGTGTAAGGACCACCTTTCTGGTGGTCATTCCCATTTTCTTGATCATTCTGGAATTCTGTAAGAAGTTGCTTCCTGAGAATAATTTATATTTTTGAAAGGATTATTTCTGCTCCCTAAAAGGATGGGAATGGACATATTCAAACCAAATAATCAGGGTAAGTGTTTGAATGACAAATGCAGAGAAAGGATGTCAATCCTGGAGCAGTCTGGGAAGCCCATCCTTCTGAGATAGTTGATGGGACCATAAGTGGTGGGGCCCCTCAGCCTGTCATTAGACTGGGTCTTTGATTCCTTGTGGTGATTTGGGAGTGATCAAAGGTTTACTATGTCCTTACTGGAGGCTGCTTCCCATCAGAATTCAAATACTTACTGTGAAGCTTCCCTTATTTAAAACTGAGTTAAGATTTGAATGGAAGTCTTTTCTTTCCCAATTTTTATTTTAAAAAGAAGTCTCAGATTTTCAGATAAAACCTATTTTACAACTTTCAGATTCTTGTTAAAACAATTCTGTGGCCCAAGGACAATTTGGGCTTTAAGGAAATAGCTCTAGAAGTGAAGAGAATTACTGTATCTTGGAAGAACTCTGGGTTCTGTTAGAGCCTATTTATTTTTCAGGAATGTTCAGGGAGAAAGGAAACTTCATTGTTTCAGTACAGAAGAGAATATAAGAGGAACCCTCATGGAGAATCTTGTGGAGACAGCAACACCAAAAAGACATAAAATCAGCCTGAAATTACCTTGAACCAGCATCAGAAGTGCTGGCTTCTACTCAGGACTTTGCCACCAGTCAGCTCACTGGGGCCCCTTAGCCACAAGATGGGGTTCTGCTAACCATTTTCTATGTAGTCCTTTCTAGTACTAGGAGTATAGGAGGAGCACATGGCTTTTAATGAAGTGATGTTGGAATGTGCTTTATCATTTCCATTTGAAAGCTAACTATACCTATGGTATTTTCTTTTATTATCAGAAATTCCATTTAACTTGAATAATTTAGAAATCAAGGTATAGTAAGAGAAATCATCCAGCCCCCACATATACAGTCAGTGGCAGAATTGGACTAGAGGAAAAAAAAAAAAAGACAATTCAGGTAAATGTAATAGCTCAAAGGACAGGTTGAAGAGCCAGAACAAGTCTTTGTTTCTTGTCTTGGCTGTGGGCGGAGCTTAGTCACCTGTCTGGACCCCCATTGCTGCTGTCTACCTAGATGAAGGTGACTAGCTAATTCTTTTAAATGCACTGCAGTTTGGTTAAAATGAGAGCCAGTTTGCTTTCCTGATACTTCTAAGTAATGGAAGAAGAATTCATTAAAGAGTAAGACAATTACCAATTTGTAAGAGGACTGAGGAACATGTTAATCATTACCATGGGGACACCATCCGCAATATCCCAACTGTGGACACTTCTCCAGGATGACTCCATTTCTTTAACAACTACATTTCAAGAAAATAATTGTTGAGGGGTGAATCTATAGATTCAAAAGAAATGTGAGAAATTAGCAAACAATTATGTGGACATTATTTGACTTTTGATTTAAAAAAGCAAAACAGCCGCCAAACAGAATTATATTTGGGACAATTAGAAATGTGAACAGTAAGTAGATATTTGCTATCAAGGAATTATTGCTAAATTTTGATGACTTAATGGCATTGTGGTTTCTAAACTAGACTCCTCAATTTTTAGAGTTACATAGTGAAATAGGTACAGATTAAATTACATTGAATTTGCTTCGAATTAGTATAGAAGGGGAAAAGGGATAGCAGTATGACTGAAACAAGACTGGAATAAATTGGTAATTTTGAGGCTGGGTGAGGGGTACACAGAGGTTCATGGTAACTTTCTGTCTACTTTTGAATATGTTTAAAATTTTCCATGAAAAGAAAAAAAAATGTAGATGAAAAACTGTTATGTAGTAAGGAAAGAATCTTATGGAGAATAAAGAACCGTTTTGAGATCATCAGCATTTAATGCCCTCCTCCTCCCTACCAAGACACTGTAGCAGCAGCTCACAGAAACAGATTCCTGACTCAACTGGATTCATCAGTCCAGACAACCAGTGACAACCAGAAACTGGCTGGGAAAGGGATTTTTCCCAAATAGCGTCTTGTTGGAACATGTTTTTTTCAATTCACAGTAAAGAAAGCACAAAGACCAAAGACAAAACAAAAAAACAAAAAACTCCGACTCTGGATTTTTTTTTACCCTAATAATTTGTGGTAGGTTTCTTTATTTTTTGAATATAAAGTGACAGAAATAATTTGCCATTAGAAAAGAGAAAGAATCTTTGACTATTTACAGCTTTTATACATCACAAAGTTTTTCTCGTTTTTATGTTGTGTCTCTTTTTTTTTTTAATCATTTTAATTTTTGTTCCTGCGTTCATTTGAACAAGTCCAAACTGGAAATCTATACAGCTCACAAAAAAGCCCTCCACCCCAAAGACCCCCCACCCCCACCCAACCCCAATGAGAAACAAGATAAATCAAAAGAATGAAATTAACTTATTTCTTTTTTTAAAGGTAAGTCGTTTGCTTATATATATACTTGTATTTTTTTTCAAGTTCAAACACCAAAATCCAAGAGAGAAAGGAAAAATTAAAAGACCCAGTCATCCGCCCCCTCCCCCCACTCCAGAATCTCAGTTGATACCTGCACGTCCAAAATAGGAAGTATATATTTACAGAAAACAAAAACAAAACAAACAACAAAAAGAACTTGGAGGTGGATAGGCTGGGGATCTGAGAGTCAAGAGGAAGGCGAACTGGCCCCAGGGAAAGTGATGGGATCTGGGCCTCACAGAGTCAACGCAGGCCTGAGTCATCTGTGCTTTTCCTTGGGAGGACACCCACTGGGAGAGCTACAGACACGTCCCCTCCACTATGTTTCCTGGGGAGGGGCACGGCTCTACGTTTGCAACCCAACCCCAGTGGATTTGTATTTCGTGGTTTCCATAGTCACCACCCCTGCCCATCCTCATGCACACATGCGTGCCACATGTGTATGCCCTTAGACACACACACGTGCGCCAGTCATTGTGGCCAAGTGTAACTGTGACACTGCTAGAGCTCTGGCATCTGTCAAGTGGAGAGGAAGAGATTTGCCCTCAGGGACCAGAGCTCCTTGCCCTATCTTGTCCCTTCTCTGATCTCCACTGTAATATGCCATCTAGCTTCCCGAAATGTTTCCACAAGCCTCAGGCTGACTCTGAAGTATTAGTGCTGGGATGGTCATTGGGTAACAAAGCTTCTGTGAAGATTTGCCTCCCACTTCCTGCAAATCCCCTTAACAAACAGCTGCACCCAACTAACCAGGTGCCAGAGACAACCTAAGAGGGGACCTCTCAGGCAGAGGCAATGGAAACTGCTTTTCTGCTCACCTTGGAAAAGGTGCATGCCCAGCAGTCAGAAAGCAAAGAGGAGGCATGACAAAAGCATCCTTGGCTAGCTTCCCTAGCTTGTTCCTAAATGGGATTCTGTTAGTCTTCAGGCATAAAGCACAGTATGACCCCTTGAACTGGCTGCAATATCCTCCCAAACAAGAACTCAAGGCGTGGCATTTAGACAAGCCAGGATGAACACGATTTAATCTTCTGGGGAAAATGCCAGGCAAGACATGGCTAAGCTACGGGCTCCCTTAGCTGGTGGACAGAGAAGTTGAATGGGCAGCAGCCATGGCTGTGATCAAATCCATGCTCTGCTCAAGATTCCTTGGCGGTGCGGAGAGCTAATCTAGCTCTAGAAACGGTTGAACAGCTTCTGTCTCTTTTCATGTTAGGAGTTTTGTTTTTTGTTAAGGGCACAGGAAATGAGATAGAATCAGCACACCATCTGTGTCAGAAATCTGGAACGTTCCTGGGTGCGAGCTCTAGGTTGTTCTTGCTCCATCTTCAAAAGCCAACACAGTAGATTTTGTCCCCCTGTCTCCCTTGGTCAAGTTTCTGACTTTTTCAGGCCCCTCCCTAAAAGCCCCCACTGTTCCCTTCTCCTGTGGTCCCACGCAAAGCCCTTTCCTTCCTACTTCTCTCCTGACCTTCTAATCCTTTTGCCCAAGGCTTTAAAAGACTTTCGATCATTTCCTTATGTTACTGTCACACTGTTCCTCTGTGTCACAAAAGAAAATACTAAATAAAAATGATCAGAGAAAACTTCCCTTTAGCAGGACTGGCCAGAAGCAGAGCTGCTTTCCAATCCTTGTACTTCGGTTTTTTTTTTTTTAAAGATAAACGAGAATAAAGGTGAACAAAGAATTATGATTCTCCCAAGGAAACTAACTTAGGTAGGGAGCTTTGAAAAGAGAAAGGACAAGATTTACTAGAAAAATGTGTTCTTCCCAGAGCAGATGTCAAAATGTGGCCTCAACCCATGACCACATGTGCTGACTGCTAAGAAGATACGCTGTGGCCTATCACGGACAGCAATGGAGTTTTTAGTGGAAGTTAAAAAAAAAAAAAGAACGATAGCATTGAAGCCAAGGTACCAGAGTTCTGTGTGGCATCAGACCGTATGTCCAGAATTCACAGCCTTACCACCTCACTCTGACAAAGAGACACCAGGATGCATCCCAAATGCCTGAAAGTCTTTCCTGGGGGAGTCACCATGAGAACCCCGAGATCTCTGGAATATCTCTCAATACTCAGACTTTCACCCCAGATGACCAGCCAGGTACATCTCCCATCTGTGCTCATTGCCCATCCTTTGTGAACTCCCCAAATCCTCCCATGAGTCCATGGTCCGACAGCCCCCAGCCTGATGACCCCTTTGCCGCCTTGCTCTCGCTAAGCCTGGCCATTCTCTGAGGTCTCTGCAGCCCTCTCCAGGGGCAGGCATTCCTTCCCGCCGTTCCCCAGGGCACTGGGCCTGGCAGGGAGTAGGTGGCTCTTGCTCCTCATTACCACTTCCAGACCATCTGCCCTCCCCCTTCCTTAAAAATCAAATCAAACTAACAAACCAGGATATCAGACTCTTTCAGCTGCTTCCCTCGCTTGAAGTAGTAATTTAAATACTAGTGAATCTCATTTCTGCCACTGTCTTCAGTTCCGTTCACATCATACGTTTGCTTGGCTCTGATAGCAACTGAAACTATCGTTCCAACACCCTGGCCTCTGCTCCTTCAGTAACTTTCACCCCCACCCCCTCACTTCGGCCCCTCACCCACCCCAGCCCCCAGCCCGTGTGTCTACCAATAACCACAACCTCTCTGTAGCTGAAGCCTCGGGCTCAATTTTACTCAACTCCTAATTTCCACATTACTCCTTCTGGAACCTGATTCAATAATTCAGTGACCACAGCCAGCATCACAAGCCCTACCCCCTCCTACACTTCCTAATTTCTGATTCCTTAAAAATCCTCTTTTCTCCTCACCCCGCTTGGATTCTGTGGCCCGCCGTAATCACTATTTTGCACTTGCCATTAACTGTGTGTCTTTTGCTCCCTCCATTGCATTCACCTGTTCAAACTCCAGCCCTGCCTAAATCCAGCTCTGCACTTTGTCTAAGCAGCTGAATGTGGCAGAAGAAAACATCTTCAGTTCCTTTTAAACGCATGACCATGAGAACTTGAAGTAAGCCCTTTGTGCCACCTAGCATGTCTCTTACATTTTCTTGGTCTCTTTACTCTTTTGCTGCATGTCTCAATGAATAATCAGTGACTTCTTCTCTTCCCAAACCTCCAATATCTATTCCCCAACCCTCACTCTTATCAGATGAACTCCCTTTGTGTTTCACTCAGGAAACAATCAGGAAACACATGGTCCCACCATCACACCCGCCTACCTGCATCTGTGCTCAGATACACCATCTCCTATTACTATACAGACCTGGTTAGGCTCCCAAAGCCAGTCCTTTCCCCTTGTGCCCTAGAGCCCATCCCCTCTCACTTCATCAAAGACATCTCTCCGACAATTATCCCTCTCTTCAAGCATTACCAATTCTTCCTCTCTACCGGATCCCCGGGGTTCAGCATAAAATGGGCTGTGATTTCTTCCCCCATTCTGAAAAAATTCCTCCTTGAACCTTGAACATTGTTTACCATCTGTTGCTATTTCTATGTTCCCTTTACAGCAAAACTCACTGCTTCCTCTCCTCCCAGTGTTGAGCCCACCCCATCATGCTTTTGTCCCCAGCAGACCACTGAAACAGCTGTTTCCCAGCTCACCAGTGGAATGACCTCCATGTCTCCAGATCGTTTTATTCTATTCAATAGTAGTGCTTGATTACTCCCCCTGGCCACTCCTCCCACTGCTGGTTCCTCATTCCCCAGGGCTCAGACCAGGGACTCTTCAATCTGCACTGTCTCCCAGATCTAGTCTCATGGTTTCAAATACCACCCAAATGCCCATGAATTCCAAATTTATATCTTCAGGCTCTACCTCTTTCCTAAACTCCAGGTTCATATATACAATAGCTTAATCAGCATTTCCACTTGGATGCCTGGTGGACATCTTAAACTTACTATAAGGCTCTCTTCCCCAGTCTACTTCTGTAAGATTCCTGTGTTATTAATGGTGACTCCGAACTTCTTGTAGCTGAGGCCAAAAATTCTAGGGTCACTCTTTTCTTTTGCAATATCTAATTCATCAGAAAATACTTCAAGATATTTCCAGAATCCAACCACTTCTTACCAGCTCCACTAACACCATGGACCAAGCCATTGTCATCTTTTATCTGGATTAATGTAATAGCCTCCCCAAAACCTTGTTGCTGTTTCCATTGCCTTCCCTCTCATAGGATGTTCTCAACCCAGCAGCCACAAGACTTTTTATAAAAGCAGAAATCGGGTCATATCACTTTCTACTCAGAACCTTCTAATGACTTCTCATCTTGCTCTTGGTCAAAGGCCTTATGATGGCCTACAAAGTCCGTGGATCAACGCCACCTGTTTGACCTCATGTGTCACCCTTTACCCCTCACTCCTGGGACCCCTAGCTCTTCCTCAAGTACGTCAATCAGGTGGTTTGACCTCAGGGACTTTGCAATTGCTTTCTCTTTGTCTGAAAAGCCCTTCACGTAGAAAGCTCCAAGGCTCACTCCCTTATTTCTTTAAGCCTTTGTTCAAATGTCATCTTTTCATAGAAACTTTTTCTGTCCACCCTATAAAAAGTAGCAACCCACACCCATTCTATCATCCCCACCCCCTTAACATGCCTCATTTTTCTCCACAGCACTTTGAAGTAGCTGGCATGAAATGTATTTATTTATTGTCTATTTCCTTTTATCAATACGTATGCTTCACGAGGGCCTGAACTTTGTGTTGTTCACTTTGGTATCCCTGGCATGGGGTTTCCAGTCAATAAATGTCAACACATGAATAAACTATCTCTCCAAAACCTGCTTCTATACATCTCCCAAAATGATGTGTTTCAGTAAAAACAACAAAAATCTAGATGCTTATTCTAAACTTTAACCAAATATCCAAATGACAAGAGCAGAGCTCACTGTCCAGGCTCCTTTCTGATCTGAGAATTGTCCTTGGGTTTATTAATTTTTTTAATAATTAAGAAAATGACTTCAATCAATGACTGCTTACCTCTCTCCTTCTATTGTCTACCTCCTAACTCCCTTGTGGCTATAGTAGAATTTATAGATTCTGTATTTGGAAGGATCATTTAATATTTTGACCTTTCTGGTTTGCCCAGAACATGTGATCTACTGCCCTTCAGTGATATTTTATACCTTGAAAGATCATGTCGAGTCAATACATTCCATGTTCATATGTGTAAAACTCAGGATTAAATCAATCTGTAAAATGCCTACTTATAATCTAACCTACCAATTTCCTGCCTGAAGTAAATTGTAGTCAGATTAGAAACCTGGGGAAAGGAAGAAATAATTTTATTTAAAAGATTTTTCTCTTTCAGAGGTGACTTAACTTTGTGATCTGAAATCATTCCAAAACTGAAAAAAAGTTTCCTCTAATTCTATCCCTTGATATATTTTGTTCTCCACAGGGGCCCTTTGACTTCCCAGTTGACGTGAATGGAATCATCGTGGGTCAAAGGCTCTTCTACTCAGAATCTTCTTGACTAAGAGAATGGAAGTCATTTGAGAGGAGCTGCCCTAAAGGTCTGTGGATGAGTTCTTGAGGAGGTGCAGTGCTTCTCCGTGTTTTTCTGGAAGGAAGTCTATGTCTCTCTCTACCATCTGTCTGGCACCATTTTTCTAGATCATCAAGAGTAGCCCAGCTTCCCTCTTGCCAGAGCTCACAGGTAACAGTGAACAAATCTCTTCAGGAATAAACCAGAGCCTCAGGGTGTTGGTGTCATTGTTTCTTGACCCCAAACCTTCTACCCTGATTTCTCTCTTCCTTGCTTTTAAATTTTTCTCAGCTCAGTTAAGAGTATTTTTTCAGAATAAAGCTTTTTGTTACTTGTCACTGAATCTTTCCTATTTCACCTTCTCTCTCTCATCCCAATAGAGACCCGTTAATGGTTAAAAATAATGTACAACAGCTCACTGGGTGAGCTATGTAGACATTCAGTGACCTTAGAGCCCAGGAGAGCTGAGGAAAGTCCTATCACCTGCATGTTCAAACGGAACCCAAGCATCCCCTGTCACACAGGGCTTGTGCTTGGAACCAAGAAAAAGGAGAGAAGGCAGCGACAGCCACAAAATGCCTCCACGCACACAGCAGTCACCTTAATCAAAGTTCCAGTACACATCCTCACAGAGGCTGCTTAGTATTCCAAAGCACACTCCTCTCCACTGGCAGGACTGCAGGCTGTCACTGGAGGGCGCACACTCTCCTAGCCCCTGACCCTGAGTTGGAGCACCTGGTAATAAAGCCTTTCTTGTTCACACATCATTCTCCTCTTTATCTTCTCCACCTTCCCAGGTTAAAGAATATTGAGAAACCCTGAGAAATTATCAAGAGTTTCTTTGAATAATCTAATAGTTTACATAATAATGCAGTTTCAGGAATTCATCCCTCCTTCATAGGTAAGAGGTGATCCCAAACCATGAAGAGGAAGCAGGAGAGACACCAAGAAGGTGGGGAAGGGAGGCAGAGTTTCTGGGTGAGGAACCTGGGAGGTTCAACAACAAAGCCCCCTTTGCAATGACTAAAAGCATAAGGTATTTTTGGTCTGTTTCCTATTATAGCTATCATCCTTTTTGTTCAGTGCCAACCACTTAAATCTGTTTCGGGATCATGGCTGCCAGGAAAGGAAAGAGGAGAACAGGGACCTCAAAGAAGAAATGGCTCCGGGGAAGAGAATGAGAACCCTGAAGATAGTCACGAGTCAATGAAATATGCTGATTCTATTCACTCTTCATGAATTTCCATACCAAATTTTGTCCGTAGAATGTTTCACTGGTGATGACCAAATAAAAATTTCTCCACGATGTGGGAGAAACAAAATGAAACAGAAACAAAGAAAATTAGAAAACCATGATGACTGACCCAGAAGGTCATAGTTTTGTTCTTGGTCTCATTTATCTTCCCATCCACCTGGCCTTTGCCCAAGCAGCCTTGTGTAGATTATTTTTCCATGTAAACTATATTCAGCAAGAGGCCAAGGAGAGGTGTGAGCTGCCCTGGTGCCAGTGGCCAAATGGACAAGCCTGGCTTAAGGAGAAATCCAAACTACAGTATGGGAGAAATTGCATTCTGCCCATCTTAGTGAGGAGTTTTAAGCTCACGTGGAGGGTCCTCAGCAGAGAAATCGACTTCGCCCTCTTCTGTCTTTCCATAGGGCACCTAGCACCCAGGCCCACTTGAATCTACCCCACTTGGGAAGGTATCCTCATTGTGCGTATGCTCTCAGCTTAGCAACTTCAGTCTTGTACAGATGTGAGTTTCCTTTGTAAACCGATTCCTTCATGCTTCCCTGAGCCAGCCTTGGGGCAGCTCTGCTTGAGGGTTGCCTTTTCTGTTTCTACTATATTCTTTAATACTAAGCACAAGAGCTCTATGGTTTCAATTAAATAATTCTCTCTTATTTCATACCCTTAGGGTCCCTGTGAATCCTTTTATCCCCCCACCGCAATGAATAGAGCTGTAGCGTAGCCGGGAATGGTCATCTCAGGGGAGATACTCCAAATGCTCGTCAGCCATTGGTCCTGTTACCTGTCATTGAGGGGCGTCATGATCCAAGCATCTGTAATGACACCCATGTGAAAGATGGAGTCTCCATGGAGTCAAGATAAGGTAGCACCCCCCCACCACCTTAGCTTACTATGATACCATCATGATTTCATGTGGCCTATTGGGAGGCAAAAAGGAGAGAAAGGATATTTGCAATTGGCATGATTCTGAACTCTGAACTTAAAGAGGGGTCTAGTGCCCTCCTCTACATCATTCACACGTGGGGATAAAACTCACTTCCTCTCTCTGCCCATATTCTTTCCTGAAGCCAGGCTCTGGAAATGACTACACTGTGCAACTGATGGGATGGAAGACTCCCCACTCACCACTTTAAGGATGTTTCCATCTTCCTACTTCCTCTTCTATCTTCCTCTAGGGACAGGATGTATTAATGAAATGCTACATAAAGCTTAGGACCCTTAGAGCTCTTTTCCCGCTTTTAGTAGAAGCAAAATACTCTGTGAACCAACATCTGTTCTGTGGCACCAACTAAAAATACTACTCTTTGGAAAGACTGATTAATACTTCCTGAGCGTGATGCCATTTATCAGTGAACAGGTAGACTGCCCAAGATAGTGGCAGCAGGATTCTGTGGTCCCTGGGTGCTTAAAGAATTCCCCATTATAATCTTGGGGCAAAGCCAAGGTTTCCTAAGAATTCTCAAGAGACCTTTATTAGTCTTCACAATGCCCATGTCTCCCTTCCTTCAAGCAGGCAATAAATATTTTATTATGAATCTGGGGGATCTAGATCCTTCCTTCTGGAATTCACTGCATATATGAACTTCTTCATGCTTCCACAACTAACTCATGGTTAGCACTGGAATCAAGCTTGTTGTGTTTGAACCTGGCTCAAGTACATCTGGGTCCCCCAAAGAAGCATCTAAGGGGTTCTCCCTTGAGGTTGCCTTCCTCTCTGTGGGCTGGCCAAAACTATCATGACTTCCTCATGCACATTCCTGAAGGCTCCCTTCCCCATATAACAGTCTGGAAGAAATTCTGTCAATTTTTCTTGAGCTTTTTATTTGTGTGGGTTACATGCTAATAAAAATTTTTAAATAATAAAAAATTATTAACAATGTCTTACCCCACAAAACTCAAAAACATTTTTGTTATTTGGCTTTCAAGTCTTCTTCATTATGGAAACTTTTCTCCCCCTTTCTCATTTTCCCAGTTCTCACATCGTTCTTACCCCTTTTGACTTGTCTCCTTAGACTCATATGGACTGTGAGGTATGTGTGTGTGGAGCATTCTGTGGAGAAGACAAATTTCCAATGGGAAGATTTGGATAAATCAGCTGCCTGCCATTCATGATTTTTCTCTACCATGAGATGCTGAACATAGGGTGGGCTGGACATTCTTGGCAGCACTACTCAGAGAGCTAGGCTGAGAGACATTCAGACAAGTTTTGGTGCTATAACCTTGGTTTTGGAAAATCATCAAATTTTGTGGTGCTCCAACATTTTTATCTATAGAATTAAAAGGTGATGCTATTCCATGCCAAAGGAGACTATTTGTAGAAACTGTTATGATAAATTGTCCCATATCCTCACATCAATGACTTTGATTTACTCAGAATGCACCACAGGCTATAATGTGGGCCGTTGGTGACCCTAGAAACCATCCCTCTCCAAGGAGGGACAGCAGGGTCAGGCTAGAAATAACCATAGCTCAGGATCTTTTTACATGGGAATTAAGCTAAGGATGCTCTAGGACTGATTCCATTTCTTTGTGCTCCATTTCTTGTGCCTGCTACCAAGAAATAAGCAAGGTAATTGCCCTGTGCCTAGGCATCTAGGAGTGATCCAGGGATAAAGTTCTCTTTTCTGGGATCCAGAGTACCCAGTTACAGCAGGCTCTGTCCCTAGTCTCTAAAATACCAGGGGGCTGACTGCACCAGACTCACCGGGCTCTGGCTGGTAACATTAAACACCTTGCACGTGTTGAAGCTCTGTGCTCTCTCACCTTCTTTAACTCTGTGTGTGTGTTTGTGTGTGTGTGTTCAGAGGGTGAGCTGCTTGAAACTGATTCAGGACACAGAATTCCTTAAGATCCCTAACCTTAAGAGAGCAGGAAGAGAATGCAAGAGAGGGTAAGGGAGGGAAAATGAGGTTTTATGTGCTCTGGTTGTTGTCCAATGAATTTGCATTAAAAAAGTGTATTTTTACTAATTTTTTTCTCAATAAGAAGTCTACCTGGATGTTTCTGTAGTCTCCTGGCTTCCTGCTCAAGTAAAGTCTTTTATTTTCCCTGTTCCTGACCCTGGGAGAGGAAAAAATTATTGATTCTCCCATGGCATGTATTGCCATTCCCGTCCCCACAGAGGACAGACCTCTCTATCCCTGCCCATGGTATTGTCAAGAAGAGATGTGGGCACACACGGCTGTGTGTGGATCTAAGCAACGACTGTCTGTCTTTGGGGAGACTGGCTTCTGCTTCTCCCGCCTCCCAGCCCTGATGGTTACTGGGACATCAGAGGCCCACATGGATGCCACAGTGTAGAGCAGGGACAGACAGGAGGACAACTAGGTTGTTCTATCACAAAGGAAATGTTTCACAATAAAGCCTGGATATTCTGTCAAACCTTGAGGTGTCAGTAATCCACGGGCTAGATAGAGCCAAAGAGAAAACACTAGCTCAGTAAACTATACATCCATCCAGTTCTAAATGAACACTTTCATCTACTGAGAATGTATCCCCGCTCCTCCATAAAGTGATTGAAATCGGGAATTTGGGATCTATTTTGTTAGACGTGTGTATTTGTGCAGTATGTGGAGTGTGTGCGTGTGTGCATGTTGGGAAGGTTCACAAGCATATGGGAGCTCATGGCAAAGAGATCAAATCTGGTGCAGTTGTGCTGTTCCGGCAAACGCGGGAGGCGATGTGTAAACTGCTGAGAGCATGATTCAGGCAGAGGCGGGATTCGGGCCTAGCCTCTGGTTTGCGGGCGGTTCTTCTATCACAGCCAAAGGGAACATTAAAATAGCCCTTGGTATCAAAAGAAAATGATCAGTTACAATTAAAATGTGACAATGACCTCGGGAGTTAACTGCACAGACTAATCTGAATGTGATTGAAGCTTCAGGTAGGCATGTCTTGGATTTTAAGAAAAACGTCCTTTCTGCAAACAGGTAATAAATACCCTTATCTACAAGCAGCAGGCAGCTCAGCACATTCCCGTTCCCATGGCCACACCCCCGGAAGCCGCGCTCCTGTCAGATCTCAGAGACGCGAGTCCCTTCGTGCAAGGAGGACAGTGGAGTCACAGCGCAGTGGCTCAGATTCTGTAGGGAGGGGTGGTGGGTGCGGACAAGTCATTCCCTCTCTGCTCAGGTCAGGACCTCCCGGGTGCGGCTGAGTCCAGGCTGCACACTCACCGGGCCACACAGTCAGGGCTGAAGGCCACCGGGACGTGGTTCCTGCTTCCCAGCACTGCCCTGGACAGTCGTTACCTTCCGAGTATGCTTGGCATTGGATCAAAGAATCTCCGGGCCACCCGTGAGCATGATGGTGGTCCTCAGAGAGTGCTTTCTAATTTTTAAAGCCTTTCTTCTGCATCGCAGGTGACAAGTGAAAGTGGAGAACAGTACGAGTAACCCTGTCCTCAGTCCACTATGCCCAGGAAACAAGGTCCAAGTCTGAGCGAGCCTCACCCTCCGGGCGTGACCGGCATCCGGAAGGTGTTCAGCGTTGGGTCTTGCTTGCTTGCAAAGCTGTCACCAGCACCAGTAACCAGAGGGAGTGCAAGAGATCAGGTATATGCTGCTGGCTCTGGGCCAGGAAGGAGGACCCGCTGTAGATTTCCTGTCCTTTTCTTTCTTCCTGTCCTCCCTCAACACTTACAGCTCCTTACAGGCAAAAGAGTGACACGAGCACCTCACGGGTAAAACTGCCTCCTGGATATTCTCTGAATTTCCTGGCATTGTTTTCATTCCACTGGCCAACAGAGATTCACCAATGTCCTTCACGAGGAGGGCACCTTCCCACCCTCCACCAGCCATTATCAGACTATTTGTTTCATTGGTTAAAACAAAAGTTTCATAACAGAGCAAGTGAGATTTTGCTCTAAAATACGAACTATTCCCATTCCCAGGACTACCTACACCTAACAGGACTTTTGAGGAGAAAAATTCTCCCTCTCGACTTACACTGTGATTTTCATTAGAGTGCCTCCCAAGCTGTCCCATGGTGCCACATCTTGCCAATAATAATTCTCTACCCACCTCCTGACTTTGTTCACTTTCTTGACAAAGAGACGTGCCACTGCCTGTAACTCATTCAAGTTCAGTTCTCTATGCTTTAAATTGGCACACAGCAGCACAAGATGCCTCCGCCAGGAGAGTAATTCCTGATGAGTGACATAATGAGATTTGTAGGAGAGGTTGGCCAGAAGGGAGCATGATCACTTATCAGAGCAGCTCAAGTGAAAGGACAATAGCAGCTCAAGACTTTCCTCAGGGGGACGAATAGGGACCAACACGGACTAGAAGGGACAGGACAGGTGTTGAGTAAAACGCCCCGGCGGTGGGAGCGGGGGTTCGGGGTGAATAGGGCTCAGGGAATGAAGGGGCAGAGGTATGATGTCTCCTCCCATGTGTTGATCTCTTTACATTTAGAAAGAAAGGAGTGGTTGGAGGCTAGAGTTCTGGGATGGCTCATTCAAATCCTACCCCACCTCTATTTGCAATATACAGATCAGAAATAAGTGCTTGATTATGTCAACTCTCATTTTCCCTTTGAGAGAAGTCTCCCTACAGACAAAGCTTCAGGAAGGGCTAGAATTCAGAGTCTAGGAATGAAATATCAGGACAAGGCTGTAGGCGGCATAGACAGTTCCCCCACGTCTGGCCTAGCACAGTACCAAGCATGCAGCATAATAAATTGGTCCTACTGCACCACCACTCAGGGGCCGTAAGACTGTGTGATTAGCAGGCCTGAATTGTTACATGGTCCTTTTGGTATTACATGTATTAAAAAAAAAAATCAAAAAACGCTACAGCTTTCATGAAAGCCAGATCAGTCCCAGCATAGGTTAGGTGGTTAGACTTGGTCCACATAGTGATCTGTCTGGAGACCAGTTCCACTCAAAGTATCTGAACAGCTCCTGACACCTAACATTTGATCAATACCCTGCATGGCTTCTGCCTCTGTCACTACTTCATCTGTGGACACATAGTCCTCCAAGTACACTGTACTAACCCTAAAACAGTCACAGAGTAACCTCAGAGGATAAAGCAAAACTTAACAAAATCCAAATTCCTCCTTAAAATAATAATTAACATGGAAATGTACACATGTAGTCCATTTCTGTGGCTGCCAGTAGGTGCGGAAATACAGACATAATGAGGAGAGACTCATTCTCAGGTTTTACTGCAGATTAAAGTGTCCTGTGGCAAAATAAAAGGACTCCTTTTTGAATGTAATTTACAATATTAAATATTTACCAGTGCCTTCCCTATATCAGATGCACTCACAGGTGCTCCAGGAGATAAGAGGTTGAATAAACGCGTGGCCCTGACTACAGGGCATTTATGATCTAGCAGGGGAGATGACATGCATAACCAAAGAGCCATCAAATAAGATGGTCTGTGATAGCTGACACTAGAGAGTTACAATTAACTCACACAAGGCATAGTTATTTACTTTTGGATGGGAGATGAAGGAAGGCAGACATGTGGTCCATTTGTTCTGGTCTTTAAAGATTTATATAGAGGATGATGGGTATTATGCAAGAAGGGAGTAAGATGGGAGATAGGGAGGAGAGAATTTGGGGTAAAGGGAGAAGTTTAAGGAAAGACACACGTGGGGAAAAAAGTTAGTATAGGAAAGGTAGGAGACAAGTGGGTGAGTCTGCCTGTCTGGGCCATGGATACACAGAGCAGGTAAAAGAAGCTATTCTTGTTGGTAGACTGTAGCCAGTACAACCCATTGAAGGTTTTTTTGTTTGTTTTTGAGTTGGAGAAGGACATGATTTAATTTACAAGTAGGAAGTCCCGATTAGAGTAGATTGAAATATAAAATCTTAGAACAATGCTAAAAGACACTGAAATAACCCAGAGTGGAGGGAAAGGCCTGGAGGAAGAGAAGAGTGGGAAAGTTTAGGGGTCAGGAACAGCAGGCTTTCCAAAGGATGAGGGAAATGGAAGAGTCAAAAGTGGCTGAAAGGCTTCAGTTTGGTGATAGAACGAATGCTGGTACCATTAATCTAAAGGGGAAATCGAAAAGTGGAGGTTATGCTGGTTTGCAGGGTGGTCTTGGATATTTGACTCAGCATGTAAATTAGTTGTCCAGAAGGTGACTGGAAATACGGTTGCATTAATTCAGCTGAAGTGAAAAGTGGGGTCCAGGAATGAAGATTTGGAATTCATCCTCATTCAGAGTAGCTGAAATGGTGGCAGACAGAAATATCGCTACAGGAGCTTGGAGATGGGGAGGGCCAGGCTCAGAACATCATGGAATTCAATGCCGAGGGGCTAGGAGGAAGAGGAGGAACAAGTGCAGTAGCACAGAGAGAGGACCAGAGGGCAAGGGTTAAACCCAGAACGCTTCCAAGGGTGAATTTAGGTGAGAATCCAGAGTTAATATTCCTGAGGCCAAATTGCAAGGAAAAGAAAGGTATTGGATTTCTTAGCAAGAAATTCACTGGGAAGAAGCCACAGAGTAGTTTCAGGAGAGTGGCTGGGTGTTAACCAGTTTTAATTTTTAATGGTTAAGCTATGAGCATTAGGCAAGGAAGTGAAGAAAGGAAGACGCTCCTGTTGAGAAGTTTGGAAGTAAAAGATAAATGGAGATAGGACAGGAATTTAATGCAAGAGTCTAATTGGATCGGGAGAAGGTTTGTTTTTAGAGATGGTTGTAGGATTTGCTTGTACATGGTGGTGGCATTGAGAGATCTAGTTTTAGAAACGGTTGTAGGTGGATATATGGAAGAGATTAAAGAGGCAACACAGAAGTACCACTGGCTGGAGTGGACCTTCAAAGAGGTCAGAGGGTGGGTGTCAGAGCCTGGGAAGAGGAGATGGGAGGAGGGATGCAAAGGAAGGACAGGAGACATTTCAAGGAGAGCAGAGATTACGTGAGAACTCAAAAACCAGGTATCTTTCCTTAGTAATATGGTAGGGAGGATTGCCTGCTGAAAGAGAGGAGGTGAAAACGACAGGAAAATCAAAACCACATTAAACACTCTGAGAACGTGACATGGAGTCAACGTTGGAGAAATGGCAAAGGTGCCCCAGTTGGGTAGGGTTCAGGCAAGACTAAATGGATCAGATCTGTGCTCTTTAGCACAAGTTTTCAGGCCTCTTGTTCTAGGAGATGGACTGGGGGAGGGCAGGATGGGATGCAGTGTTGGAAAAGCAAGGCCGGTGCGGCAAGAAGCAAGAGCACGTGGTTACTGGCGATGGTGTTGGTGAGGTGGGTGAACACAGGCTTAGACCAGAGAGGGAAGCAAGTGAAGTCAGGGGGCTCACCGACCACAACCACAGAGGGGGCTTGAAGAAAAGCAGAGAAGAGAGAAAATGCAGTGGTGGTGGTCAGAGGGAGGAGGAGTAACTTCAGAAAAAGAGGTTCAGGCCTCACATAATGGGGAGAGCTGAATCCCTGCAGTGTTTTTTAAAATAACATAATGGATGATACTGAAGACTCACACCATGAAACTGGAAAACATTAAAACTGCATGTACAAATATACTAATTTATGCATACCTATTTATACATACATAATACAAACATTTAAATATTTTATACATTTGCATTCATTTATTATATGAGTATAATATACTCCATTTTAAGATCTTTTATATTCTTCACCGCACCAGCCCAGGGGCATAGTATGTGCTCAGAAGACATTAGTTTAATTGAAGTAACATATTTAACCAGAGCTTTTATACTTTTCTCCTGCAGAGTACAGGAATCTGTTCCACCCCCTAGATCACAAAGCTAAAATAATGACAAGGGAAGAGAGTTTGGGTTTAAAGTGTGGAAATGAAATCTTTAAAATCACAGTTCTGTAAAGGGCTGGGTGTCATGCTTTTTAATTACACCCTCAGTCCTCGCACTGAGTTATGTTCCCTTTGCCTTTTGCCAAAAAGATTCCCCACACCAGAGTCCCAAGGCTGTCGGGGAATTCTACTCATCCACTCTGCTATCTACCTTGAGTTCCCATCAGAGTCCTCACTCTCAAAATCACACCAGCAGTTAAGTTCTAAAGCACAGAACAGCACCAGAGACTCACTGTGATGAGCTCTGAGATGCATGCACATGGACACACTGGCAGGGAAATGGGCATGATTTCAGATGGTCCCACTTTCTCCCTGTACTGCTGTCTTAACCCATCACTCCTTGGGAAAATTCTTTTTCCTTGCTTCAGTATTATAACTTAGAGGCCCCTGAATTCACTAACCTTTCCAAGGCCCCTGATTTCACTAACCTCTCCAAATAGCAGTGACTTTCATTTAAGGTTTTTTGGGGGGACTCTGTCATGAGAATAGATAGGTGTATATACTTTACACTGTAGAATGCATAGGGCCCCTGTGTGACTGAGTCAACTTGGTTGGGATGGGATGGAGGTGGGATGTAATCAGATATCCTGTGATTATATACAATGGAAACCCCCAAACTAGAATGGAATCCTAGAACTACATTCAAGTTCTCAGACTGACAAATCTACATTTTAGTGATGTCCCAATTATCCAGTAGGTTGACACAAGAATTGCCCACTGGTTAAGTTGTACCTGGTAGTCTACTAGCTCCTGAACAGTTAGTGTGTGTTGGGATCACTGGGTGCCCCACAGAGATGGGGAAGTACAGAATACAGAACTCAGCTAAATCAGAAGATTAACTGAACTGGGATAGAGAATAATTATAGTAACATTTTCTTATCCTAATAGTAATTCAATTTGATCTTTTTAGCTATAAGAAGCATAGAAAGAGTCCTAGTCTTTATTCTGCCCTATAAGGTATTGAACTGAGAAATTCATAATGTACACTCATGTGATGCTTACTGAAAACAGTGCCTGGCTAGGAGTCCTATTCCTGTGCCGTGTGAGCCTTAAATAAAACCAGGTAGAGGATGAGATGGTTTAAATGTCTTATACTCCAGAACCTGTATCTTTTACTTCCTACTTTGTTACTTTTAGCATTCTTTGCCCTCTTCTTCTTCTCCTGTATAATTACTTTATTTACAGAAAAGGAAACAAGAATCCTCATGTAAACTAGGTGTTTAAATGTATAAATCCCTAATATGGCTTAATATGTCACCCTTCCTGGGATTACTTTCATTTACATGACAGATGAGCAGCTCAGTGCTAAAGCAATAAATCTGTGCAGAAAGCCAGTAGTTGAAGCGGGTGGAGAATGAAAAGGAAATGTCCTCTCGGGACCTCTGAAGTCACACCATGGACTATATACCATTTGTAAGGCCAGACCCATCCCAGCACACCTGTCCACCTTTAGCTGCTTCTCATCCACAAAAAGTTTCTTAGACAGGAAGAAGAGTCTCTGACACTCAAGTAAAGGAAGCAAATGCTCTACGCAAGTACTTGGCAGTCTACTGAGCACACATTTCTTATATGGCTTTGGGCTCAGAGAGCACCTAAGTTATGGCCGCAGTATCTGCAAATGCCTAATGCATTCCTCAAGAGCACCGCAGGTGCCCCATTAATGCACACATCGAGTCATTCCTAACACACCAGACACACATGGGGTGTCAAGCAATGACAGGGCTTTTTTTTTAGAGAGAAGGTGGTTGAAAGAATAAAGTGAGTTCTGGAATAGCTTTTTCCAAGGGCTGTTGCCCCAACAATCTGGTTATTCTGTCTCTCAATCTTGAACTCCCTAAAAAAACCAAACAAGAAACAAAAACAAAGAAACCCTAGTTCTTAAATGAGATGTGCAGGTGACCAGCACGCTGCAGTTTGGGTTACACAGTTTCTTCACCTCCCATGCAGAGAATTCTCCCTAGGGCAACTCCTGATGGCCACGGAACACCGGGTGGGTGATACTCACTTAACTGCATAGACGACTCCTGTTTTATCACATCATGCATGCCTTTTGGCACTACTGACACCACTAAGATATAAGGGAATCATCTGGGATTGGTTACCCCCCATCACAACAGGGCTGTGGCCAGTATGCAGGAATCCACATTAAAAATGTGTCACACGTTCTGGCTGAGGGCACACAGTGGCATACTTTGAAACTCCAAGATCCACTGGACATGCACCACTCTGAAGGGAGGGCACATTCTTGACTCAGGAAAATTCAAGGGCCAGATTAGCTGAGGTTGGGGGAAAATGAGACTGAAGCATTGCCACTGCGAGGAATGACCCAGGACCACAGTGGAAGGGAATGACAAGGGAACACAAAAGATGTGACCCGTGGCTCCTGAAGAAAATTGGAACAATTGGTGAGGGTGTCTGTGGACTCTGCCAGTTTGGGACAGTGGTCTTGTGCAGACCCATCTGTGGAATAGATAGATGCCTTACTGCTGAGTTCACCCTCATGCATTTTACTGGCTTGCTATTTGGGAATGAAGGAACATCTAGGACTTGACGATGCCCAGCCTTCCTTTCTTTAAGCTTTCTCGAGAAGAACATGAATATCTTATTTGGTCCCAATTCGACCATCCAGTTGAGGAGAAATGACCAAATGGGGCCAGAGAAGGGGTGTAGAAAAATGAGGCTGTAGAGTTGACACCTTTTGACAATGCGAGGGATGGGAAAAAGTGTAATATAGTATCTCAGGTAAATGGATTTGGAAATTTCATACTGTGGTAAAGAGAGAGAGGCTGCCACCCATCACAAAGCCAACAGTCCAGCGAAAGAAATTCTGTTTGTCTGGTTAACCCGAGGTCAGGGTGTGAATACCTGGCTTGAGGCAAATAGCACCTTCCTGATGGCAGAAATGATGACAAGGCAAATATAAAGTCACTATTGGCACTGTCCCTCACATATGCACCCTTCTACCAACTTCCACAACCTTCCTAAGAGAATCCTCTGGCCACTGGGTTTTGAGCAGACTTGGTAATCTTTTCTGGAAAAGCATGTAAATTTGTAAGAAAGACATGTATGTATCCAGTGCTACCTCCCTGTGACCAGCCATCACAGGCTTTGAAAAGTAGACTTAGTGGGTATTTTGTGGGTGTGCGTACAGTGATGACTTCTAAGGAGTGAGGGAGAGGGCAGGGAGAGGGCCCCTGCCCAGGCACAAGGAAGGACAGAGTCAGAGGACTGGGATGGTTGTTAGGGGAGATTTCTCAGGACTGAGCTTCCAGAAACCCCACAGCCACGTCAAGAATGAGAGGGTCATTTGACCTCATTCTGGTTTAGCAGTTTAGGAATCTTTCCTACCCTGGGTGCCGATGGGGAAAACATGGTGCCACCAGCTTGACTTTGCCTGGGATGCTGGTGATCTATGGTCTGCCTGGAAGAGAGGAGCTGGACCTGGGTTTTGCTTGGAGCCAAACTGGACCCTGGGCCAAGTCCCGGCCCATGGGCATGGACACTTCTCACAGACCAATAAGAAGACTGGTGGGGTGGGGAGTGTGGACATAAAGCACTTTTCCCTGGCCTTTTCACCACAGTGGCCTCCATTCGCATTCACTTTTTTTTCCAGACATCCTGAAGCAAAAGCAATTCCCCTGGTGGAAAATGAAAACCCATAACAGAACACTTTTTTTCCCCTTTCATTCCCATCCCCGCCCCACTCCCTCCAGCCCAACACCTTGAATACTCACAAGAACACTTCATCTGTACAAAATTAATTAGAAAACAAAATATTTACATATGAAATAAACACCATCTTGATTTCTGTCACCAGTGGAGACCGACAGAGCCCCCTTTGTTCTAGATTGCTGTTCGCTCCACCAGTTGGTTTGGTTTTTTATCGGAAAGGGGTGGGGTAAGAGGAAGAATGAGGGGAGAGGCCCCTGACCTCAGACGCCCTCAGGGTGAAGCAATGCTTCTATGGCCCTTCTCCTTCCTCCTGGATGCCTCACGCCCTTCGCTCTCTCTGTCCAAGTCTTTCCTTGAATCTAAGTAAGGTAAAGCACCCTCGTGCTCTCCTCTCCAAATCTGTGAGAGGTTCAGCCCCTGGCCCCCAGGTTCATTTTAGAAAGAAAACAAAGCTTTACAAGGCCTTCAGTTGGCTTTAAAATGAAAGGTACTGAGGTAAAGATCAAGGAGGGGCTGGGGGACAGCAGTCAAGGGCAGGGAATGAGGAAGGGCAGAGTCAGGGCAAAAAAGAAGGCAGAGAGCAGCCCCGGAGGGTGGGACTCGAGGAGACATGGCAGCCTCCATCCAAAGGAGGACGAGCGCCTTTCTGGTTCGTGTGTCCTGGGTGCAGCATGGAGGTCCTGTGGCCGAGCTTCCAGACAGCCCCGGGGCTCTGTGGTGGCCACCCTGTGGACGGGGAAGATGGCAGAACAGGGCAACTGACCATTGAACACCCCTACCCCAAGCTTCAGGACCGACAGTGACAAATACTCATTTCCCTTCTCAAGTTTCCAACTTTTAGTGAAGGGGGCATGAGATCCGCCAGTACCCTGATCCCTGGAGTTATATATATGTATTTTTTTTTTCCTTATTCTTGAATGGTACAATCTGGAAGGGAAAGGAGTTGTTCCAGGGAGGTGGAAGGGCTTCTACCAAGAGTGTTCCCACAGGGTTCCGTACCACATTCTCAGGCACGCAGACCCAAAGGGGCAGTGGGCCAGTCCCTCCTCTCCCTGCCTTCGCACTTCCAAATCTCTTCCCTGCCCTTTATGCCTCCTGAGCGGTACTCACAGAGCACGCTCACTCCTAACTGATGGCTCCACACCCGTCTTCATCAATTCTGGGGGAACAAGCCTGCTCTCCAAGCTCCAGGTTAAGTAAGAAGGGATCAAAGCATTGAAAACATCCCCCTCTCTCACTTACCCTGCCAGGAACGATTCCCTTGGTCTTCAAAGCCTTATCGTGCTCTTCCCCAAACCTGGCCAGATGAGGATCTAAAAAGCTCAAAAGAGCTTCACAGAATCTTTTGCCTCAAGTATGGGCAAAACAATCACGGCTGCTTCCATATCCCTTTAGCCTTCCTGGAAAGTTCTTGGACAAAACTGGTTCAAAGTATTTGCAAACAAAGAGGAATTACTTGTGTACCCTGTTCATGCAGGATTGTTCACCACTGTTTTACCTAGGCCACAGAAGCTTCTCTGTCAAGAACTTCTATTCTCCTCCTTCAGGAAGGGTGAAGGGTAGAGACAGCCACAATTCAGGTAACACATGACCATCTCTGTTTGTATATAAGCCAAAACAAGCACACTGATTAGGGATATTGAAAGGAATGACATTATGAGTCAAGATTGCCTGACCACATGCATGTCTAGACTACACATGTGTATGCGTGTATATGGACACAGATGCACATGCAGTCCATCCTCTTCTGCCTCTAGTGCACCATGAAACACCACAATGAGGCACTTGCCATCATCCACTCATGAGCTTTCCTCCCAGTTCACCACTAATGAGACTCATGGAATTGAAGCAAACACTTTTTGGCTTATATATAAACACACATGGTCTACCATCCTCTGCCTGGCACCCTAAACAGATGCCATCTAAGCAACAAGAATTTAGCAAAAGCCTCTTTCCATTCACAGGCAGTATGCTAAACAGCCTTATTTAGATGCTTATACTTCCCCACCTAAATATAAAGATCAGTTTGGGGAGAGCTGTCTTGTGCTCAAGCGGACTCTTTGTGCTTCTCCTTGCTTCACTCAAGGTGGTGGCAAAGAGTCTTTCCATGCCAGGAGGAAGCTCGCATGCAGCCACTTCCTGTCTGCACTGCACCCTCCCATACTGTGTGAGCCCACTGCCCCTGCTCCCAGGAACAGGGATGACTGACAGATGGGGAAGGAGGAGCCAAGCGGAAAGGGAGAAGACAAGGTGCAGTCCCTAGGGTTGCCCTCTGAAGGAATCAGAACTCCAGGATCCCACAAATAAACTAAAACAATGAGAAAGGGGCAAATGGGAACCAAGGTCACCCCCATCACCCTCCATGACATGCGCACCACACGCCCCCAGCCCCACCCTCCCATACCCACCTTAACCTCTCTCTTCCCTCACTCAGACATCAGACTCAATACTAGAAAGTTTCTCATAAACATGCCCATTGCTGGAGCCATTGAAAGCCCTGGGGTTTTTGTTGTTAGGCACACAGGGGTTGGACTGGTTCCCTATACAGATGTCTTTCTGGAAACGGCCTGGCACAGCCCCATGGAGGGCCGAGACCACCGGCTTGTTGGTGACAAGGGCGCGGAAGTCTGGCCTGGCTTTCGGCACCCCCGGCACCGTGGGCTGCCTGAAGAAGTAGGATTTGCTGCCATGGAGCAAGCACTGGTCGTCCCCAAAAGTGGGGATGAAAGGGTTTTGCGTGACCCGGTCAGGGTAGAGCGACTTGCTGAGCATGTAGCCGCTGCCAGGGTTGTTGTGGTGGTGGTGTCCGGCAGTGGGCACTGAGGACTTGCTGTTGGCGAAGGTGCTCTCATCAGCTGGCATCTCAAACATGTGGGCATAGGGACTCCCATCCAGGAAACGGCCCTTGTCTTTCAGGCTGACGCTGCGTGGGGCCAAGGCGGCTTCTTCCTTCTGCAGGTCCACGAAGGTGTCATAGGAGTGCTGTCGGCGCAGTTTGTTCCGGGTCTTCTTCTGGGCCTTGGAGTTGGTCGGGCTCTGCGGGTACTTGGTGGTGGGCGCATTTGATGTCACCGCCACAGGCGCGGCCGGCTGGTCCAGCTCCTGCAGGGAGTTGTCCTCGCTGATGTCGTACAGGTTGCCCGCCTTCTTGCAAGCCTCGCACCGGATGCACGCCTGCCGGCCCGAGTTCTGCCCCGGCACCGCCGGGGCGTAGTTGTGCAGCTTCGAGGGGCAGCTGCGGCAGAAGTTGCCCCCGGAGCGGTCCTCCCAGTCCACGTTGGTCAGGTTCTTCTCCCAGGGCGCCGGGACCCCGCCAACCACGCCGTGCTTGTCACCCGCCCCGTGCTTGAGGTGCGACCTGTTGGCACAGGGCCCTCCTCCGCTGACCGAGTCGCGCTTGAAGTCGTCGCTCTGCTCCTTGTAGATGTCTGTCAGGTCCACGTGCTCCCAGTGCGGCGAGTTCTCCTTGGTGCGGAACTGGTCCAGGTAGAAGTCCCGCAGCCCCTCCTTGTCCCGGAGGTAGCGCTTGTGGTCGGGCGAGCGCGGCGGCCGGCGGCGGTAGGCCAGCTCGATCTCGTCGAACTCCCGCCGGGACTTGGCCGAGGCCGGCCGCTTCTTCAGGCTGTCCTTGTACTGCTGCTTCCGCCGCTTGGCGGCGTTGCCCTCGATGTTCCCGTAGGTGACAGTGTGCGTGGAGATGTCGGACACGTCGGAGCGGATCAGGTCGTCGTGGCCGCTGTAGCGGTCACTCTTGAAGGAGAACTTGCCGTACAGGTCGCTGAGCTGGCTGTGCTTGGAGGCGGGGAGGCTGATGTCCAGCGGCTTCTTGCTGATGGACCTGGGCTGGGTGGTGAAGGGCGGGTTGTCGCAGTCGTAGAGCCCGTCGATGGAGCTGGCGCTGCCGATGCTGTGGGGCCGGTGGTGGTGGTGGTAGTGGTCCTGGTACACGTTGCTGTCCTTCAGTTGCAGGTTACCAAAAGTCCTCTCCACCTCACTGATGTAGTCACTGAAGAGGTTCTCCTCACAGGGAGGGTTGTTATAGGATTTGCAGTCAGAATGCGTAAAGCTGCGGCGGTGCTCGGAGATGTCATAGACGGAGGACTCACGGCGGATGAAGTCCAGGGCGCTCTGCGGGGAGCCGTTCACACCAGACAGGTTAGCCATGTTCTTGGCCGTGCGGAGCAGGCGCAGGATGTTGGAGTGTGTGTTGTTCATGGTGGCTGTGGGGGAATTCATCACAGACTGGCGCTCCTCGATGGCCACGCCGTGGATGCAGCTGTAGATACCCTGAAGCAAGGAGAGGATGCATAGGACGATTAGGTACCCAGACAGGCTAGAGAAGGCCATGGAGGTCACTCTCCCCTTCACCACCACTGATTGCCTAACTGGATATGAAATCAGGGAAAACACGACATAGTCTAATACACTCATAAAGTGCTGTGGCTAGAAGCTTGCCTGATTTATCTGAGTTGAACACGTTTCATATCATGGGCTAAGGTCAGTGGTCTGGGCCACACCATGTACCTTGAGCAAACAGACTGTAATCCCAATGACATTTTTGCCTTGACTCTACCATTGACTTGCATGGATTTTCCTTTCTATGCCTAGGTTTTCATCTGAAAAAGGAGGCCATGATATCAACTGAGAGCGAAAAATATTGTCAGCCTCCTGGAAAGCAAGAGCCAGCATCTCCAGATACCAGGGCTGCTTTTTCCTGGCTGGCCATCCTTGGCAGGCTGTAAAACACAGGAGAGCTCAGTAGTGCACAGTTGCCTCTCTTTTCCAGCTCTGACAAATCCTGAGCAGCCTTTTGGACTTTGGTCGCTGAGTAGCTCTCTTCTTGAGCCAAGAGTGAACCAAATTGATAGAGAGAATTAGGAAGCCCTGGGATCAAAGAAGGATTTTTCTCCTGCTGTGTCGTACACCGTGGGAGGGAAGAATCGGGACAGCTATCAAGTAGTAAACAGGAAGAAATAATTCCCTTGCTGAATCCTCTCATTTATTCTCTCTTTAGCTCTGGGTTTCATCCTAATATCTCACTCACTTAATCTTATCATACATAATTAATGTCTTAACAAATTAGTATTGATTGAGAGACCCCTGTGTACAGCTCCTTGTACAAGGCCTTGAAGAACACTGTCTAGGAGAAGTTATGAGTTGGGTCCAAGTCTAAAGTCAAGCCAACCTGCTAATATCTTGCTCCCTGCCTTGTAAGGTGGACAAATTTGGAACTTTTCTCCCTGGCAAGGGAATTATTTGAAGAAGAGGTTGTTTGAATTGCATCCTTAAAAACAAAGGCAATTTGTTTAATTTGGAAAGCTCAGTGGACGAGGATGAGAGGAGAGATTAGAAAGCAGAACTGCTGCTAAATGGGAAAGAAGGAAGGTTTCGATGAGGTGAGTCTCCTGTCCCAGAGGGCAGGGGCCAGGTGAAAGATCTTCAAGGTAAGGTTACCCTTATTTTCTTTCACAGGCTTCTTTTCTAACCCTTCTTGTTAATGCCCAGAAGGAAATGCAATGCATTTTTCCTCTACAGATTCATTGATTATGCTGAATGGCTGTGAATGGGATTTCTATTATTGGCCACTGTTTTCCAGTGTTTCTAACATTACCCTATCTGGAACCTTAGGCAGGGCTGTGCCGTAGAACAAAGTGGCTCACGGACCACAAATTCCATCCTCCTGATCCCAGATTACTGGATGTCCTGAATCAATTCAAAGCTGGAGAGGAAACTGTTCTCTGTCATTAAAACACTACAGGAAAATGATGAAAAGATGGGACAATTTAGTAAGAAATCCATTTTCTTACATAACTCCATTAAAGCCAAAGTTGGTTGCATCTGAAATCTAGACCTCTATTCTAGAAGGGCATTTGAGTTCACCTCTAATGAATGAGTCCCATAACTTTATTAACAAAATCAAAAGAAGTCTGCTTTTCAAAAAAATATTTTTATACTTCTCTATGACCTTCTGTTCATACTCAGAATTGTGTTCTGAATCCTTGCTTTGGACTGAAAACACAGAAGAGACCTAAATAAGGAATGACTTAAGAGCTATACTCTCGCTTTAATTAAGGAAGTTTCTGGAATGTAAGTTTCTTATGGGTCAGGATTTACTTCTGAAGGTTCTGTTAAGCTCTTTAACTCCCCTAACTCATACATGGCTAAAACATAGAGTGGAAAAGTGAACCTACCAATGGTATACCTTTTTATATTACAATAAGGGAGATACATTACATTTTACTATATAAATAGAAATATGATTTTTAAAAAAAGATTAAATGACTAATCCAGCCTATATAGACTTAACTAATAATGATGAAAGGCATTTGGTAAAAGGTCAAATTTTCATTTTGATAGATCTGCCAGTTCTTATTGAGAACCAGAAGCCCAAACCCCACCTAGAAAGCTGTTTCTTGAAGGAAAAACAGTACCATCTGTTTTCTGAGCCACATGAAATTATATCACCCACTCCCTGGGGAAATGTCCATGATGTAGCTTCCTGCTTTAGCAGCTCAAGGCTGGAGTGCATGCCCTCCTGGGTCTCTTGGCCTTGCACAATGCTAGACTAAGCCGTCCTTCATAAGCTTCTGGTGCGTAAATCAAAACACTTACTCTGCTGATGGAGAAGACCATGCCAGGTTTGCCAGAACAGACGCCCATGAAGCAATGCCGAAACTGCCAATAGAAAAGGTGTTCGCAGATGAAGGTGATGAGGCTGAGGGCCATGGCTGCCCCCAGCATGTAGAAGACTCCTGCCATGTTGTCAATGTCCAGCTGGCTGCTCATGACCTCATTCTTCTCATTGTGGCAGATGCCAGTGAGCCAAAGAGCTTCCAGCTCCTCCATCTCCCCTGGACACAGGGCAGAAAGGAGAACAGGAGAGAGAAGAGGAGAGGAGGAAAGAGAAGGGGATGGGTGAGGGGTGGGGTGTTGGGAAAGAAAAAGAAAAATATGAGAAAGAAAGAGACGAGGGGACATAAAAAAGAAAATTTCATTAACACCATTAGATATTTATCAATGTACTCAACAAGTACTCAGTGAAAACTTAATGTGAGTAATGCGGTGATACAAAGATATGTGTTATCTACCCACCGTAAATCAGTATATAAATAATCAGATTCAGGAGAATAATTTTGTGCATGGGGTGGCCAGTGGGTTTTCATGAGGAGGGGGAAAGGAAACATGGTGAATGGGTGAGATTGAATTTATATTGTACAAAAAGGCACTCCAGGCAGCAGAAATAGCATGGTCAATGGCAGGAAGGTGGGTAAATGCAAGGCCTTTTTGAGAAAGGCATGCAGAAGAGTTCAAACAGAAGAATAACAGCAGGCAAAGGAAGCAGAATAAAAAAGTTGATGCAAGATTGCTGAGGGCTGAGTATCAGACTAAGCACTTCGAATTTTATTTTGTAGACAGTGGGAATAACTAGTCAAACAAGTGATTCAGAAAATTGCTCTTAAAAAATGTGCAGAGCAAATTGGGTGGTGAGAGGAGAGAGAGAGATAGCAGAGAGATTGATTGATTCCTTAGGGACCTTCAGACTTAACTGATCTCTTGTTGTAGAAGAACATGTAAATATAATATTAAGAGTAAAGGAGAGAAAGTTTGAATCAAATGAGACCACCAGATTCAGACCTGTCTCCTTGTATTGCTGCTGTAGAAAGTTTTGATTAATTCAGTGCATGCCAGGTTACAATAACCTTCATTCACTTCACTGGATATTAGGAATTAGAACAGTAGAAATCTTAGACAAAAGGAAAATGAAAGAAATTGTATGCCCTAGAACAGATTTAATTCCAGACAAGCAAAATTTTGAAAAATCCCTAAAGAAAACTGCCAGTTCCAATAGTTTGTCTAAAAAATTGAATTTTGTTTGTATAATCTGACTAGAGCTTGGGCAACTTTGCAGATCATCTCTATTGCTGCTCTTCCTCATTGATGGAGACTCCATTATTGCCTGGAAGTCATAGCGACATTAAAATTACAGATGCTCTTTTACCAAAACGGCTTGTTCACACTTCAGCTATAACCCTCTTCTCTTCCCATTGTTAAGCAAATCACTTTTTACTCATTTCTTTGATCAGACTATGACTTTTGCTCACTCGTGGAACAACCAGCTCCACCTGGAGTCTGAAAATCCAGCTGTGCTCTTCTGCCTCTCATCTCATCCCTAACAGCAAAGATTCTGCAGATGTAATTTAGAGAACCGCTAGGCTGATGGTCCATGGAGCCAAGCAGTCAGGCTGCTCATCCATAACTGGATTTGCTTCTGTGAGGCTAAGAAGAGGATAGGTGCAAAAAGGGGAGAGGGATGCAGACGGCATGAGGATCATGAAATAGGAGATGAAATTTTCTCAAAGTCGGCTGGCTGCTCTGCCTGCTGCCAGAATGATGCCGAGGAATTACGAGTGTCTGCCTCTGGGGACCCTATCCTCTTCCAGCTGAAAGAGCCGGCTGGCAGAGAGGGAACAGTGAGATGGCCACAGGTGTATTTCTCTGGACATATAAAAAGCAGAGACCTTTTCAAAGTTCCATCCATGGCTTTGGCCGCATGTGAGATTATTTGGAACCTCTAATACCAGCCTCCCTTACTTCATCCCTGAAGGCTTGATCATATTTTGCACTCCAGAAACACACCTCCTTGACCAACTACTTGAATCCCCCTCCACCAAATTCTTATGTTGAAGTTCTGACCCCCCATACCTAGGAATGTGACTTTATTTGGAAATGCGGTAACTGCAGGTGTAATTAGTTAAGATGAGGTCAACCTGGAGTAGATGGGCCCCTAATCTAATATAACTAGTATCCTTAACAAAAGGGGGAAATCAGACAAAGGCATGCCGAGAGGAAGGATGCCATGTGCACACGAAGGTGAGATGGGGCGATGAGTCTGCAAGCCAAGGAACACTGGCTTGATCTTAGATCTTCAGGCTTTAGAACTGTGAGACAGATTTCTGTGATTTAAGCCACTTCGTTTGTGGCACTTTGTTATGTGGCTCTAGGAAACCAAGACAGACCCCCACATCTCATAGGACACAGTGAAATGCTTTTCTGGAAATGCCGGGGCTAGAGGCATGGAAGAGATGGGTTGATGTTTGGGACTGGCCATCAGGCATCTCTTCCCCTTTCTGTAACTCACCATCCCCAAAGAGCTGCAGGATAGCAAGGTCCACCTGGCGTTTCCACCCGGAATCCTTTTGGATGGCAATGCCATAACCAGTGGAAGCAAAGACCTTCCCGCTGCCAATGGTCACCAGCTTGCAGCCTTCATCTCTGCCGGCCATGTAGTTCAGCACCGCTGCGTCATAGATGAAGGCATCCAGTTTTCTATGCAAGAAGAAGCAAGCAAACAAACAAAACCCAGTGAAGGAATTTCAGTACAAAATTACTTATGGGCCATTAATATGAAGCAGTAGGACGCCAGCAAACTGTGGGGAGAATGGTTCAAAGTAAGGCTCTGGGTGGAACTCAGCCTGAATCTACAGCCTCAATCCCAGTCCATATGTGATTTCAGGTTGAAAAGAGAAGTTCTTTCCCTCCTACTGGGAATGATGAGAATGTAAGTCAGGCCTGAAGCCAACAACTAAGCTGTCTGAAAAGGAAAAGGAGTAAAAATGAATCCATAAAAATAATAACAGAAATAATGAAAAGTAACAATCACAATAGTAACAACAAATAGCATGAGTTAGATTTATATAACATTTTTCATTTCTCAGTTCATTACAGTCCAGAGTGGGGATAAGTGTAGGTGTATGTGTTTCAATAGATGTGCAATGCTATTTTTCATGGTCAGAAAGGCTTCAGTATTCTGTTTGGTGACACACAGAGAGCAATGAGTAGCTGGGCTGGTGGAAGCCTAGGCTTGTATGTTAAGAGCAAATGTGTGAAAACTCTCAGAAAAGAATGCAGCCTATAGAATTCAGATCTCTGAAAACCCTAAACTTAGAGGAATCTCATTTATATATTGTGCATTGCAAGGCAGGCATATGTAGGGAAGGGAGTAAGCCTAGGGGTAAGGGCAGGAAGGCATGGATCAATATTTGAAGCCAACATTTAAACACTTCAAAGGTAAAGGCAGAAATTCAGATACAGCCATATGGGTAATAGAGAGGTCTGGGAGAAAGAAAAGCATGCATCATCCCCTTCACTTTTACAAGTTAAGTTAGCTTTATCCCCCCTTAAGATCTTAAGAAATAAGCCCTTGCTGGCATGCTAAGACACAGAACATTTTTCAAAAGGCCCATGAGGACCCTATAGAAAAGTGGCATCCCAGAAAACCAAAGCTCGGATATGACTGAGAACTATGGTTGTCTCAGGGCCAGGCTCTCCAAAGTGGTCTTAGAAGCCCACCCTCTGAAATCTGCTGTGGCTCTTACTCATGTATCTGGGTGGCTCTTTTAGAACTGGAGCCACTAGGAAGTCCAAGCGCTGCTAGTTATTATACAACTCAGGAAATCACCCGCAAGACCCCTTTGCCCCCACATCCCAACATCTATAGTGCTCAGTTGACTTATTCCCCAGCTGCGGTTTCTGGAGGCTAAATGAATAAATGGACCAATGTGGCTGGGATTACACAAGCCACATATATGCAGTTCGTGAGCTCCTTTTAATAGACAAATACTACCTATATATACCAGTATAGAACTGGGTCAAAGAATGCCTATAAAAGCTGGAACTGGAGATTAGTCAATACATTCTTACTGTTTATTATCTAAGAACTTTGACTTTCTTTTATTTCTTCTTTGTCCTTAAAGACACTGGAATCATCATTTTCACCTTGTAGTCAGTGGGCCTTTAGATCATGTGTAATGCATGAACCTTAGCCTTGACTCTTATCTTCTGCTTTTTTATCTATTTAATTCTTGTTTAATGGTTACATTAATGCAAGTAGAATATGGTTTATAAAAAAAATGAATAGAATTAAATAATAGCATAGGAACCTTTGTACACTGTCCTGAATTATGCTGTTAAATTTAACTTAGAAATCCATACAGAGCCAGAGCAGTCTCCCTTGCTTTAACTTTGTATGGCACACAAGTGTGATACATCTGATTCAAGGTACATTTAATAAATGTGAGAAACATACGCAAGACTCTGAGCTTGGAGGCAGTTCTTACCCTGTTTTCAGGGAGAGCAATGCGTCATCTACACCCCTCTGGTTGAACTTTCCCATGTAGGCGTGCATTTCTGCATAGTTATTGCGAATATTCCTCTCTGTGCTGCCATTGGGTACAGTCCCAAAGCGGAAAGGGGGTGAGAAGTCATTAGGTCTCTGGAACTGGAGAGAGAGAAGGAGAGAGAGAGAGAAAAAATGGTTCAGAATGTGAAGAGATATTTAGTTAGCATTAGTGGATTTATAATGGAAGGGGCCCAACTGTAGTTCATCAATACATTAGCCCTTACTCAGGAGCAGTAATTGCTCTCTGAAAGTGGACTTCAGTTCAACTCAATTTAATACGTATTGTTGAGAGCTTTCTGTTTACCCAACTCTGACTTTCATCTCTAACCTTTTTGTGTTCCATTCATGCAAACTGCACAATACCAGTAATGATGTGACTGCACTGTTAGCTTAATGGCGGTGGATTAGTCACCTTTATTTCTGGTAATTGTGGAAAATCTGCTTCCAGGCCTCTGAATTTAGGGGCTTAAATACATTGTCATTGTGCTATTCAGGCCATAGCACCTCAGTGAGGTGAGCTACACTGTATTCCTAAACATAAATTGTTGGGTATCAAATATGTTTTGCTAAGAGAGATTCTCTTGTCCTTCCTTGATGTATCAAAACCCCACATTTATCCTACATGAGGTGCAGGGTAAGCTGTAAAATCAAATACAGCTTTAATTATGTTCCTTCCCTCGCTTAAGAACTGAGAGTGCCTGTCATAATAAAGTGAAATCTCTTGGATTTTCATCCCTATGACATCAACTTTATTTCTGGCTATTGCCTTGTAATGAGTAAGTCTGTATGTTGCTTGCTGAACAAATAATTTGTTCCTTTATATCTTCACAGCCTCATATAGCCTGTCCTCTCAGCATGAACTCAGATTTCTCTTTAGGCCAATTCATGTCCCTCATCTCACCATGTAACTCAAAGCAATTTCTTCTGGTCACCTTCTGTGAGTTTTTCTTCCATCATTCTGAAATCAGTACTTAGTGTTCTTGGTTTAAGATCATTGTAATTCATACTAAAAATTCAATTAAATGAGCTGGCTATGTTCTGAGCTGGTCTCTGTTATAGTCATTAAGAGTTTAAGCCCTAGATTTAGACAGATAGGGATGAAGATTCGCTTTGCCACTTGCTACTGTGTGACCTTGGGCAAATAACATGAACTCTCTGAGCATCATTGCCTCATGGGTAAGAAGGAGACAATAATGTCTATTTCTAAAGATTTTTGTGTAGATGAAATGATATAATGTATAAGAAGTGCTTGCCATAGCACTTGTATGCATTAAGGGCTCAATAAAGATTCTTTACATTATTTTAAATTCATGCCTATATTCTGCATTCCCTAATAAATGTCACCCTCTCCAAGTTTCTCATTCTATTAGTACAACAACAACCATACAGAATGTGACCAGAGTAGCTCTGTTGTGCCTCGGCATGGGAAAGATGATGTAGATATTTAAAGTCCTCTCAGCTTCAGCATGACATGGTTTACTTTAGAGATACATTTAAAAATCTAACCTGCCAACCAGGAGTACTCTGAGCCTTTGGAGCTGTCTGGGCTTAGAGTCTCTCTCCTTTCTCCTTCTCTTGACCTGAGAAGCTCAGGAGCTTTCCAGAATATGGAGAATTCATGGGCCACACGGTGTCATAGCACTTGGAACCACAAATGCTGTCCTCACTCTTCAGAGCTGGCCACAGTTAAAAGTAGAATCCCAGAGTGGTGTTAGGCAATCTGATGCCTCCCTAACTCAAAAACTGCCTGGTTTGACTTACCAGTGCTTTTTGCCATTAAGAGATTTTAATTATTTTTGAAGAAGTTGTGATTTTTAAGTGAATAAAGACACTACGAAAGAGTCAAAGAATTTGAGAGTTGGGTGAGCCGCTTAAGTTTAAATAGTCCACACCCTTCATTTCACAAATGAAGACAGAAGCCCAAGGAGGACGAAGAATTTGCTCAGCGTCACACACTGATGGCTAGCACTTTCAGGAATCAGCTGGCTTAATAACTAGTACTCGTCACTGTCCCCGCAGATAGCAAGCTTAAGGTGACATGGATATGCTTTACTGGAAGAGACAGAATGCTTTGCATATCGCTGTTAACTACAGCACTTCAGACGTTTGAAAAAACATCTGAATCCTCCAAACCAAAGTAGAGTATATAGACACTATGGCGGCCAGCAATATAGCCAGATAAAGTCCCCTTCATCAGTATTCTCCACTTTGCTAGGACCATGACAACTGATACTCACAATGACCAAGATACTCTAGGCCCGAAGTATTTTCTGAAACATCAGTAAAAGTTGAACTCATGTTCAGTACAATTCTGACATAAATTATTTTATTCTAGGTTTTCTTGAAAACTGGCAATCCATGTAAGGAATATCCAACAATTTTTGATGAACCATATGTAATCTGATGCCCAAAGGGCCTCATTCCTGATGAAGCTAGATTATAGAAAGCTTCCATACTACTCTCTACTAACTTTGAATTTTAAGTTAGATTTCTAGATGCTGTTTTACAACTACATCCTTGAATAAACAGAAACTAAAGAAACGATAAAGAACCTGTAACAGAAATGACTTTGAAAAAAAAGAACTACATTGAAGGACTTATACTGCCTGACTTGAAGATTTATAATAAAGGTTTAGTCATCATGACAGTGGGACCCTAGAGAGAGAGGAAAGAGGTCACCAGAACAGAATGGGGTGCTCACCAATAGGCCAACACATATATGTACAAAGACAATTCACTGGAGATAGAACCATCTTCAACAAACGGTGTTGGAACAATTAGATATGCAAAAGAAGGACTTCATTCCACACCTCACAAGATATACAGAAATTAACAAGAAGTGGATCAAATACCTAAATATAAATCTGAAAATTATAACATTTCTAGGAGAAAATAAGGGACAAAGTCTTCGTAACCTTGAGTCAAAGATTTCTTAGGTATGGCACCAAAAACACAATCCACAAAAAAAAAAATCCCCCGAAAAGATAAATTGGATTCCATCAAAATTAAGGACTCTTTGAAACACACAGTTAAGATCATGAAAAAACAAGCCAATGGCAGGGAGAAAATATTTTAAAATAAAGTTATTAAAAACTAAAGGAATTAGATAATAACATAGCAAGACTTTTCAATAGTTAAAGCATCTCCCATATGAAAACAATCAGAGAAACCAGCCAGCCTGGGAGGAATGGGAAGGCATAGTTCTACGGGAAGCATAGTTCTACTGCTCTTGGTGGCAGATGATTTAGATTTGAATTCTGACTCTTTCTTTGACCAGCTCTGTGAACATGGACAAGTGACTTAAATCCACAGAGCCCCATTTTCCTGCAGGTAATATTTTTAATTAATAGTAAGATAATATAGGAAGCCATTTAACACAATATCTGGCACATGGTGGAGTCTCAAGATTATTAACAGCATCTACAAGGATGAAGTTGTACTATCTAAAATTGACCTGTGTTAGAAAATGTTCCCTATTCTCTAAATCGTTCCTTAAATGAGGCCAGTCTGGGGGGCCAAGAGGGTGAGTGCATTGCCCCAGAATTAGGCAATGGAGAAGCAGAAGTAAGGTTGCCTTTTTCTTTGAAATTCTTGTTCCAGGTATGGAAGGCTTAAATAAAATACCGATTAAAAAAAAAACTATCATTGGAACTTGAAATTCACTGTCATAGAGAACTGTATGTTTAGCAAGACCCATGGGGAAGAAAGAAAAAGTAATCTTCTAAATGCCTCGATGCTTCCAGTAATGACCTATAATAAAACTTACCCTAAGTTGTGAGGCATTATATGGTACTTGTTTGACTTGACCTCTGGAGTTTTGGGAAGCAGTAAACTCTGTCAAAACCAGAGTTCTTAAAATCCATAGAACAGAGAAGACCCCAAAAACATTTTTTAAAGGTTAAAAACTCAATACACCAAAGAAACCAGCATAAGATTAAAAGGTTCAGCCTGATGTTAAATTAGGGAATTTGTATGGTATTCATTACTAGTTACCTTTGGCTATCATGGAGCTTCCTTGAACTTGGAATCTTTTTCTGGAGTTACCCAAATTGGGGTTATAAAGACATACATTTAGATAGAGAAATAAAACACAGAAGGGAAGAAACTTTAGGAACGAGTCCCATTTCACAGATGAGGAAACTGAAGAGAACAAGTCAGCTGTTCAAGGCTGCATGGTGAAGTAGGAGGCCAGGCTGAAGCTCTCCACCTCGGGGCTGAGCTTTCCCACTGCTGGTTCAAATGCTGGCTGCCAAGTCCTCCCCCTGCTTATGCAGGAGGTGAAGCCACCTGGTGAGGGGATCCTTCCCTCTCTGGCACTTCATATGCCAATGCCCACTCCCCTTCTGCATTCAACACATGACTTCCAGCAATTACTGTAGCCATGCACTCGCACAAGGGCAAAAACAGACCAGAATGTCTATCATCTCACTTGATCCTCCTGGATAGCTGTAGGGAATCAGAATTTAGCCCTCTGAGCTGTTCAGAACATCAACTCAGCCCTCCTATTAATGACCTCAAAGTGAATTAGTCTTGACAGTCATGCAAGGTGAAAGGTGCTTGAAGGCTGGGAGTAAAGTCCCCTGGACCCAAGGATGACCAGACCAGAGGGCCCTGGGGCCATTACAGCTGTCAGCTCTCCAATAGAGAGAGCCCCTCACACAAACTGTTACAGAGAGAAAGGGAAAGGAGACTGAGTCAGGGAAGTGGGGCATCTGGTCTATCTCGTTTTTAAACTGTTTTTCCTGTGTATAAGGCATTATTAATTTATTCATAGCAGCCACTCATATTCAACACCTACGTATGTACTGGGAATAAGCCACATGATCTTCTTTAACTATAATAATTAAAATACATCCATTCATTTGGCAAATATTTACCCAGCACCTATTAGCGTAGAGGACTGTATTAGGAACTGAGGATACAAAGATCAGAACATCAGACACTCTTTTCAAGAAGTTTATGTACTAGAGAGTCAGAGATGTAGACATTCATTCAATTCTCCATTCATTTACTTTTTCATTCATTCAGTGTTCATTTATTCTTTCATTCATACAGATATTTAGCAAGTATTTATCAGCATCTTTCATGTGTAGACACTATTCTGGAAGCTGGAGATGCAGTATTACAGAATAGGAGCTTGCCTTCAAGTTCACATTGTAAAGGTGGGAGGCAGATAATAAGCATTTTTTTTAGATGTAGTGGATTAATATACAGACATAAATTATTTGCCATTCCTTGCATCAAGAGGTGAGCTCTATGTTCCCTCTCCTTGATGACTTGCTTGACCAACAGAATGTGCAGAAGTAACATTCGAGAACTTCTGAGTCTAGGTCATAAGAAACTTTGTAGTCTCCACCGAGGTGTCTTGGAACCTTCCTCTGAGGGAAGCAGTCCACTTTGTAAGAAGTCCTACAACCCTGAGGCCACCATGCTGGAAATATCACCTGTAGCTGCTCCTGCAGTACCAGCTGAGCCCAGCCTTCCAACCATTCGAGCCAGTGCACCGCATGTTAGAGTAATGCCATCTTGGACCCTTCAGCCTGGCTGCTAGCAGAATACCAAATACCTTAGTCAAAGCCACATGAAGCAGAAGAATCACCTGGCCAAACCTGCCCGAATATCTGACCCACAACATAGTGAGACACGATGGAAGGGGTTCTTGATTTTAGTCCCTAAGTGCTGGGATAGTTTGCTGGGCAGCAATGGATACTTGGAAAGCGGGTAATTTCAAATAGTGAAGATGAAGTGCTAAGAAGAAATTGGAACAGCTATTATATAGGATAAAGAGTAACTGGTAGGAGAATGCATTTACACCAGCTGTTCTGGAAAGGCTTCTCTCTAATGTGACATCTGAGTGGAGACTGGGAGGAAGCAGGCACACAAAGATCAGGGGAAAGTGTACTGGAGCCTGGCAACAGTAAATGCAAAGATCTGACAAGGAGATGAGCTTGGTGTGGCTAGGGCAGTGAACACCTGGCTGGGTGTTACAGAGCAGTGGGCCCACAGGGCAGGGGAGCAGAGAAAGGCCACTGTCCTGAACAGCGAGCATCACAAAGACTGTGCTAAGAGGGGGCAGCAGATTTGGGGGGCTAAGATTTGAAGGGAGAGTTTTCCAGTTGTACCAGAGGAGCAAAGGGGTTTCTAGATAGAGACAACAGTTTGGGCAAAGATAGAGGACAGTGAGAGAGCCGGGCCTGCCCAGTGATAATGGGCATGCTGTCACTGCCAGAGCCTAACAGATACGGCCATGGTACCTGGATGCTGACACAGCTGAAGAGAGAGGCAGGGCCTGGATCACAAAGGAAATTAAATTCTCTGCAAAGTTGACTGGAGTTCATGCTTCAATATCTAAGGGTTAAGAAACAGCAGAGACTCCAGAGGCAAACAGCCTAAGTTCAAATCCCAGCTCTGCCACTTGATAGCTGTGTGACCTAAAACAACTCACTGAACCACTCTGTACAGTTTCCACATTTGTACAGTGGGGCTCATAATTGTACCTACCTCATAAGGCTGGTAGCATTCGGGTAGTTAATCTGGGCGGAGTATTAGCACAGTCCCTGGCATGTGGTAAGTGGACTCTATTAGCTACTATTATTATTATCATTATCATTACCACTGCTCTCATATTATCATCCTGCTGGAAGCAACTGAAGAATTCTGGCAGCATCAAGACTAGGTTTTTGTGTTAGAAAAGAGCTCAGAGGTGTCAGTTTCTACAGGTTGGAAGGAATCAGACAGGAGCTGAGGAGGACTGGATGATGTCTGGGCACCAGGGCGGATAAGGAGGAACAGAGCGTCATCAGATTCTGCCCTTGCCTTCCAAGAATATGAAAGATGGCATGTGCGTGAGAAGGTAAAATACAAGACCACAGAGGTGTGTACCGGGGCCACCAGAATTCCAGAAGAGAAGGGCTGCTTGCCGCCAGGCTTTCCCTGAAGGCTTCTTGCAGGGGGCTGGGCTTACGCTGGAGGGAGAATGGGTTGCATTTGGAAAGTGGAGATGGGGAGTCAACGTCAGTTCACACTAGAACCCCTCGGCCCTAAGACTCCTCCTCCAACACTGCTTAGTTTCCACGGCAGGTGAGGAAATGGGGATATGCAGAGTCTTTGAGGCCATGAGGCCAGGAAAGAGCAGGCTCTGAAAACAAAACAAAAACTCTCCGAATGTTGCTGGTGTCCAAGCTTTTGTGCTGAGCCCAGACAAAAGCCCAGCGAGGTTAATTAGAGTTGGATTCTGTGAATGACAGCATGCAAATGAAGGAAGCACTGCCAAAATGAGGGAGGCCCTGAGGAAATGCCCCCGAGGGTCCTGGGGTCCTCTCGTTCAGCCGGGGCTGCTCAGCTATGCAGATCAGGACAAACCTGCTCTGGGACCTGCAGAGATGCACACTCCGGTCCCGCTTGTGGGGTTCATCTGCAGGACACATGGAATCTGGGGGCCTCTGTCTTCAAAGCTTGGCAATCCTGCACATGAATATTCATTCCAGTACTCCTGCTTTTACATTTGAATCACAAAATGAATCAATGCCCAAATGCCACTCGGCTCTTCCAGTCCCCCAAGAGAAAAGGTGGAAAGGCTTAGGATATAAGGCGGCTCCTGGCTTGTGCTACTAATTATGAAGAGGTGGCTGAAGGGACCACATTTTTACCTACCCAGCCCCCATCCATTAGCATTATTACTACCAGCAATACCTTCTGTTTTCATTGCTCTTTTTTATTATCGATTTTTTTAGGGGCCGTGCTATGAATTGTGTTACTCTATTTTTTCATTCACTTAAAGTGTAGAGTAACAAGTAACAAAATGTAGCACCTTAAATATTTTTAAGTTTACAGTTCTGTGGCTCTAAGTACATTCACACTGTGCGACCGTCACCACCATCCTCCTCCCGGACTTTCTCATCTTCGCCAACAGCAACTGCGCACCCATTAAGCACTAAATCCCCATTAGTTCTATGAATCTTAGCCATGTAGAGAGTCTTGCAACCATTGGCAAATCAGGACACCGAACAATCCCGTCAACCCCCGACTCCTTTACAGTCATCCCCCCGCACCTTTAACCTTTGGTGGACACCCATCTGTTCTCTCATCCCCATAGTTTTGTTTTCTCCAGAATGTCACATACGGGCATACGGGGCTTTATTGCACTTCATAGATACTGCATTTTTCACAACTGAAGGTTTGCGGCAGCCCTCCGTGGAGCGAGTCTATCAGCATCGTTCTTCCGAGATCATTTGCTCACTTGGTGACTCTGTGTCACATTTTGGTAAGTCTTGCAGTATTTCAGACTTTTTCATTATTACTCTATTTGTATGGTGGGCTGTGATCAGAGATCCCGGATGTGACCACTGGAATTGTTTTGGGACCCACAAACCGTGCCCGTATAAGATGAAACTAATTGATAAGTGTCGTGTGTTTTGACTGCTCCGCAGACTGACCATTCCTCATTTTGCTCCATTTCCTCAGGCTGAGATGCAGCAACATTAGGCCAATTAATGACCCTACAATGGCCTCTAAACGTTCAAGTGAAATGAGGAGTAGCATGTATCTCACTTTCAATTGAAACTTAAGCTTATTGAGGAAGGCCCATCAAAAACACATAGGCTGAGAGCTAGGCCTCCTGCACCAGTTAGCCAGGTTGTGAATGCAAAGGAAAAGTTCTTGAAGGAAACGAATAGTGCTGCTTCAGTGAACACATAAATGATAAGAAAGCGAAATAGCCTTATTGTTGACATTGGGATAGTTTCAGTGATCAGGATAGAAGGACAAACCAGCCCTAATGTTCCCCAAACAGAAGCCTAATCCAGAGCAAGGCCCTAACTCTCTTCAGTTCTGTGAAGGCTGAAAGAGGTGAGGGAGCTGCAGAAGACAAGTTGGAAGCTAGCAGAAGTTGGTTCATGAGGTTTGAGGAAAGACGCCACCTCCATAACATAAAAATGTAGGGGAAGCGGCAAGTGCTGATGGAGAAGCTGCAGCAAGTTCCAGGAGATCCAGCTGAGATCATCAGTGAAGGGGGCTCCACTGAACAACATATTTTCACTGTAGACAAAACAGCCTTAATTGGAAGAAGATGCCACTTAGGATGTTCATAGCTAGAGAGGAGAAGTCAGTGTCTGGCTTCAAGGAGCAGAATGACTCTCTTGTGAGAGGCTTGTGACTTATGTTGAAGCCAGTGCACACTTACTATTCTGAAAATCCTAGGGCCCTTAAGAATTATGTTAGATCTGTTCTGCCTGCACTCTATAAATGGAGCAACAAAGCCTAGATGACAGCACATCTGTTGACAATATGTTTACTGAGTATTTTAAGCCCACTGTTGAGACCTACTGCTCAGAAAAAAGATTCTTTCCAAAATATTACTGCTCATTGACTGTGCACCTGGTCACCCAAAGAGCTCTGATGGAGGTGTATGAGTTTAATGTTTTTATGTCTGCTAACACAGCATCCATCCTGTAGTCCATGGCCAAGGAGTCATTCTGATGCTCAAGTCTTATTATTTAAGAAATACATTTTGCAAGGCTAACTGCCATAGATAGTGATTCCTTGGGTGGATCGGAGCAAAGTAAATTGAAAACCTATAAAGAATTCACTACTCTAGATGCCATTGAGAACACTGGTGATTCATGGGAAGTGGTCAAAATATCTACACTAACAGGAGTTTGGAAGAAGCTGATTCCAACCCTCATGGATGACCTGGAGGGGTTCAAGACTTCAGCAGAGGAAGTAACTGCAGATGTGGTGAGAATAGCAAAAGAACTAGAATTATAAGTGGAGCCACTGAATTGCTGCAATCTTATGATCAAACTTTAATGGATGAGTTGCTTCCTATGATGAGCAAAGTGGTTTCCTGAGATGGAATCTACACTTGGTGAAGATGGCTGGAATGACACAAATGACTTAGAATATGACATAAACTCGTTGATAAAGCAGCAGCAGGGTTTGAGAGTATTGACTCCAGTTTTGAAAGAAGATCTGTGGGTAAAATTCTATTTAACAGCATCTCATGCTACAAAGAAATTGTGAAAGGAAGAGTCCATCGATAAGAGCAAACTTCACTGTTGTCTTATTTTAAGAAATTACCACAGCCTCCTCCATCCTTCAGCGACCATCATCCTGGTCAGTCAGCAGCCATGAACACAGAGGTGAGACCCTCCGCCAGCAAAAAGATTACAATCCGCTGAAAGCTCACATGATGGTCAACATTTTTTAGCAATAAAGTAATTTTTAATCAAGCTATGTGCATTGTTTTAGACACAATGCTATTGCACACTTAGTGGACTATAGTATGGTGTAAACATAACTTTCAGATGCACTGGAAAACCAACAAATTCATTTGACTTGCTTTATTGTGATACCTACTTCATCGTGGTAGTCTGGAACCAAACCCACCATATCTCTGAGGTCTGCCCGCCTATAAATGGAAGCACAGAGTATGTGGCCCTTTGAGAAAGGCCTTTTGTACTTATCATAATGCCTTTGAGATTCATTTGGGCTGCTGTGTGTGTGTCTCTGTAGGTCATTCCTTTTTAGTGCTAAGAAGAATTCCATTGTATGAAGGTGTCAATGTGTTTATCCATTTACCCAAAGAAGGACATTTAGGTTACTTTCAGTTTGGGGTAATTATAAATAGAGCAGCTATAACTTTCATGTACAGGTTGTTATGTGAACATGAACTTTATTTCTTTACGGTGAATACCCAGTGCTGGGTCATCTACCCCTTCCCCCAACCACCCCCAAAGTGGGACTGTTTTTGTTTCTCTTCTCTCCATCTTCCCAATTTTGCCAGGAACCATAAAGGAAGTGCAGCAACCATTATTACCTTGTTACTCTGCCTGCTCATTCTTCTCATAAAAATATCCTACAGCCTAACAAGGATGAAGTAGGTTATGTGTGTGAGACTTCAGACTCTGAGCAACATCGGAAGATCATGGGAGTGGGAGATGCAAACAGCAGTCTCCTTCTTCACCCACCATGATCCTTTGCCCCAAAGGGTAGGAAGGTCAGAAGATAACACAAAGGACAGATTTTCTGGAGGCATGATCTTCTCTGTTCCATGGCCCATAAATGCTTGGGGCAGACAGGAAGAAATGATACTCCATGCTTACACTGAAAGGGCAATTTAATGATAAAACAGTAAGTGTGGATATGCACTATGGGCTCAAAAGATCTAAGTTCACATCTGATCCCCAACACTTATTAACTGGGTAATTTAATAAACAAGCCATTTAGCTTTGAAACTGAATTTCAACGATGTTCTAAGAGGAGAAAGAGGCATAGCATCCCATTACAAATCCTCCTTTTGAAACATGGGGTCCAGGGTCACCACCCAGGACCCTCCCTGTGGAACAACCTGGCTGTGGATATAGGGACAGATTAAAAAGTCAGACCTTACACCATCATGAAAGTTATAATCTGGGGTGGAGGTGGGAGGCAAAAATCATTGTTTTTACATTTCCTTATAAAGTATTCATTGGATAGAATAGTCTTCAAATTCATTCAGAATAGGTGACTAATTTCCATATACAATAACATTATAAAACATAGTTAAAAGATACAGGTACATAATAAAAGTGCCCAAATGAAGTCAGGTTTCTTCCTGGGCCCCTGGAGAAACTGATGCTATTTGCTACTGCCAGAAAGTGAGTTAGCACATTGTAGGCCCTCAACACTTTAGTCATTTCTGTTCTTTGTTATTACTGTTTATATTTGTGCTGTGGTCATGCACAGTGGTAAACACATGTAAGTTTCCATGTGAAGAATTCTGTTCTTGGGTGTAAGAAGCTGGGCACATCTTCACAACTGTGGGTACCATACTGCTGGGGCAGGAGCCCTGGCCTCTCGAGCTCAGCGTGGAGCTGGGGTTCCCATGACAGACTCTAGCTGGGAGGAGGTGCTGGGAGAATGGAACTCCACCCCCTCCTGTGGTGCCCCCAACAAGAGCTCTCAGAACATAAAGTACCAGTTCTTCAGATTCCTGGAATTGAGTGTATCATTAGTTTTCCTCACAGGAAAGTGGTCATTTCTTCAGTATTTTATAAAATTTGGATATATGAGCCTTCATAAATATTTCCTGAAATATTTCATAAAATCAGGAAATGGCATTATAGTTATTATGAGCTATCTGCGTTTTGGTCTGAGCTAGAAGAGCCGAGCAAATGGCTTTATTCCTGTATTAACTTTACTGTGTCGCACCTGTGCCCTAAAGTCTTAGGTATGTAGCAAAGTCTTGTGTCTGGCCATGAAATATCATCATCAACACACATTTAAGGTGTTTAATCAATGCATAAGTCACTGAGCTCTAAAATGAATATCTAAAATGAAATGAGGCAACAGATACAATTCCTACGGTACAGTTCAGTTGGAAATAAAAATGGGAATATGATGACAGCAGCAGCTAACACTTCTGTGTAAATGTAGCATGCAACTTACATATAACAACTCATTAATCTTCCCATCAACCCTAAGAGGTAGGTATCATTAGTCTCATTTAACAGACAAGGAAACTGATGCACAGAGTCAGTGATTTGGATAAAATCCATCTAGAAACTAGCAGGACAAGAACACCAACCCAGGGTCCTTACATTTAACTGCAAGACACATCCCCAAAGTTCTGTGCACATAGAAGAGAGGCTCAGCAAAAGTGAGTAGGATAGAAAAATCCAGTGACTGAGTATGCCATGCTATCTCGCTTCTCTGCTTTATTTTAGCAACCAACGTTTTCTCATATTGTATATAGCTGCCTTTTAAATTAATTTTCTTCCTCCTCCTTTTAGAATGCAAATGATATGATGGAAAAAATTTTGTCTCATTTGATCACTGCTACCTCTCCAATGCCTCGAACAGTACCTGGCAATTGGTAGTCTCTCAGTAAGAAAGAATGAATGACTGAATGAATGAATTGAATGGCACGAATGTGGATACATATACTACATAAAAAGTACACTGCTTATGAGTTAATGCAGTATCAGGAACACAAAGTCAAGCATTAATGTTTCTCAGGTCTCATGCTATTCTGGCACCCTTGGTGAATAAGGAGTTAATTTGTCCCCATACCAACTGAGGACATCTTTTCTGGCACCTTCTCCATTTTTCCTTCAAAAAATGTATCAGATCTGAGATCCCATGAGAGCTTGTCACATTTAGGACTTGACAATGCATATGAATATTTCTTTGGCACCAAAAATATGACAGAGCTGGAGATGATTATAACATGGAGATGAAGTGAATCAGAGGCACAAGGACTAAGGCATTTGAGTTTTATCCCTAAGTCATCCAGTGCATGATGGCCTTTGTTGTGCTCTTCAACCTGCCCTTAGGCAAGACTATGACAAAGAGGTGTTACTGCCATCCATCCACTCCACCTCGCAGAACCACCTGTGAGAGCACAGGACTGTTGCAGATATTTCGTGAAAGCTGTGGGTGCTTGCAAGGAGAAATGGCCTTTAAAATGGATCTTAAGGAAGGGTACAGGTCACCATGGAAACTGGGATTCTGGAGCTTCACTAGAAGCCCCAGCAGCTCAAACAGAGTTTTGGAGAGCATACTGAAGGCACTCCATATTTAGGGGTGCTCCAGCTGTTAGCACGATAACATGAGGTTCCTAACACCACGTCCATATCCTCAGAGTCATGAAGCTGGGGTCGGGGTAGGACTGCTGATGGATGTGCCAGGCAGGGCCTAGGGCAAATGAGGATCCAGGGAGAGGCTCACCACGGGACAGCACACCTCTGTTTTCCCGGCAATCGACTGGATCAGTCAATTCCAAACCGAGAAATGGAAGTGCCAGCATGTGCACACACCATCCCGTTGTGACCCATTTACAGCACAGCAGAACTTCTTGATTTGGTCAGTAACTTCAGCCTTATGTGGGGGACACTCCAGTTCATAGAATGTCAGTGCCAGGAGGGAGCCTTAGTGACCCCACCATGCACCCTGCATCCCCTTCTGGGGTTCACAAAGGGCCCTCACAAGGGAGGGCTCTGACAAGTCCTTTGGTAAAGGACCTTAGTTATCCTTGACACAGCATTTTCCCAAACATATTTTGTCATGGTTACTTTTTTATTTTTTTAAAGAATATCCATTATGTCTCCCAGAACACTCACGGGCTGTGAAACACAGTTTGAGAAATGCCAATGGAATGACTTTCTCACGGTACAGGGCAGGAAGCAGAGTCCCGGGCAGTTCGTTACCTGTCCAAGATCACATGGCCATTCCCTGTTCTGTCCCCTCCCTTCCCCCCTTCATCTTGTCACCAGGCCTACGTGGAGTGCCACTCAGCCCTGGCACTACATGAGTCAATGGCAGGGGAAGGCAGATACCTCCACACCTCGGTCCCTTAGGATGACAAGCATAAAGTATGCCTGAGGCATCCTTAATGGGCCTCCAATTACCGTGCTAACAGAGTTATGTAAGGTGACTGCCACAAAAGTAAAAAAATCAATAATCATATCTGGAGAGGAATGGAATTCAATTTTGCCAGCTGACTGAGGGTTAAGCCAAAAAGCCCTTTTACTCTCAACCCTTTTGCTGAAAATCATTCTAAACTATGCTGATTCACATTCCTCTTTAGGGTCACCCTCCATTCAGACATATTCAGGGAGCATCTGCTACGTGCCATGATACTGGGTGTGCTGTGCAGGAATTTAGACACAGAAGGTCATAGATGGTTTAAGGCATTCTATTTAATGTGTAGCTGTTCCAGGAAAATCTTAGAAACTGTTTTTCCTTTGAACAATTCCTTTATCTAAGCTTGTTATCATTTATCTCTTTTCCCCTATGAAAGAGGGAAGTGGCACTGTCCTAGTAATTTCAGGGTTGGCCACCTCTTGTTAAATGAATGAGAGGAATATAGAAAGTGCTCAGGGAACACCTGGGTGACTGAGAAGTGTCTCACCATTCAGAGAGCAGGGCAAGGCTTAGCACGTGGCTACCCGGAGGGGCCTACTGTCCTCACCTACGCAGGGCAGGAGAAGCTATCAGGGGCTTCGAAGAAATCAAGTATCTTGCCAAACTAGGTCCGGAAATCACTTTGTAATTTCAGATCTGCCAAGCCACAACAGAAGTACCATTAGACACCCCATTTATTCAGTGTTCCTCTTAAATACCTGCTTGATTTAGATGGTTTGAGAATAGAAACCACCAGATAAGCAAATTCTGAGACTCTGAATGTCAAACATTTTATTATTTTTTTATCCTTTCTTCCTTCTCTCAACCTTTAGTTATAAACCATCTCCCAGGGTTTCTCAAATTCTAACAGCTAATACAGACAGAAAAGTAGCAGCTTACACTATGAACACTATATGAATTATATAACTTCATCATTCATTCATTCATTCACTGACTACATGATTAATTAGTTGGTTCTTCAGCAAATGTTTGACCCCTATATGGAACAGCCTCTATTACAGCTACTGTGGATTTAGCAAGGAACAATGGCAACGACTTCTGCCCTCATCGAGGGTACAGTCTGGGAGAGAGAGACAAAGAAACATTATGAATATGCTAAATGTTAGTATGCCACACCACATAACATGTAATTTTAGTGTAAGGAAAGAAAAACGGACAGAGGGATGATTTATTTTAGATCCTTTTCCAAATTTTAGGTCAGATGCTTATCTGGTGGCCTATCTACAGAATATTCTGAACTTTGACTGTCTTTCAGGGACACAGTGTCTCTGTTCCCTAGAAACTCTTGTCTTTAACAATATACCACCTATAAGCACCTTCCTTTTTTAATCTAGCCACATTAGCTTGATGTGCTGTGAATTTTCAGAGCAGTGATTTCATGTTTGCATCGGACAAACATATTAAAATTAGTTTTTCCACTTAAAACCCAAGGTGCATTTCATCCCACTCTTGGAAGAGAGACTTTTTGTAGAATAAGCTAATGGGCTAAAGGGATAGGATTACTGGCAGGACAGCTTGTTTATGAACTACAGCACATATTTGAGAAAATAATCTAGCTGGGTCTATTTCACACTTTTAAAAATCACTATCTGGGTGGACATATTTAGGAGGAACTATGTACACCAGTAGGGATATTGTCTCTGTTATCTAGTAGGGAAGTTATTCAAAAGTTTCCTTATTGAGTTCTATGATGGTTCTTTTAAGATACCAGGCCACCAGTTCCTTTTAATGGTTTTAAGTGAATATGTCACATACCCTTTGTGAATGGTTTACAGAGAAGCTAGCCTGTTTTAAAATTATCCTACAAATTCCAAATCAGGAGACAATTTATAGGATGGGAAAAAGTCTCCAGTCCATGCCAAAGTAAGCAGTAAACAAAAGAAGTATCTCTTTATCAGAAAAGAGGCCCTTATGATAGGCAAGAGGGACACATGGTAGAAGGGCAGACATGATCAGCTCGAGTTGGGAGTGTAGGGTAACTTGCTGAACACACAGAGAAAGGTCTCATTTTCTTTAATAACTTAGATTGATGCGATGGAAAACATGCTCTTTAAATCTGCTATGACACTAAATTGGATTGGATGGCTGGCCCTTTGGGAATTGGAATTAAACATCAAAACTCTAAGTCTGGCGTGATGAAAGAGGACATTAAAAGGATGAAGTTCAATTGTGAAGCATGCAGAGTAACTTTCACAGGATGTAAAACCACATTGCCCTAAAATAAGAAGGGATAGGAACTGGCTTTGTTTTGTCAAGAGCATGGTCAAAAAAGATTGTGGAGCCCTAGTGGACCACAAGCTTCATGAGTTGACGACACAATGCTGTTATTTAAAAAGAGAGCTTATAATGGGAAACTGGAGAAAAATGTGGCAGGTGAGGTAGTCATGGTCAAGCCCCATGAAGAACCAGTAGGAGGGCTTTCTGAGCACTGTGTGCTCTCCTCTCTAGCTCACAAATGAAACTGGAAAATTTCAGAAGACAATTAAAGGCGAGGGGAGCAAGTCTTATGGTGAAAGATTAAAAGACTATGTTTATTTACCCTGGAAGGGAGCACCCAAGGAAACTCCTCTGTCACTATACCTCCTGTCTTATGTTTTAAGAATGGTTTGAGTGTCTGCATCCCTCACTGGACTACGAGATGGGGACTGTTTCAGCTCATCTCCAACACCTCACAAGTAGGGTGCCCATGAAATTTCAGGATATACCTATACTAAAATCATATTCATCATTTATCAGAAATCCAAATTTTACTGGGTGCCCCGTATTTTTATTTGCTAAATCTGGCAAGCCTACTCAGAGGGCAACTGGTAACCATCCAATAAGTACTGAATTCATTGCTATATATATGCAATTTATACTACATGCAGAGAATAGAAAAAATTTAAATAAAAAGCCAGACAGATATAAAACAGAGGCCTTAGTTGACCCAAAGAACTGCAGAAAGGGACAGATTGCTGGTAGGAGGAAGAATTCAGGTTGAACCAGGGATTTATGAAGGGTAGGTGGGGTTTCTGGAGAGGGTTAGAGATGAAGCAGCACAGCTGTTGGTCTTTCTGATTCCAGGGCCTCTAGGCCTTAACCTTAAGCAGATGGTAGTTGCTGGGACCCCCGACATAGCCTGTGCTTGAACTCTCAGCAAAGGGCTGACAAAAGGGTTAGCGATAACAAGTTTGGACAGAGCTGTTCTAATTTTCCCATACCTTGTTCCAGTAAGTGGCTTATGGTAGATGTTTAGGGTTATCTGCTGAATAAATAAATGACGAGTAGGTGGTGAGACAGGAAAGCAATGACTGACTATCTGGAGATGACCATTACACTATAGTTGCATCACACCCATGTACAGGATTCGGTGCATTAATATAGCGCGTGGTAAGTGTGAATTGGCCAGCAGAAGCCCTAACTGGGATGAAGATGGGAGGAGAGCAACCTGGGTTGGCAATGAGAAGAGGAGCTTCAGGGACTGAAACTGCTGCGTCTCAGGCTGTCCCAACCCCACATCTAAGCTGATGTTCTGGGAATTTCCCAAATGGCCAGGACTCCTTGGGGAGCATCAGTATTTCCTTCAGTAGCGACAAACTGTGATCGAGTAGCAACTATTTATGAGAACAAGAACATACCGTCTATTGCTAAATAAACTAGTCAAAGTGTGGACTAACGGTAAACTTAGGAGTGGTATACATTTTCTGGTTTCATCAATAATTTGCGGTGAAGCTAAAGCTCTTTTCTAAGTCTGCAAGAGAGCTTGAGGCAGGAGAAGTTAGTTTTTACTTTTTCTGGGAGTAGGTAAGGACAGAAGTCTTTGGCAGTACTGACCGGGCAAACAGAGAAGGCTTTAAGGGAAACCTGGTTTTGTGATCTGTCCACTCCTGTATGAAACTGCAGTAGGGCCCCGTGGTCAACTGGAATCCTGTTTGAAGTTATTGATCACGATCACAGTGATGGGAGACACGTGACTTAGAACGATTTCACGGAGTTCTCACTCCGCGCCTGGAGGATGGCATGTGCTTTCTTTCAAAAGACTCCCCAGGAGGCCTGCACAGAGGCACCTGGCACCCCCGGCCCACGGTAGGTTCCCTTCCTCCAGGCGTCCTGGGACCCAGGGCTATTCAGGGAGTCTGAACCCTGCAAGGGGACTCCATGCACCTTTGCACCTTTTCCATCCCTGACGTATTTCTCGTCCTCCACTAGGCCCTCGGCTCCCCAGCCCCCACCCTCCACAACCTCACTGGTGGAGGGAGGACCATGTGGTGGGCTCTAGAGTGGAGTAGCCCCAGTTTGTTTATGGCTTTCAAAGGCCATGTTAATCACGTACTGGAAACAGTATGGGCTTTGGAAATGGGTTTAGGCACAAACCCCGGGTCAGCCATAGGACCCAAGCGCTAACATTTGTTGAGGGGTTAGTATGCATGTGACACAGTTCCAAGCACTTCATAGGTATTATGAGTCTTTAATCAGCAGAACAGCTACAATGTAGGGAAAATTTTTATCCCCACTTATAATTAGGAAACTGAGGCACCAGAGGAGTTTAGGAGCCCAGCCCTATCACATGCTTTCCAATGGCTGAGTCTTAGTTTTCTCTTCTGTAAAGCACAGATAGAATTTGCCTAAAAGGTTTGGGAAGTGAATGCCAAGTGTCCAGCCTGGGGAATGCCACCCATGGTCACCTGTGACTGGTCCGCTCTCTGAGACTGTAACTACTGATGTGGTTTTATGTAGTCATTACCACGGATGAGGGCCATGATTGCTAACATTGTCAAAGAACACATAATACAAAGATTAATTTATTTTTGGCTTTGGAAGTACAATTTTTAATAGGCAGGCTCCAACCTATGAACACGCTGTCCTGTCCTCAACAGTTCATTTATAAATCAGCAGTAGAGAAACAGAAACACCATCTCCCCAGAGAAACAATACTCCAAATGGTTAGCTCACTTAAGGCAATTTAATCCCTAAGAGAGCATAACTTCAGTGTTAATATTAGTAGCTTATGTTCTGGGAACAAATTCATTCACTTACTGTACTTCTATGATGTAACAGGCACTGTCCCCAGGAGTTGAAAAGACAGAGTTACTGAAAGCACTTGGCTGCCCCAAGGATCTCACAAGGCAGTTCAGGAAATGGGCATCTGATCAATGCCTCTAGCAGAGGGTAAAGGAGGCGGCTTCTGGCTACTGCAAAAGGACAGGGCAGGGTAACTGGGGACATGGAGGGCCGAGGGGGATGAGTGGTGATGTACTGGAGGGAAGAGGGAATTTCCCCGGCTCCGGTTCAGGGCCAGCCCTTATACTTCGCCTTCTACCCACACCTGCCCATCCTGGGCCTGGTACTTTCCCAAACTCCCCGCCAGGGCATCAAACTTGACAGTCCCTATTTCCCTACATGACCCATGTCCACAGAATCAAAAGCCCTGGTTTTTTTAGTTCAAATGGATCTAATTTAGGTGTTAAGAGGGAGACTATCTTAAAAGAAATCTCACTCAGTGGTTTATGACTAAACCTTCACTCAGTGTCCCCAAGATATTTGCATTTTACGAAAGTAGATGGTTTAATTATATATACAAATGTTCAAACTAGAAGTATAAGCACATGAAAGCATTCCAAAGCCAGCAGCAGTCCCTTAGAGTGATTGGCCCAGCTTGTGGACTTCTTGGGATCATTTTCTTCCAGTGATTCTGTATTCTTCACTGAACTGCACATCCCTCAGAGGCCGCAAGGATGTTGTGTTGTTGTTTTTTTTATGTATACACCTAGCTCAAGTGAGTGCTGGTACCACCAAAGGACGGGGTGCTGGCAAAGTGGCCTTCCGTCGGGGTCATCGGTAACCTGCAGGGACGCACCCTGGAACACGGGTGTATCAGATGATGTGTGATTTTACATTTCAAACCAGAAACTGGAGTTGTATTATAAAGACCATTCAGGAGGAGCTGGAAACTGCCCAGCTTCCCCACCAAGCAACTCCTGCCCCACTCATGTCACCACCCTTGGCCGCACCTGGCCATGCCCTGGGCTTCCGTGTGTTGTGTCTGGCTCTACCATCCCCAGCACAGAGGACCAGGGAGAAAATTACACAATTTTGTTAAGAGCTTATTTTTGAAGACTGGGTGTTGAGAGGTGAGATTGTGATTCCAAATCAAGAGGAGATTCTGAAGTGCTGAGGGCAAGGCAATAAGGTGAGGCCATCCAGGCAGGACAGAGTCCTCACAAGTGTGAGACTGGGGATAACTCTTCCTCTGCATATAGCAGTTTCTGAATGAATGGATGGCTTCATGGTATTTTCCAAATAAACCAATCTCCAGCTGTGAGATCTCAGTGTGCGTTGACTTCCTCCTCTGTGTGGTTGGACATTTCTCCGCACCATGCTTGATGGCCCGTCCTTGCCCTTGACTGCAGGTATTCTGATAATCATGTGGGACAATTATAGCCACACCTGCCCCCCATGCTTATGGTCACCTGCCATGTCCTGCAAAATGTATTTACGGCTGTCAGATGACAGCGACAGTTCAGGAGTCAAGCTATTCTGTCTGTACTGTTTGGACCCCAAATCATCCTGAATCTTGCCAGTGCTAGTGGTGACCTTCATCTCAAGGTCAAGTCACACCAGGGCAAAGGGCGCTCTGGGAGCTGGCATTGACTGCCTCTGCCTCCATCTCTGCTCAAAGCCTTCTCACGTCAGCATCAGGGAGGTAAGGCGACTCCTCTGGTGCCAGAGACTTCTCATTAGCAACCTGGCAGCACTGCCACGCTGAAGGCTGCATTGTTCTTCAGCGTTTGAATATCAGTTTGCATAATGAAGCAGGTGAGAGTGCCTCTGGCCTGTTCAGGCAGCCCTGATTGGCAGAAAGAAGGGAATTTGTACATAATTGGCCTCAATTAATTTGACGTGCGTTTATAAGGAGACAAGGAAAAAGCAGAAAATTGCTCAGTGCCCCAAGTCAAAGACACATCTGCTCCCTCTGTGGTGTGTGTGTAGTGTGTGTGTGCGTGTGTTTGCTGTGATGGGTGGGTGTGTCGTGTAAAGGCAAGTGAGTGGATAACCTCGTGTGTGTTCAAATGCATTTTTTTTTTACTGGGAGCAAGAAAAGGCTTGCTCCCCCGAGGTTCCTCTGCCTGGAAGGTCTGCGGCTGCAGCGTCCTTCCAGTGCAATGCTGTTAGCCATCTTGTTCAATTTGTAGGTGAGGTCATGAGGAGCATCATTAGACATCACAGCATTCTTTCTTCACCATGGTGACACCCAGCTCAACATATCTTTTGTACTCAGTACGAAAAAAAGCTGAGTCCAAACTGTCTCAGGGTCTGCTGGCAATTGGTTCTTGCAAGGAAATGAATTGGCTTGTACTTAACTTGGGACATGCTGTGGTTCTAGTGATAAGCTGGCAGATGTGCAAGGAAGGGTTCAGGAATGAAGCATGTAGCAATTTTAACATCAAGGTGGTTTAGAGACTTAAGCTACTCATGGTCTCCTTGCCAAAGCACTTCAGAAATAGTCATAGACTCTTCTTGTTTTTTTTTCCTTCTAAGATGAGGATGGAGGGATGGAGTAGGTACATTTCCCTCCCCTCTAATTCTTTCCTTTCTGTTTCTTGTTCCCTAAAGGGAAGGATCCTGAGAGTGGGACCTTTTCTTTTCTAGCTGGATTAAGTACATACTTTGCTTACTTCCCAGAAGAGAGAAAACATGGTGCCCTACATTCCATGTCTCTTTGATTCATTTATCCAGTCAACCCTCATTAAAGAAGTGGCTTTTAAAGGTGCAAGGGGCTGTAAGTTGAGAAACGAAGCTAATAGAGCCCTTGCTGGAGACACTCCTAGATCTGAGTGAATGAAGTCTCTTCCAGGTTCGTGAGTACTTACAGCTAGGCAGTGGTCCCCCCACTCTCCATGGGCCATGGGGGCCATAATATCCCCCTGGAGAGTCCAAGAAGCCGGGCCAGAGAGAGACCCCGGATGGGCCTTCAGTGGAGTCTATGACCTCAGGACAATGCCTCTAGACACACAGAGAAGACAGAGACTATGGCAGAGCAGGAATGTGCAGGGCTTGGAGTTGGTCTCCATAATCCAATCCTGACATCTCATTTCCTACCTGTGTGACTTCAAGAATTTGCTTAACCTGTGTCTGACTCTCCTCATCTGTAACATGACATCAATATTTATCTCAAAGGGTGGGCATGAGGGTTAAAAGTAGCAACCAATGTGAAGAGTCCAACAATTGATGCATCACGTATATTCGTGAAATAATTCAATGAATGTTCAATAACAAGGGCAGAGAGAAATGGGCACATTTGGCTCAGTTGGCACAATGGCTGGGAAATAAAAATCACAGCAAAGTCGGCTCTTAGACATCCTGGAGTCTAGCTCTCCTGCCTGGCCTGGGGTGGGGTGACACGCAGTGGGGGCAGGGCCAGAAGGGCACTAGGGATCCGGCCTGATGCTCTAGGCACGGCCGGTGCTCAAAGCCAACTCTCCTGCTTGTCAGGCAAGTTCCCGGGTTCCCTAGAGTCTCTCAGTAAGCACGCTGGTCTGCAGCTCCTTGAAAGCCGCTGGCTACCGACATCAGTCCCTTCAGCTTCTCTACCCATGAGACTGCCTCCAGGCATCTCTATTTGTCTTGCCTCATCCTCAGTGGGAAGCCCTTTGGCAGTTTAAAAACACCTTCCTGCACTTCCAGCCCAGACCCACTACCTCCTTCCCACATGCCCTACTCTGGACCTGAGGATCGTGGACCTGCCCCACCACTGGTGGGAGTCTGGCCCACTCACCCGCTGACCCACTTGAGCCCACCCCTGTCATCCTCAGTCTCCTCAGGCCTGGGTCAAATGCCAGCCTCTTCTGCATGCTAACTGCAGGGCTGAGTACCAAGCTGCCCACATGGTCCCCTCAAACCTTCCCTCAAAAGGTTTGAGGGCGGTGGGAGCAAAGGGGGTGATGCCAAAGCCCCTAAAACTGCCCCACAAAGGTGCTTGCCTGCCCACTCTTTATATCCTGTGGTTTGGTCCTGTGCTTTCGGTCCCAGCTGGACGGACAGAGTCCTATTCAGTTTGAATGGGCTCCGCAAACGACTCTGATAGCAATACTCTGCTCTACACCAGCCCGTCCCGGGCAGCCACTCTTTCCTGTGTCCCCACAACAGAGTAGATCTTTCTCGAGCTGCCTGACCATATAATTTTTAAAGGTGAGGCCCCGAGACCCTCCTCTTCCTCCTGCTGACTTCTCCCTCCTCCTGACAGTCCGAGCTGCCTGCCCCTTGAGGGCGCCTGCTTGTCTGCTTGTTTTCTTCTCCCCACTCAAGAAGCTCTGAGGGAGTCAGGGCCCCGGACGCTCTGAATCAAAGCCCCCCAGGTAGGACTGGCTTCAATACTAGAGGAAATGTCCGAGACGATGCTTCACAGAGCAGGAGCTGTCTTTCAATGGCTCTCGGTGACCCCTGCTGCGGAGGGAAGCTCCATGTGGAATGGCTAGCTCATGGTTGGGCTTCCCCAGCCTCGGGCCCCCTGGGGCCCCCCGCTGACCCTTGCACATGCCTAGCTATGCAGAGAGCCTCCAAAAATGTAACAGCCTGCACACAGTCCACTGAGACCCTTGGCCACGCTTCCCTCATGATGAGGGCGGGCAGGGCACTGGAAGGTGGAAAGGCTGAAACCCCCACGAAAGCCCAGAGCCAGCCGGGGCCGCCATTTTCACCGTGAAGACAATTCTGACACCTCTAAACCCTGATTCATTTTAGGCCTGCTGCCTTGGGCCACATATAAATTTTCACGGCTGCGTTAATTTGTCTCAAAGGACTCGAACTTAGTTGCCCAGGAGTGAAACACTAATTCTTAATAAATCTTCAACCCACATGCCAAGATTTAGTGAGTATATAAGAGCTTAGCCCCCTTACAATAAACATTTACTTCTAATTTTTGTTTTTAATGAGAGAGAAAAGGATGCTGAGGAACTCTCTTATTTTTCTTTCATGTAAATAAACATCAGTGAGAATGAAGAAACTGTCTTCAACAGTCAGCTAAATGGCCTGGGTCTCTTCTCTTAGAACCAAAGACTTGGCTGTAAGTAGATCTGAACTTCTGTGGGAGTCCCCAGAGCCACTTGCTCTTCCCAACCTGGGAGACACAGCCTGACTGCGGGTGGAAACCACACAGACGGATTCAATGATCCTCCACCTGAAAGAGCCCACTAACTGCTCCCACTCTCAGAGCGCCTGAAGTTCGAGTACAGCCCAACAGGCTACATGCCTTGATTTTTGTTAACAAAACTTGTTTGTTGCCTGTGGCTGGTTTTCACCTGGGCCGATTCAATTCAATTCAGGTGGGGAAATTGTGAATTCAGACTCATGCCAGTTTGCAAAGCTGCAGTTTTAAAACCGTTATGGCTCCTGCAAAGCTTCTAATCCTCTCACACTGTGAGGAGACACACCTTTCTAAGAAGAGTTACGGAGAGTAGATCTAGCCCAAGATTGAATTCCGGTGATTTTTTTTTCTTTCCTTTCTTTCTCCTATTTCCTTCATTTTGTTTTGTTTCATTACACAAAAAGATGGGTCCACTAATATCAGCAGAATGAGACAAAACTTTCTTCTTTTTCCAGGTAAGAAAGACAACCTTCCTCATATCCATTCAGTAAAACTTATATTCTATGCACATGGGACCCTTGCGTGCCTTATGCAGCTTTGTGAGCATCAGGTGCCTGATTACCCAGTTATCTCGTTATCTTTATGTAGTTTTGGCAGATGGATATATACCTATATGTGTGTGTGCGTGTATGCATGCATGTATACATGTATACACATATGCACACCCATACGTATGTGAGTGTGCATTGCTGTGCAACAAGGAACATGTGTTCGTCTACATGAAGAGAGAGGACATTGATGAGAAAAATATCACCTGGGCTTGATGATCAAATAAAGTCCCTTCCAGTTCTGTGATTGATTTGAACCATGCAGCACAATCCAGTCTATGAGAGGGGTGCATTAGTAGTATTTCCCCCAGGAACGAGCTATGGAAATGATACGTTGTCCAAAAACATGTCCTCAATCCCCTGTGACAACAGTGCTACTAAGAGGTCTGGTAGAAGGTGATGTGGAAACTAATAACAGACAACCTACTGGGGGAAACCCACAGTAATCAGGCTCCAGGACAGAACGAAGGGAGCACACAGGGACACTTAGGGTTTTTATTGTCTCCCTAAAATTCATCAGCATGAAGCTCCCTCTGTGCATACAGCACATCTCTGCAAACCTCCAGTGTGACGTAGCTCTGTTCTTCTAAGCAAGGGAGATTAAGGAGAGGAGAAACTGACATGGATCTTGCTTTTCTGAGAGAGAAAAGACACCAGGAAGGGGCTGGGGGGTGGGTGACAAAGGAGGCTGAGAAGAATAGGAGAAGCCCCAAAACCTAAAGGGTGCCATTAGCTCGGAGTGCAGGTAGTACGGGAGGTCACCAAGACCCCGTGTTAGTTTCCTTGGCTGCCATAACAAATCACCGTGGATGTGTGGCTTACAACAATACCAATTTCTTCCCACACGGTTCTGGAGGCCAGAAGTCCAAGCTCAAGATGCTGGCAGGACAGTGCTCCCTCCAGGGGCCTTGGGTAGAGCCCACTCCTTGTCTCTTCCAGCTTCCGGGGGCTCCAGGCGTTTCTCGTGGCTTCTGCCTCCTCACGACCTTCTCCTCTTCTGTGTCAAATCTCTCCGCCTTTTCCTTAAAAGGCCACTTGTCACTGGACTTAGCCTCACCCTGGATAATCCAGGATGATCTTATCTTGAGATTGTTAAATGAATAAAATCTGCAAAGATCTTTTTTCCACAAAAGGCCAACATTCACAGGTTTTAGGGGTGAGCATGCAGACATATGTTTTGGGGGACCACCATTCAACCCACTATAGGCCTCAACAGTACAGCCGAGGTCACAGGCGAGGAGTCCTGTGTGGGAAATCATAGGGTGTCAGGAAGCAGGTAGTCATTCAAGGAGGGGGCCCGCTGGGGGAAGATAACTAGGCCATTCTCAAATGAAACTAGAACAGTAGTGAGAGCCAACCCTGGTGACAGCCCTGGGGTGCCAAGCCCTAGGGCTTTGTTCTGGATCCATCTGGATGGAGGTCACCCTGGCAGGAATGAGGGAGACTCAATACTTGGGGCAGCAGTCCATGTACAGGGTCAGGTTGGCTCTGCTCATTAAGAGACAAAGGGCAGGAGTCCCTTCCCCTGTCCATTCTTGTCCTGTGCCTGTTTACTGCCAGGGTTTCTCAAGTTTTCTTCTCTTGTGACTTCCTCCAGAACTGCTCTTGACCCGCTGTTACAAGAGGACCAGTTGCCTGACAGCTCTGCAGGGCTCCCATGCAATAGATCATACCCTTTCCTTGCCCATCTACCTGGAGATCCATCCCAGACCCTCATTTCCAGTTCCCTCCTAGTCATGCCTGCTGGTTTCCTTAGTAAGCTGTTTCTGTCCCACTGTTCCATGATTTGACCAAGATGGTCTGGGCCAGCATCACAGTATGACAGATCAGGCTTGAGGTCAGTTTTCCCCACTGGCTTTCGGCCTGAAGTTAATAAGGAAGGAAGACACTTGTACTGGGGAAAGCATGGCCCATTTCCTCGCACATGCTCAAACACCATCCAGACATTACACATCAGTGTAGCTGTGGCATAAACATGCTCATCACCAGGCTGGTTTTCTTTCTCAGGACAGACAGGCTCATTTGTGTGCACACTAATTTAAAAGTCACACACTGCCTATGTCCCAGAGGACGTGAGGTGACCTCCAGACCCCGTGGGACTTCTCCAAAGCTCAGCATGATCATCATCTAGCAGAGCTACAGGGTCTCCGTTCAGCTGTTAGAGGGCCGCCTGGATCACACCGTCAGTGAGGCAGGCAAAGATGCTCTCATTCACTAGATAAGCACCTTTTTGACATTTTAAACTTAATGAAGTTCCTTGAGGAAAAGAACTGCAAAATATCACATGGGTATATGTCACATGGGTGGTGAAATGTGTCAAGCAGGATGCAGCCAGATACCCTCGGGAGCCCAGGGGCCGGACGGCAGCCTCCCGTGACTGTGCTGCCTCTGCCTCCCTGCAGGCCTCCTGGACCCCGCGACCCCATACCTGACCCTTCTCTCTCCTGCTGCCACTCCTCCAACAGCAGCTTAAAGCTCAGGGTCACAGGCCCAGGCTAAAGTCAGCATGTGGGCCGTTAGCCGGCCCAAATACTGGAAACCACCAGTATTCTCCATGTAAAGTAATGCCCCTGGAAGACTTATTTAAAAAGTGCAAATGTTAAAATACTATCTAAGAGTTATGGATCAGCTAATCAGATAGCTACTTTTTAGTAGAGGAAAAGGATCTCACTTGTTACACTTTAATAAGGTAGAAGGGAAGGTAGGAAGCAAAGAGATTGACTGGATAAAGCAAAGAGATCTGAAAAGGGTGACACACTGTTTGGGCGCTACAGGAAGCCAGGGACATCAGAGGGAAGATTACTTAACTTCTCTGAGCTTCAGTCTCCCCATCTACAAATGAAGACACTAATACCACCATTACATAAAATAAGCTATGTAATGTATTTGGCATTATGCCTGGTTCGTAAGAGCTGGGAAATGTTAACAGAGGTATTACTGTTGCAGTTATACTAATAATAATGGTAATTGTTATTATATCATCAGGAATAGTAGTAGAAGAAGTAATAGTAGTTTTGTTGGTGATAGCATGCTGCGACCAGAAAAGGGATGGGTTAAGTGGAACTGATGTGGAAAGTCACTAAATCACAGGGTAGGGAATGAAAGGAAGAAGTGGAGGCAGAGGTGACAATACTGAGTCTTTAGCTGTCAGAACTTTGTCTGGGATTTGCTACCATGGGACATCCTGGCAAAATGATTTCAGAGTCCAACACATAGGGACCCAAACCATGGCTCTGTCACTTGATAATGGGTGACACTAGGGAAGTCACTATGTCCTTATCTGCGCAATGGGAAAAATCATAGCTGTATGAGGTCATCCACATAACATAAATGTGACATACATCATGTGCTTACTGCCCAGCCAATGTGTCCCTTCCTCCACCTGGCCAGGCTCTCTCCCCTCTGAAATGTAGATGGCAGACTGTAAAATGAGAAATCCCTCTGGAGAGGTGAGAAATATGAGAATTAGCATCGTGCGCTCTTTGTTAAGAGATGAAAGATGTCACCAGCTTCCTTACATTCTCCTCCCACTGGCGGAACTGATGGCATGTACAGTAGGGCTGCCAAATGTTAGAACTTGGGCCCACATTTAGTTACAGCATGTAGCGGAATAATTCTGAATGCACCGATGTATATATACTAGTGCAAAATGGAAGCCATCCAGTAAAAAGGAGCCCAAAATAGGTTTCACTCTGAACATTCTGATTTTGTATCTTAACATAAATGATATCTGGGAACATTTTTCTGCCGTCAAGTTGAAGGTAATTTCTTAAGGATACACAAATTTAAAGGCTACAAATATCTTCCCATCATCACTCCAAGATCTTTACCATTTGACTTGAGTTACATGGAAAATACAACATCCATGATCATCAGAACAAGCTTAGGAACACTTCTCCGTTTTAAATGTTACTTCCTCAATGAAAATTTAATTTCATTAGAAAAAGAATCTTCAAAATCACCTAATTTCTATTCTCAATGTTATTGTTTTGACAACTTGCCTCTTTCTTTTTCTAAATGTACAGAACACACTTCCTCTCATGCAATGGCAGTCTTAAGACTTTGTTTTCTTAAGATGTTTTGAAATAAAATTAATAAGAATTTTGGCATTTTAAGTGCACTGTCAGAAAACTCTCTTTCTGATTTACATTAGCGTAGTTGACACTGATACGCAGTTATATGTCATTAGTTACTTAAATGTTTTCTGTAATTATGCAAATGATGTTGACACTTTCTGGCAGGATGCTTACTTACACTTTACTATTTTGTCATTTGCAAAGTTCCAAAATGTACCCAATAACCACTTTGAAATATTCTCAAATTAAACAGCTGTTAAAGGGTTCTTGCTCTCTAGTTGTTTTTTGGCCTATACTTTTTCCTCTACTGCTCTGCATAAGAGGCTCTTAAGTAAATACACTGTCTCTCCCTCTCTCCCCATAGACTTTAATAAAAAATAATAATTAACTTATGGTCACTGCTCTGTGGAGCTCATGGTCAGATAGGGGAGATGCAGTCAGGTACAGGTCACAGGTTATTACAGTACAAAGTGGAAGACAGGTGTTACAATTAGTACGAATGACCGCCATGAAAAGGAGAGAATGGCTAACTGTCCAGTGAACCAAGGGAAGCTCCCCAAACAAGGTGATCTCTACTCTGGGTCTTGAAATCCCAGTAGGAGTTTGAAGAGTAAGAAAGTGAGGAGAGGCACAGGGACAGTCATGGCTGGGGAGAAGAGTGGTCATGGAGGTTCTGGAATGCAGGAAGCACTGGCTCATGAGACCGAAGAGATGGGACACATCGGGAACCAACTGTAAAGGCCTTGAAAGGAACACTGGGAGAAAAGTCATCTTTATTCCCTAAGCAATGGAGTTGCTCGAGTCCTTTAAGCAAAGAACTGATGGGATCCAGCTTCTCAGAACATAATCAGCGTGGTGTGGAGGACAGACCAGGCCACAGCCTCTGTGGTTTAAGCAGCCTAGAATGATGAGTTCTTTCAAAACCACAGAAGGGAAAACAATCTTCTATCATCTTCAATATGCTTAAAGAGAAAATCACTCAGTTGTTGCCAGGTGGCCTTTGAGGGTATGAAAAAGATAAATACAGTGTCTGAAGCAGTTCTCAGAGACATGTGAAGAAAACAGTGGGATAAATAGGATGGGTCCCCACTTAACAGCCCAGAGCTCCAGGAAGCCCTGTGACCCACCATGCCTCTGCCGTAGCCTCATGTGAAGACGGTCTGCCATACCTCTGACAATCCACATGTGGGGGCTGTGACCCACCATGCCTCTGCCATGTTACTTACTGCATGACAATATGGTCCCGCCATATGCTGCGCGGGGACATGACCCACCAAACCCGATGTGAAGACAGGATCTGCCATACCTCTGGCAATCCACGTGTGGGGACACGGTCCATCCCCCTTATGCCAAATGTGTGGTTTGGAATGGGAATGGTTCACACACCTATGCCACATCCAAGCATGGAGTCCTAAGGAAGTAGTTGTACTTAGCCCCATGACTGTATGGGTTATAAAAATAGATATAAAACTTGGTGTTTGTAACAGAGGGTGAAGCAAGGTCTCTAATTCAAATTTTCTGAGAGTCAGAATCACAATGATGAAGAATGTTGACGAAAGGACAATGAGAAAGAGAAAGGTGTAAAAATGAATTAAGTAATAAATGCATGAATATATGAATAAATGTATAATAAATCATGAGCTAGAAGACAGAAGTAAATGAAGGCTTAAAAATAAGGGAGAAGGAAAACAACACATTAATTTTAAAAATAAGGAAGAAAGAATAAAAATACAAGTTAGAGAAAGAGATAATATGAAGAGGTAAACTAAGTAAATGATCCATATATGTATATATATATAATTTTTTTCATCTTTTTAAGAAGCTTATCTTCCCCATGTGCTTTTGAATGTTCTTGATGAATAGAGAGGAATAGATAGAGAAATCAGAACCCAGCCCCCAAAGAGACTATCTCCTCCTTTTCACTCATTTCAAACCATTTGCTAAGTGTTAAAGGTTTTGTCTCTAGGAAACCTAAGCCATGTTAAAAATCGTTAACTATCTGACCTATCTAGTCTAAACACACACCTGTCTACATCTCATAGCTTTCACATCATGGTAGGCCACAAAACATATCATTCTAGGCTACAAACGTCTCATTTTCTAAGTCTTAAGGAAACACAACAGGAAATATGTTGTAAGTGGAAGTCTCCAGAATTATGTGGGGTGTCCGTGAGTGGTAGGGACCCTCCCTGCAGGGGGCTCGTCTCGCTAGTCTTGGGCCATCCTAGTTATTATGGCTTCATCTCCCACAGAAACTGATGCTTCAGGCAGACCTGGAGAGTCAGGTGTTTTGCATATCCTCAGCCAGAGAAGTGGAGACCCTTTCCTTCCCCTGTTGGCACAGGCCGGCAGGGAGGCTGGCAATTGGTATGGGGCCCACCCATTCATCAGCACCACACAGAGCAACTCGCATTCAATAGCAGTTACTTCTCTTCAGGGCACAACATGAGCGACTCTCCTGCTCAGCTCTGGGAACACACAAGCGTACGGAGGAGCAAAGGGAGAGCCCATAGCCAAACACCACTGGGAGGAAGACGAAGGCCATAACGGGCCAGTGCTTCTGTGTGGGTGCACGGGGCGGCCCTCTAATAACACACCAAACGGCAGCCGTGCGCTCATGAGCCACCCAAGCATATCCAACAAGAGGTACCACATAGTCAGAAAACCACTACCCTTATTTGCAGCCCAGGGCGTACTAGTAACAGACTTTCACAAATCAGAAAGCAAATGTAAAGTACTATTATTTCAGGAGAGGAGCGGATTTCCGCTCCCAAGTCCCAATTTAAGGAAACATAGGAAAGAACTATTAATTCTAAAGATTTAGAACATTAACACGTACATGAGAACTCCGAGTATGGCTCAGCACGGGATGGAGTGAAAGATCAGAGGTTTCAAACGGTTCTCTTACCTTTTTGTCACTCAGGCCAGAAACCTGGTCCACATATTCCTCTTGGATCATGAAGGCAGCTAAGTTGGCAGTGTAGCTGGCCAGGAAGATGACAGCAAAGAAGGCCCACACTGACACCATGATCTTGGAGGTGGTCCCCTTTGGGTTCTGCACGGGTACGGAGTTGTTAAACACCAGACCCCAGAGTAACCAAATAGCTTTGCCGATGGTGAAAGATGGGCCACCTGGCTCTGGCATGATGAAAAGACAAGGACAGAAAGTCAAGACAGAGTCACTGGCTCTAGCTAAACCTACAAACACAGAGCAGGCAAGCTCCTGCTCAGAACAGGAAACCCTCTAAGAAGCAGGCCTTTTACAGTCAGTGTTGAAGTGGAGAGCTTGTGTTTCTCTTCTGGGACCCTCAGCAAGGCAGAAGAAGTTCTTTAGGAGAAAAATTGAGGCCTGGGGTGTGTGTGGGACCTTGTGCCAACTAATGGTATGACTCAGCTGGGGCCCTAGAGGAGCCTGCTTCCCGTCCCCGTGTATATAGATCCTCAAGATCACATCAAAACTGAACGACAAAGGTGAGTATCCCACTCTCATCACTTGAGTCCTTATTACCGTTGTTCCTAAAATTTGTATTTGTATCTATCAAGAACACATTTCAACTTCAGAAAAGGTCCACAGGAATGTTGTGGGGTCTTTTTCTACCATTGTCACAGACCTTCAGTATTCACACTGGGTGATGGATGGCTTTGAGTGCACTTTCTTCTAACCCTTCTTGAGCTTGTAGCACTTAGCACTAAATGTGTCCAGACAGCTTGACCCCGTCCCAATGCCAACACCTCCCAACTGGCGTCCTATAGTAGCAGCTTCTGTGTAAGACATCAGGAAGCCCAGGGACAGAGTCCTAGACCCTGCTTGGCCACCCATGTCTGGGGGCAGAAAAGGTGGGCTGTCTTTAACTTCTCCCCACCCAATCTTTACACAGGCAGGGCCCGGGCTACTGCTCATACGTTTATTATATGACCTCACTGTTTTCTCTGCAAAGTCTTGCCTGATGTGTAGGTCTGCATGCAGCCCCTCCACTGCAGGAGTTAACATCTGCCTGCACAGTTTTACAGCCCATTAGCACAGGTCTTATGAGGCTCTCTGTGATCCTGCTAGCATCTGCCCAGCCAACTAAATCATCAGTGGGTACACGTGTCGAGCCTAGTATCTAACTGTGCGCACACATCTGTGCTTGTGGACCTTATTTCATGGAACAGATGTGTAGCTAAGAAGTTGTTTATGAATCAGTTTTGTGCATTGTAAAATGTCCTGAGGAGACTTGATATTTAAAGTGGCCCCATGTTGAATTCCTCTGTGACAACAAGCACCCTTTGGTAAAGTGAGTAATGGAAAGCCCTGGTTCTGACTTTTGTGTCTGGATTTTTGCCTCCTTGAATTTCTTCGAGGGGAGGGGAGGGCACACGTTAACTTTAGTTCCTGACACTGTGAACCGCCGCGTGTACTTGTGTGCCTCTAGGGTGCTTCCCTTGTTACTCAGAAGGCCCATCAGGGTGGGAAGGAGGTCACGGCTCCTGGAAGACCCTTCGGCACACAAAGCCGCCTGGCTATATCATACTATGGCGACACTCCAATTTCTATCACAAACCAAGTAAGAGGGCAGGTCTGCACCAGTGCAGTGGTGGTTTACGGCTTAGACTACGAAGTCAACGGAAGCACTAGGGAGCTTGCGCAAAGTACTGCTGCCTGGCACCCCATCCCCAGAGATTCCTATTAAATTGGTGCGGGATGGGGTGGTAATTCTAACATGCAGCCAAGGAGGAAACCACTATTTTGAAACATTGTGGCCCAAGCCCCAGCATGGACTTAGTGACTCAGAGTACTAGAAAATGAGGTCCAGCACCTTTGTCTTTTAAGTGTTCCATAGATAATTCTGATGGGTAAGTCGGGTTAAAAATATTCCACGTAGAGGTATACTTCCAAGATAAAACTCATATTCTAGATGGGAGAAGACTCAGAGAAAGTGCAGTATTTCCTAATCCTGGGAGTCTCAGGAAGTTTTAGAGGAGTTATTTTCAAGAGTCTGATGGCCCCCTTCAGAAATCTAGTAAACTTTTTGTGAAGTCTTACAAGTGCCTCAAACTTCGGGGGGCAGACCTTAAGTCTCCTGAGCCACCTAGCCAGAAAATCGGACTGGCCCCAAATAGTAGCTGTGGGTGAGAACTGGTATCTCCTGGCCATTCCATTTCGAATACCCCATACCTACATTCCCTGGCAGAGGGAGCTGAGCCAGAGACACATGCTGTGGAGATCTTGTACCTCAGTGGTCATCCTGGGGCCGTACAGAACTCTTTCAGCCACGACTATCTTGCATGTACCCTGGGGTAGCCTGTTTTTCCTTATTCTTAATATATGAGTATAATCCATCTTGTTAGCCATCTGTTCAGAGAGACTGCTCACGGCCTAAGGTTATCAAAATCATTTCCTCTGACATGTTTATTCTACATGTACCTACTGCCAGCTTTTGTCTCATTTACCTAGAGGTGGAACTGGGCTTGGCATCAGGCAGGAAACATTGATTCAAATTAACCTCTTAATTGGGGTATTTCTAATGAGTGACCAAGCTAGCAACAGAAGGCTGGGTTCATTTCTAGAAACAGATAAGTTAGGGAGGAGGCAGACTACCCATGAGGGGCAGAGAGATTCGGCATTGAGAATGGCAGACAATGCGGAAATGCCACTGCTGCAGCTCCTTACCTCTGCCATCAGCGAGGCACCTGTTGTAACCCACGGGGCTGAAGTACTCGAAGACGAAGACGGCCACCGCTGAGACAATGAGCAGCATTACAAACATCATAACCCACACGTCAGCACTGAATGGCTCTGGGGAAGGAAAAATATCAGTGCTCAGGCTTTACACAGAAAACAACCAGTTTCTGACTAATTCACGTAATCAGTCGCTCATGCAGCACATATTTTGAGGGGAAACAAACCACAAATATGTGGCAACCCCTCTCTGGGTTAGGGAGGTGTTAAGAAGAATAAGAGCAAGAATATGGAGCATCTCCAGTCCCCTGATGTGCAGATCAAAGTTTGTTTTCTTCCAAACACACGAGTAGGACAGCCTCTTGCCTGTGAATGTTTTGAGACTGTAGAGATGATCTTTGCCATTATCAGCAAATGATGCAATGGGACGAAGTACTACCTATGGCGTAAATGAGTCATATTGGACTGGCTCAGGGTTTACGTGCTCATTTATACGGCCAAACCATATGGTGGAGACCTACGAAAGCTTTCACCAATGCTCCTGAGCCTTCTGGGCAAATTCATTCTCAATAGACTTAGTGATTATTTCAGGGTTGAATTGGTTCAGTAATCATTATATTCAATGAATAACTCCCTTGCCCTCTTGCCTCACTTCTAGTAGATTTCCCAGCGTAGATCTACTTTTTCAACACACTTATACTCTCATACACTAATGATGTCTAATAAAAGTCAATGTTAAAGAAAAAAATCAATGGATATTGGTACCTACAATGGGAATTTAGCAAGTGACAGGGGAACATGCTTCAACTGTCACCAGGTGACAGGGTTGATGGGCTAGGACCAGGCCAGAGAACAAGAATGTTCTACACATGCTTTCTTTAATTTCTTTAATCATTTCTGCTGAATCCTTTCCAGTTGATCTAAATCTCTCTGGCTTAGAGGTGTCCAGAAATTCAACACTATATTCCAGGAGCCATCTCTCTGAAGACTTATAAAAAGGGACTCACTATTCTGTCCCATGATACAATGCTTCCTCAGTTGTGTCTCAAAATAGTTCTGGCCTTTTTAGCTGTCACATCACATTGTAAACTTGAAACTAAGTGAATTAATGTGCTGTTTTTTCTATCTTCCAAATCATTAATAAAGATGCAGTTGAAAAAGGGGAAAAATTGGCTGAGAATTAGAAAATATTTATCTGACTTGAAAACATCTTTACTTTTGAACTCTCAAGAGAATTGCAAAAGCGTGGTCCTTTAATCAATCTAAAAAGGACCTTGATAAGGCACATGCCAAGTGTGAAATGTAAAACCTTTCAGTGGCGGCCAGAGATTTGAATGTGAAAGGTACAGTTCAAAGCCTCTCTTTGGGGAGTGGAGAAAACCTCCCTCCTTGGCTCTCGCTGATTACAATCCTACCCTGATATCACTTTTGTCTAAGATTAGGGACTAACTGAATAAAAGTATTACCTCTATGCTTTTTACCCCAGGTGAGTCCCGGGTAACTTTTTATACACAAAATACAACAAAAATTTGTAGTGATCTTTACTGTTTAGAAAGTACTCTAACCACATATTTTATGTAATCCTTATGATGGCCCTTTTGTGATGGTTTTACCACATCTGTTTCACAGAGGAGTAAACTAAGACTCAGAAGTCAAGGTGCTTTTCAAGTTCATGCTCAGAAAGTGTCAGGTCCAAGTTATAACCTGAAGTCCTTGGGGGCAAAAGTCTGCTTTCCTACTGTCTTCTAACACCTCTTAGCCTCTACCCACTACAGTGGCTCCTGATTAAGAGCCGAGCTCTGAAACGGCTCCGTGCAGACTCTGAAGGCAGCCACATTGGGGCTTGAATCCTGAATCTGCCAGTTATGAGCTGAGAGACGGTTGGGAAATTGCTTACCCTGTCTCAGATTCAGTTTCCCAAGCCATTCAGTTTCTCATCGAATAGTATCGATGAGATAATCTACCCAGAGCGTGTACAATAATGCATGACACACCAATGGAAGTGTTAAAAAATGTTGGCTTCTCTTACCCCTGTAGTTAACTAATTGCTCCTCCTACACACACACACTCTGTCTCTCTTTCTCTCTCTCTCTCTGATATTTCCACATCATCCTAGGGCTATGCTGATGTATCACTGGCTTTTCCAGTTTAGAAGCTGAAGTCGGTGCTATGCTGACAAGGTTAGAATTAGAATGTGATTTTGTTCCTGTCTCTTAATGTTCCAATTATCCTTCTAAGTGAAAAAAGCAAATAAAATACATAAAGCTGATATGAGGATTGATGCATATAGTGTGTATTATCTAATAACATCTCACATAAAACTGGCAGGGCCAGAACTTGCCTCCCTGTAAGAAGGGTTAGCTGAGAAACTTGAGTAATTTACAGAAAAATTGTTTGGAACCTATAATTCCGCTTTAGAGTACACTTATTGAGTAATCCACCTCCCCCACCCCCGACACACACCCTGGATAGAGCTTAAAGAAATGTGAGTTACTGTCTATTCCAATGTCCTCATCAAAAAAAAAAAAAGGGGGTGATGTCCTTTAGGGAGATTGTGACTTGTCCAAGGGCTTATAGCTTGTTTACATCCAAGTCAGGCTTTCTGTCTCCTAGCCCAGGGCACTACTTTCAAGGTGACATTTTATTTTCCAACCCCTTGCTCTCATAGCCCCTGCAAAAATATGGGGTGTGAGCTCACGAAGACCTCATCTAATTGAAATCTTGGCCTCATCTTCCCTGGTCTTATATCATAACTAAGGCTTTGACACGTAATGATTTCAGAGAGTGGAGAAGCACAGGATGGCTGGGGGAAGGACGAGCCGGGAGAGAGCAAGAGTCCAATCAGCTTTATCTGGCAAAGCCTCAGAAAAACTCAAGTGAAAACAGAAAGGCTTTTTTGGTAGATAATTAAACATGAATAGGCATTTCAGTGATATCCATAATTAGAAATTATTAAAGCAGGAAGTAGCCTCAGCGATCAGCTAGTCGACATGCCTTCTCCGGGTGAGGAGACTGAGTCCCAGGACAGAGCAAATTTGCTCAAGGTCAGATGATGAGTAAGTGGCAGGAATGGAACTAAAGTAGGACCCTTGATCACCAGGCCCACACTTTTTTCTTAGGTATTATGTCATCTGAATTTTTTGTGAATTGGGGGTTCTTCAACATTGGGTTTGAGGACAGTCCCTTTGGAAGTCCCTAAAATGGAACCACCTCCCGGCTGAAGGAGCCTATCCACATGCTCCCTCATTTGTTCCTGCAGGACAGGTACCCGTCCTCATGTCCATGTCCTTCGCACCAGCAAGCGCGTCACTTACCTAAGAAGGCAGAAGGTGAGACCGTCCCATTGCTGCGTGACACCATGACACTGATGCCGGTCTCTATGAAGGGCACAGAGAAGTCGACCACCTCGGACCGCTCCTCATTGATGGTGAGTGATCCCACTGCCATGTAGGCCCTCTTCATTACCACCTGGGGAGAAGGGTGCAATGGCTCAATGAGAACATTCAGGAAGGTGAGAAAATACAGCCCAGCAGTGGTTTCCTTGGTATGGTGGGAACAAGAGAGTATATTTACTATTTTGTACTTTCTAAATTTATAAAATGTGCATTTTTTTTTGCATTTAAATGAAACATAATAAATGGAGAATAGAAATGGCCCTGACTTCCTGGCACTCACCTCTCCAATCATACCATTCCAGGTTCCATTGATCTTCTTACCATGCTTGCCATTGGTAACCAGGTAAAGATCATAAGTGAACTTCACAGATTTGGAAATTTTCTTAAGGATGTCAATACAGAACCCTTTGCAGCATTTTTTGATGTAACCTGGCTCCTCATCTGTTTTATTCCTAACCAATTAAAGAAACAAACAAAACAAAACAACAAACAAGCCAAGGCTTTAATATAAGAGGCAAATATTACCTTTTGCCATCAAAACTCCAACCCCAAAGCAGGCCCCCTTCACAGCTCAGCATGGTGTATATCATACCTGAGCGAGCACAGAAATCAGACCACAGAACTGCAATTCTCTCATTAGCTCATCACAATGAACCATTTTTCTCGCAATCTTTAATGCTCTTCTGAAGAACAATGTACATCCGGGAAGTATGCATATCCTAAGGGTCCAGTTGGATGCATTTGTACACGCTGAGCCCACCTGCTTGACTAGCACCAAATCCAGATACAGAACAGCTATCAGTGCCTTAGAGGCCTCTTATTCTCTCTTCTAGGCATTTTCCACCCTCACCAAAGAGAATCATTAATTATCCTGACATCTAACAGCATACACTAGTTTTATCTATTTCCAAAAACGTTTCTAAATCTCAGAAGTTCAGAAAATGCTGGCCCAAGAAAACATATTTCAACACCCATATAAACTTAAATCCCCATGAATTTGAGGTCCTGGTTGTGGAGGCCAGCCAAGGCACAGATAGGTTAGCGCAGTCAGCAGTAATTCTCCAAGGTCACGATCTGGACAGAACCAGACATCAGACCACAGGGCGGCCAGCAATTCCATTGCCCAACAGTGACCAAAACCTGGACACAGTGCCAAACTGACTCTATGCCTTAGGTCCCAGGCCAGCCAGGAGCTAACAGCCTGACCATCCCATGCCACCCAGAGCCCCTGGGGAAGTTGCCGTACTCAGAGATGATGCGTTTTTGGCAGGGGACTGTGTTCCTCATGCAAGTTCCACTCAGAGGGTCCACACTCTCCACAATGACAAACGGAGCCTCTTCCAGGGTCACGATGCTCAGATGGTCATCCTCCTGCTCTTCAGTCTCAGGACACATTCGGGGCCACACGTAGTACTTCATCTGCAGGGACTTGTCTTTCCACTTCCCCACCTGTATGGGGGTAAACAGAAACCTCAGAAACCACTGGTAGAGGCCCTGGCAGCCTCTCTTAATGTTCTCCAGGCAGCAGTTGAGCAAAAGCAACAGACACATGCATTGTACATGATAGCCTTTTTTTTTTTTTAACCCATATGCTCAGAATGCGACTGCTGCGTCCAAATCTCAGAAAGGTAACATACACTTGCCCACCCACTTACCAAACATTAACAGAAGACCTACTGTGTGCTCGGCACTCTACTAAGCCCTGTGGCTCAAAGAAACATCCTCCTGCCCTTCATCAAGCTCGCACTGAGTGGAGGAGCCAGAAATGTAAACCAGTGTCTACAGCTTTGTGTGATAAGCACCACGACTTAAGTCTGTACCAAGTGCTGGGAGGATGCCAGGTCCCTGCCCTGTGTGGCTGTCAGGTTTTTCTACTTAACTGTAACAAGGAACATTATAGTGAGAGCAGCAAATAGCTTTGGAAAGGTCAATGGAATGACTGGAGCAAACGAGCCAGAAGGATGTGTTTTGGCTTGCAACAGGCATCCAGTGGGAAGCCATGTGGGGAAGGGGGTAGATCTGGATTGGAATAAAATGACGAGTCAGGATTAAAGAATATGGACACAGCTTGGCTGGGAAAGGGGGTGTGGCTAGACCTGGGGGAACACATGGGTCAGCACAGATATGCACCTGCTGGGCTGGGTGAGGAGGGCCCCGGGATGAATTGTGTAGGTGTCTCAGGGAGCTGCCACATATGGCCACTTCAGGGAGCACCATTCACGTGCATTCCAGTAGGAAAGGCAGGTGCCTCCTGGAATCATTCATGTGGTGGCCCTGCTGTTGGTCATCAGGAAGAATGTGTGGGTTCCCTTAGCTTTTAGAAGAGCTGTCTGCTCCTGATTTTCATCTTCCTGACTTTGTCGGTGGGGTTCTTGCTCTCTGTCACTGAGCTTACTGAAGAAAGACAGAACACTTTTTAATTTTCTATCACCAAACATCTTCATTTATCACAAGGAATTAGGGGCTGCAAGCTCCTGCATTTCCTAATCTACAACTCCCTCCATGCAGCAACCCAAATTAGTGAGGCCCATGTGAGGCACCAGGACTACAAAACTACTTAAGTATTATCTACATAAACCAGTAAGGGACAACCCATGGGCAGAGCTGCATACATTTTCAAGCAAACAGACTGAGACTCCCATACTCATACAAAACCAAAATTCTCTCCTGTTCTGTTTCTGCTTTTGTCTACACGTAGGTTCCTACCCAGTACCTCCCTGGGCATGTTTCTGTCTCCCCCCAACCTGTCTAGCAGGTGCTGTCTATTCCTTGCCCATTAGTCCTGCATAGCCACTGTCTTGGTTTTACTGTATCACTGGAACACGGGCAGTGGGTGGTGTCCTGTGCTATCTTGCTGGGCATTAACCCAGATGTCATCTTCTCCCAAGTAGGCAAAATGTATTTTACTTCTGGGTTCAGAATTATGCATGAATTGAACTGTTGCTTTCCTGTATATGTATAGTCTTCTCTGTACTGTTGGCCCTAATTTTGGTGTAAGTCTGTTTTTCTTCATACTTCTAAGACTATTTCTAAAGCAAAAATGTCCAAATTGCTTCCCAGCCATATGGAGATATTAGTGTCTTCTCCTAGGGGTTGGGGGAGGGGGGTGTAGGGGAAGGGAGCCACCCCACTGGCCCCTGATGTTGGGTCACTCCCATCTCCAGCCCTATTTACCTCAGTCTCCAAACTAATGTTATTTTCTGCATGTTCAGTGATGTGAAGAAGGTTGAGAAGCCCCAGAGTACCTATTTTTATTTATTCTTTCACTCCCATCATCTTTTTCTAATAGGCCCTTTGGAGTTTTTCTTTTAAATCTAAATTTATTCTCTTCCATCTTTATCGCTACTAGCCCAGCCCAGCAGTCCAGCGCCCATTCTGGGATTACTGCAGACAACTTCAAACCTCATGTACGGCTCCCCCTAGAGTCCTTTGTTGATAACTGCTGCCAGATGTCTCATAAAACATAGTTACATATACATTGTTATGAATAAAACTTTATTACGCACTTCCTATTCAAGAATTTCAATAGTCTTCAACTGCCTTCAGGACTGTGTCCAAACTTTTCTCACCTTGATGGCCAAGGTCTGTGCACTGAGCCCTATCTATCTTTGTATAGTTCACTTCACTATTTTAAAACATGAATCCTTTGTTCACATTGGAAAAGGAAGTTGTCAGTATTGGGAGCTAATATAGGTTAATCAGGAACAGGTTTTGACAAGCTCGCTGAATGTTTTCTTCTGACAGATTTACTGTATCTGAAACAGAAATGCTGCAGACACAGCATTTGGCAGTTTTTCATGACACCCTAGTAAACAAGGTGAAATATAATATGGATTATTGTTCACTTTGATAGATTTGAAAGGAGTTCAAAATCTGTATCCAAAGAGGAAAAAAAATGGTTGTTTAATGAATCAATGTCAACTGGAAAGAGGTCTCTAGTGACAAGTCAGGAGACTCTGTTCTTCCATGTGGCCTGTGCAGTGTTTCATAAAACAAAACAGAAGTGATGGTCACAAAACTGCAGATAACACAAAGCTGGACAGAATAGAAGATATTCTGCATTGCAGAATCAAGGTTGGAAGCATTATGTACTAACTGGAATAATGGACTGAACCAAATGGCATGAAATTTAACAGTATTTATACTTGAAGTCTAGCATTTAGATTTTTTTAAAAGCCAACTGCAACAGTATTAAAAAAAGGAGATGTTTCAATTAAGAGCAGTGTATAAAAGCTATTGCAATAACAAATGGTGTATTTATAGATTTACAGCATTTGGTACATGGGGTGAGGGGAGGGCATGGTTGATCCCACTCTCTCTGTGGGCATGATGCTGTAGCTGGAAAACCAGATTCTGATCCTGTAATTCTATGATCAAATGGTTTTTGTTTATTAGATCATTCTCATTTCCCCAACAATAATCTGTTCAATCTAGCATCCCAATTTCCTGTCAAGCTAGCTGAATTATATCCTTGCTTCACTTCAATTCAACCACCAACAACTGCACGCCACTCTCATGCCAGGCACGGGCTATGTGCTAGAGGCAAGAATACCAGGTAGCACTGATTGAGGGCTTAGTGTGTGCTAGGAACTGAACATTCTAGGAATCCCATTAATCATCCCAGCAAGCTTGTGAAATGGAGACTGTCATTTAACATCTCATTTTATGGATGAGAACAGAGGGCTTGGATGACTTGCCCACAGTCTCATGGTAAGTGAGTGCACTGTCAGGATTCCAAGCGGAGAAGTCTGGCCCCAGAGCTTGGGCTCCTACCCATTCCACTGCACTGCTTCTCTGACAGTGAGGGAGTGAGTCACAATCCCTGTCCTCCAAGAACAGTCTAATGGGGAGACATTATCTCTTGACAACTACATCAAGTGGTAATTAACCTAATAAAAGGTATAAATAAAGGACTCTGGAATTCAGGGGAGAAGTGGTTATTTTTGAAAGGGTCAGGGAAAAGCTTGACGGAGACCCTTGTCTTTGAGCTGGGCCTTGAAATGTGATAGCCCATTAGATGCAGAGTCCTTATCTGCTGAGGAATGGCAAGAGAAAAGACGCAGAGTCCTCCAGCAGCTCAGTGGGAAGACCAAGGCTAGTCCTTTACAGCTGAAAGGCACATACATGTGTGGGGAGAAATGGTCTAGCTCAGTTCTCCTCCTCCTCAAAGACTCGGTCACTACAGGTGGTCTCTCTTACTCTTGAGAGCTGATCCCTTGCATTCATCTCTTTCCAACTTTTTCAATGGCATTGGGCTGACAGGTTGAACCTGGCTGTGGGCACCAGGAAACTGGCAGACCCTACAGTTCAGGGCTTCCTCGGCTCACTCCTGTCCCCAGTTGTCAAACGTGTACCAGCTCGCACTGCTCAGAGCAACCAAATCCTTCATTATTTCATGCTATTTACTACTTTATTGAGTGAGTTCTTAATTCAAGTGTCTTGTCTCCTAAACTAAAATATAAACAGATCCCTAGGGATTTCTGTGAGTGTGGGCACATTTCTAAATCTGAGTCTCAGTTTCCACATCGTAAGGTAAGGGAGCGATCTCTAAGAAGCCTTCCCCAAAACTCACGATCCAAGGACCTCTTCAGGACAAAGGCTCTTTACTATGATGCCATCATATTAGAGCCCAGTGAAAAGGTGTTCTATGTGGTAATTTCCTGAAGGCAAGGAAACATCTGATTTGTTTATACAAAATACTAGCTTGTCTTAACGTCATGATTCCTTTTTACTGTTTCTTCAAGGATGACTGTGATGGGCGGGAAATGTATCAAATTCCTTGAGGAGTGAAAGGAAAACTGGTTTTAAAAATGAAACAAAACAACACTGCTCTACAAATTTCAGATTCTCAGTGCCAACACACAGTGGTCAAGTTAGAGAACATGGTTAGTTACCTGAACGCAAGGAGCAAGGCAGTTAGCGTAAGCAAACACCTAACATTAGATAAAATTGGGGTGATGTATGTAGAATAAGGTATGTTTCAAGCAATTCTTCCTTTAAGGGGGAGGAAGTATAGTGAAAATGTTGTAAATGGGGAAGTTTGTAAGAGTGATGAAGAGTGGTAAATAAAGAGAAGCCTGGGACACTGACGGGAACAGTCTTGAATGCTTTTCTAGGCTGTCTGAGCTGGTGTGAGTACATCATACTGGAAATGAAGAGAGTGGTGGAAGAGAGACATGAAGTTAACAGGAGATTTTCAGAGAAAATCCAGTGAGAAAAACTGAATGAAGAATTCATAGTCAAGATTAAAATATGATCATGAAAAAGAAAGACTTTAAGAAATAATGAAGGAAACGTCTATACAGTGCTCTGAACTCCTTAAAGATAAGCCACTAAGCAAACATCATTATGACAGGCACATTTAACAACAACATCTGTCCATAAAAAATGCAGTTCTCAGTTCTCTGCCATGCTAACATTTAAAAAGATCTCTTGAGGACTGAAATCACCTTTCTCAAGAGAAAAACAAATCTCTGATTAGTTTTCTTAGGGAAAACAGAGTCATATTTAGGGTTTCTGGCTCTCTTAGTCCAAGGTGAACACCTGCTCAGTTGGGAATTTCTCCTCATAGGAAGTACACCTTACAAACCGAGAGTGTATTATTCCATAAGCTTTCCTTTATGAAAATTCTAGAGAACCAATCTGGGGTGATTTAGACTTCAAAGTCTTCCATTTGCTAACAGGTTTCCTCTATTACCACTAGTGAAATTGGCACCAATTAGCACCCCAATTGGCCACACATAAACAAAGACCCCAGGGACCATGCTCTGTAAGTCCCTGAGTTTGTCCCTTCTGAGAGTGTGTCATTAATGGAGAAGGAGAGGGGGCCCCGGCAGGGCATGGCTGCTCTGAATACTGCTACAGTCCTTGCACAGATGGCAAAGGACATCCGTCTTCCCGGGCTGCCTCTCTCATCTGCACAGAAAGTCATTGTTTAAGATCCTGAAACAAAAGCACTTATTAGAGCCTCTTTAGGCGTCAAAGGTTATTTTTCAAAAATCAAAGTGTTTTTGCTGCTCGCTTGAGATGACATCTAATGCTTGCTCCTTATTTTACGCCTTCACCTGACTTTTAAAATGCAAAATTTAAGACTACATGTTTTGAGCAAGCTGAAGGAACAGACTGTCTGCAAGGCAGTCCAAATCTGCATCCCATTCCATCCCAAAGCAGTGCCATGTCAGGCGGCTGTCTGTCCCCAGCCGTGTGTCAGCACTGCCTTTGGACAGGGAGACTCTTAACAGAGCAGCAGTCTGAGGACAGGAGGACACCCCCATGTCTCCTCCCCCAAAGCTACACATCTTAGCTCGGGGGTTTTTAAAGGTTGTGTGTTGGATAATACTTCGTTTTGCTCAACCTTCATTTTTCTGTGTTAACCTCCTTCCTTCCTATCATTTGTAACCAAGTGAACATTCTGGTGCATGGCCACTCATTCTCCAGACACACAAAATACACATACATATATATGGAAAAGAAAAAGGGATGGATAGATGTGTGTGTGTGTTTCTCTGAAATCAGATCATAATATACACATCTCTGCAACTTGCTTTTCTCACTTAATTGTATGTCATGGGCTTACTTCCAATTCAGCAGGTGGTAGATCCAACCCCTCTTAATAGCTGTATAGTAGTCCACAATAGTGGAAATTTCTCAGTTTATTCAGTCATACCCAGATTGATAAATATTTAGACATTCCAAAAAAAAATAACCAAAATACATAATAAATATCTTGGTATTTCCAAGGCATGCAATCCTTCATAATAAAAAAGCAGTCTAGAAGGGTATTTATGTTTTGAAATGTTCTCAAAGTTGAGGGGAATACTTTACCAAAGGTTTACAGCAACTGAAATTCCCATCAGCAAAACACAAGAGTACTCTTGGCTCACGTCTCACCAGCACCGGGTTGTTCTTGCTATTAAATTCTCGCCAGTTGCAGGAATGAAAACTAGAACCCAGTGGTTCTAATTTTCATCTCCTTGGCTTGCAATGTGCTACAGAACCTCTACACCCTGTTTTGCCTTTAGATTTTCCTCTTTCACATCCTTCACCCATTTTCTATAGAGTTGCTCGTCTTTCTTATCTCTGCGTAGGGAGTGCCTGGTGGTGTGTGATAGTAGCCCTTTATCTGTTGGATATGCTTGAAATAAATATAGTTCTCACTCTGAGATTTATCTTCTGGTTTTGATCATTTTTTTATGCACAGAATTTTACTTTTACTTTTTTTTTTTTGAAGGAAAATATATCTTTCTATTCAGAATGCTTCCAAACTTTGGTTTCCAAACTTACTTCCAAAAACAAGATCTACCCCACTCTCAAAGTGTTCTCTGTTCTTCCTTTCTTCCTATTTTGGCGGGGAGCTTCTTCTGTACTGTGTGTGAGAGGCATGTGGATCTGCTCCCCCTGTGTTGTACATAGACTTCCCTCTGTCAGCTCTGTCCGTATTCCTCCAATGTTCTGCATCCTTCTCGGTTCTTCTTAGGCCTCCTCACCTCCACAATGCTGTCCCTGGTTACCGTTGCCCAGAGAAAAAACTCTATTTGATCTTCCATAATAATTTTGTGGGTCAACTGCTCTTTTTGACTGCTATATTAAAAGTTATTTATAGTTTGATATCCAAATTCCTGTCTCTGAATGTGTCTTTAAATACTCTAAAGCAGGAACTGTATTATTTTACCTCTTTCTGTCCCTTGGACTGGCTAGAACAAATGTGTTCTCTGTTAATTACTGACTGATGTCACTGGGGGTAAAATATATCATACCTTCCTTAAAGCCCTCAGTAGATATCATCCCAGTGTTCTTCTATGAAAAGGCCATAGGAGGTAAAGGCCGCCTCCCATACTGCCTCTCCTCATCTGTCCCTCTTCAGCTGTTCTGATTATAAAGCTGCCCTGGACAGACTCAGCTCCATGCGGATTGCTGTAAGTAAAATGGCATAACCTGCTTTACTGCATACTTAACAAGGCCACCAGTATTCTCCCGATCATTTGCATAGTCAGTGACATCTCGGTTTAGAAATCTAGTGCTTGAAAATGGCGTTTGCAAATCACTTCCATATTCAAATTTGAGCCATGACTGCTTTGGTCTATTACTACTTTGGCTCTGACTAAGCTGGGGACTGGCGGCTCTGGGCACCCATCTGACAGAGCCCATTCAGCCATTCTTGCCGGGCACCTGTGTGTGTCTGGTGACCCTGAGACATCAGTTACCAGCTCAGGCTTCTGCTGCTCTCCCTGGCTGACCTCTGCCTCGCCACGAGAGCCGGGGGCTCCCTTGGGGCTGTGCATACTCACTGTGGCTGCCAGCCAGCACCTTCTGCATGAGACTTGTTCTCTACTTACTCCTCTCTCCATATCTCCTGCTCTGGAGAGTGACAGACCAGGAAAGTGGTGAACTGGACTACCGTCTGGGGCCAGGAATGGAAGTTTTCCCTCAGCACCAGAGAACAGTTACGGGCATTTAGGATAGCACCAAGAAGAGAGGAGTGAGGAGAACGCTGGCCTATGGAGACAGAACCAAGCCAGAGATGATGACTGAAGCCCATGTTAATATTAGAGTACTTGTAGCTATTATGGGTCAGACCCTGTGCCAGGCATTCATTGGCAGTTACAACATTTCTTTGTCACGAATTCCCCAAAAGTCTGCTGTTGTTATGCCCACAATGTAGACGAAAAAACAGAGGTTCAGTGAGGGTCCAGGGTTTTATCCCTGATCTGACTCTAGAAGCCCGTGTTTCTTTCAACAGGCCATGTTGTTAAGAGAATATGCATGACCTCGTTTTTCCTTACCTTACTGTGATCTGAGCTAGGCGGGTCTGTTCCAGCCCCGTAGCCTCCCAGGGTCACCTCAGCCTCCCAGAAACTATGAATGATGGGTGTGTCTAAAGGCTTCACGGCAGGTGGCAAATGGGAGTCTGCGGGGGGCCTGACAGGCAGGATGGTGGCAGGTGGTAGTGGAGGCAGGACACTGACAAGCTGGGTGACCTGTGGTGAGTTATCCCATCTCTGTGCCTAGCAAATGTTAGCTTTAGGCAAGTATTTGTCATTCTTTCCTCCGCCTGTCCTCCTCCCCAGTATTACTATTACACCTATGATTAAAAACATTGGTGCAATTCAGCAATGCCCCTACCCTCCTCCCATAATTTTTTGCTTGCAAGTGGTAAGGGGATACTGAACAAACAAACTCCAACTTCGCAAACTTTTAACTCAATCTGTTTCAAAATGTCAAGGTAAGTAATCTCCATGGAATTCTTTCAGTTCCACGTAGTATTTTTATTCAGGCTCAAATAAAAACAGAAATTGCAGGGACAAAATTGCTGTAACCCTCCTAGATTTTCCAAAGGCCTTGAACCCAAAGAGTCCCAGCGAGCCAGGTGCTCCCTCTCCACAAACCCCTGCCTAGGATGTTTGTTTTCGAAAGGGCATGAATTCTTGTAGGGCAGAGAAGTTTGTAAATATTTTGCCATACATGCTTAAATAGATTGAAAGACCAGACATGTTTTCCTGAAGTATCTGATGCCTCCCTAGCTCATGGGTTAGAAATCTATACCCCAGAGTCCCTCCTCAGGCAGCGACCCTCAGAGTCCCACCCTGGCAGCTAGAAGGGCTCAATTATGGACAGCCGAGCTCCACCATCTCCTCTCACCCACCTTCTTCCAAAGAAGGCCTCTCTACTTCAGTACCAAAACGGAGTCCTGACTCATCCTCTGGGATGGGCAGGACCCAGCCAGGGACCTCTCAAACTTTACCAGTCCCCGAGCTGGTCCCACTTGCTCTGAACCAACTTTGTCCTATATCCCAGGGCTCTAGATATGTGTGTCCCACAAGTGCAAGCCTTTGGCCGCTTCCAGAACACAGCCCAGCATGGATGCTGACTGGTGGCTGTGTGTGGGCCCCAGGGGTGCTGCTGTAAATTCCACTCTCAGGGGCTGGGCCATGGGCGCCAGCCATTGACACTGCTCATCTCATCACGGTATACCTGCAGCCTCAAATGCCAAGCTGTAAGGGTGGCATTCATAGTGTCTGACCATGCTCAACGGGACTTCCTGCCTTTGAGCACCAGCGTGGCAAGATCTTCACTAGTACTTGTGTGTATACGCCCGAATGTTCATGCATGTGCATATGCATGTGTGTGTCCATTCATTCCACTACTTCATTCTTATTTGTCATATTAGCTATGTACCCAGGCTTTGAAGGCCTAAGTTAAGTCCTGGCTTCGGTTGTGTGTGACTCTGAACTAGTCACCAAACCTTTTAAATCCTGTGCGGTGGGTAGCTGCTATTTTGTCTACCAACCAGCCCTCCTCTGCCTGACCCCCTGACTCGCTCTCTCCCCCGACTCCTTTTTTAGCTCAGTCTCTCCTCCTTCTGTGAACTGCTCCTTTCTCAACTCCAACCACATGGTCCTTGGGGAACCTGTTACGCCTCCAAGTCCATCCCCTGGCCTGGCTACTGCTGAGTGGCTGGGGGCTGGGGCACCTGACTGAGTGGGTCAGATCTTTGGGATTTTTAGCTTTAGGACCAAAAAGAGTGTTAAGTCAGTCTCACCCTAACAGTATAAGATGTAATATGTAAAACTCAGATGCTGTGGGCAGCCATATTGGCACCTATGGGGAAAACTGGCCTATGGAGGGAGAGAATGAAGCCAGAGGCCAGAGGAAAGTGTATACAATGAGGAGGAGCAAGATAGGTGAGGTCATCAAAGTCTGGACTGGTAGCTATTCTGGGGCTCAGTCTCGGTGGATTCTGTGGATTCTGGGGAGACAATCCAGTATCCTTACAATAAATTTGCCTTTTGCTTAAGCTAGTTCAAGGTGAATGTCTATTCTTCATAATCAAAGAAGTCCTCATAAGGCACTGTTCATATCATCTCTATATGGCAATAGGTAATAACTACCTTTATGGGTTTTTGATAAAAATTAAAGGAAATAATGTACATAAAATGCTTTGCAAAATGCTGGAACATGGCGAGCCCTTAGTAAATGACAATAGTGGTGGTGGTAGTTCTTATCAACCTTCTGAAAACACCTCAGGAGCTGAGAAGTCAGTTAGGTCACCAGAGAAAGGCAGATTGCACAGCCATTCCTAAACAAGCACTTGCCTGCATGGGGTCAAGGGAAGGAGAAGCCAGAGGCCTTCACTCAAATCTCAGAGTTCGGGGTTTGGGAAGAGCCAACCAGCTAGAGGTCCTGTTGTCACGTCTGACAACTTGTGGCTGCATCTCCTATCTCTCAACAGGGCTATGTGGACAGTCACAGTCTCTACAGTTGCAGCCAATCTCTCTCAGAAGGATGTCTGGCATCTTAGCCACTGGCCCACACGCCAAACCCTGAGGCCAAGTCCAGTCGTTTTCATGGCTTCCGCCTCACTTTCTGTTCTCCATGGTCTCCTTCCATAAATCCAATCCTCCTCCAGGACTAAGAGCTCATAACTAGAAGGTTCCTATAAGATCTCTATGTAGGAACCCCCCAAACCAAGCAAGTGGTAGAAGCAGGATTTGAATGCAGACAGCCTGACACCTGAGTGTTTTTTTTTTACCACTCCTCTACATTGCCTCAGATATTAGATAAGACACATAAGAACAGTATCAGGCATATATTAATAATGCTCAATAAACAGTATCGATTCAGAATAACCCACTTGTCCTGTCCTCCTTAAGCAGCCCCATATGCCCTGGGCCTGCCAGCATATTAGAGCTCCTAGGGGGCAGAGCATCAGGAGGATGAATGGCACAAAGTGGAAGCAGCGCCACCATCTGGAAGGCTCTGAGTTGTCATGGGAGACCCTGGGGAGCAAGAGAGAATTATACTGCACTTTAAATAGTGTTTACTGGCCTGATCCCAGGTTGCTCTGCCCTTTGCCTCCTAAGTCTTATCATATCCTCCATCGTGATCCTCCTTTGAATTCCAAATATATTCAATATGTTTACAGAAAAGGTTATTTGAAAATATGCAAGAATCTACTCACAGGTTTTAGACACACTGGACTAGCACCCCTCAGTATACCTCAGGACACTAAGAAGAATGATGCAAATTGTTACGCATTCATTAAACAAACCAAATAAGCAAAACTGGGTTCTTGTGCAAATTCTCAAGAGCTAGGAAAGGTGGCTGGGACTGGAGCAGGGCCTCACTAGGTGAGACGGTGGAGAGCTGGTTGTAGCACTGCAAGGTGCTCAGGTACAAGGGCCAAAAAAATGTAACAGGACATATTCTGGAAAGGGAACATATTAAAGAAGTATGATGACAGTGTTTTCTAGGCCACAAATCGGAATGGAAATGCTAATAATTATGAATGTGTTTTCAAGGATAATGAAGCAGCATCGCTGAGGGAGGATCATCCAGGAAATCCAAGGCATAAGGTTGTGACATATATGAAAAGAAAAAAAGCATGAACACTGAAAAGCCATAAAAATTACTGAGGTGATAAGGGAGCACAAATAGAAGAGGCCACAGTCATTGAAAATGCATTATAATTTCAAAAGACTAGACCACGGAGAAAAGGTAAAAACCACGAAAGATGCATATCCAAGAAGGATAATTCATAGAACAGTTCCCTCACACCTCACCAAGGCCATGCAAAAGAGGACCAGATCACTAACAACAACACTCTAAGACTGCCTGGGGCCTACCACCCCCTCTGAGCCAGAAAAGGGCAACTCCGGACAAGCATATCTGTTAAGTATGTAGAAAATAGATTTTCTGGCATATTGTGGACCTTGCTATCCCAAACTGGGATATCCAAAGGCATTCCTTTCCTCACCGAAATGCCATCCCCCAGCTTTGGAGGATAGAAATGGCAGGAAAGGATCTTACTCTGGCTTGACCTGCCACCATGGGAATAAAGCGGGGTAATAAACCCTTTTACCCCAAGAACATTCCATTGTCATTTCTTGGTCTCACTGAATCCATAGGGAACTTATCCGGGGCTGAAACCCTTAGGCAAAATACCTGGCTTTATTCTTCCAGCCAAAGGTCGAGCAGTAGCATCACATCTGCATCCAGCAGTCTGCGGGTCCGCACTCCACCTCTGTCTCTGCCTCCACCCAGAGCACTAGGCAGAGCTCTTTATATAGTGACTCAGTAATAGCTCATTGCCTATGGGTTTGCAAGCATTAATCTAGCAGCAGACCAATTACATCAAGTAGTTTAGGGTCAGGTGAGGATCCTGACCATAGGAACTTCCATTTTCCCTATAGTAGGTTGTTATATTAGCAGTACTCTTGAATCATACATCCTACCATGTCCTTGTATAGTCCCCTCTTTCACTGAGTCTAGATTTGGTCCTGTGACTTGCTTTGACCAATAGCATAGCAAAAAATGTGACACATGTAGGGACTTGATGAGTTTCAGTGCAACGGGCCTTGTCTTCTTGGAATGTTGCTGGCAACTGAAAACACTCGGACCAGCTTCCTTGAGGATGAGCTAACATGTGGAAAGGGGCCCCGCTGACAGCCAGTGCCAACAGCTGGACATACGAGTGAGGCTTTTTTGAATTATCCAGCCTTGGTTGAGCTGGCAGATGACTACAGCAAGTAAGTGACCTCCAATGAGACCAACCTGAGAACCCTCCAGCTTATCCCAACCCAGACTGCTGACCCAAAGAACGGTGAGTAATAAAATGGTAGTTGTTTCAAGCCATTACATTTTGGGTGGTTTGTTACATAGCAGAGATTAACTAAAGTATATCTATGTGAGAAAAGGCTACACATATGAGGCAAAACCAAGGAAGAAGCTAGAAACAAGAAAAACAGACATAGAATGAAAAGGCAAAACAGCACAAAATTCTTTAGAGTTCTTTAATATAAATAAATACAGTGCTGACGTAAGTCTTTCTTAATTGTAGTACTGTGGAAAGAATGCTAAACATAGACTTGGAAGTACTGGATTACAGGCCCAGCCTACCACTGACAAACCCTGTGACTGTGACAGATCTTTAACCTCTTGGCATCTGAGTTTCTTTACCAGCAAAGTAGGGAGATATGTATGCACGTATGCATATCTCACAGGGCTGGTAGGAGAATCAAATGTCCATCAGACTGTCTGAATGTAAGTATTAACGTTATTGAAATTAGTAACTTTGGGCCACAACAATTACTACCAGTTTTCCCATAAACCAATAAAAGCGGGTGGGGCAGTGAGGGAGGGGGATTTGGAATGGGAAATTCAGAAGTTAAACTGTCAGCGTGTTTCCATGCACCAAATAATTTTCTCCAATAGGTATTGCAGCACCTTTAGTATCAGTGGTAGTGTATTATTTTCTCTTTTAAGGTGCTCTTGGGATATCGTGTGCAACTCTTTTTCCCCCAGGGTTTAAAATCTAGTTTCACATCATCCCCTAAAGGTCAGGAAGAGACTTAGTCTCAATACACTAGGTCTGCAGTATGAAGAGTTGGCCAGCCTTGCCGCTAACCAGCCACGGGACCTTGCCCCTTAACCTTGCTGGGCCTAATTCTCTATCTGTAAAATATGAGGTATTTTTATAGTGGTAAAAATATGAGATATATTTTATATTTGGTAAATGTTAACAATATGTCTACCAAAACTCCCCCATAGGGGTCCAAAAGTGACAAACACGATAACGTGCGTGGACGTGTTTTGACACTAACTACTCCCTGCACAAAGTCAAGGTAGTTTGAATGCTCCCATTCCGAAAAAAAAATACCCCATGTTTAGCGGTATTTATTTATTTAGAGGCATTTATAATGATGATGTGCCAGACACTTGGCTATATGGTAGGTTTTGTAGGGGAAAAATGGGGAAGCTCACATTTTGAAATGCAAAGTAATTTGACTGTGGTCACATAATTAATAAGTGGCTGAATTGTATTCAAATCTTTGTCTGCCTCCCTCCAAAGCCCGGGCTTCTTGTATAGTGCTGGGCGGCTTCCAAATGGAACCTCCTCAGCCCATAGGAGAGGAAAATGATTGGCCAGGTAGTTTACCATTAAATGGGGTCACCAGCTTGTGGCTAAAGAAACAGATGATGAAAACAGTGCCGGGGGAGAAAATGCCTGTTTACAAACACAGCTTAATTAATTAGTCAACTCAGAGGAGGCAGAAGAGGTGCATTTCCAGATGCCTGACACAGTGAATAAATTAGGAGAAAGGCACCAGCCCCTGGTCTTGGATTCCTGTCCACTGCACATGGTGGAATTAAATTACTAAACTGCCTCAGGGCCCCTCACCTTAAAGCAATTGCCCCTCAACTTCTGCATGAAGCCATTTGATTGAAAAACACCTCCTTGATAATGGCAACAGGACTGAAAAGGCTTCACCAAGTAAAGCTTCGAGTACAGTCAGAAAAGAAAGTAGATTCCAGTGTTTCTAGTTCAAGTCACAAAGGGTCAGAATAAATTTAAAGTGAAGTTAAGTTCCACCCCACTGGCACTTGGAAATTCCACACCTGTAACTGCTGAAGTCGATAAAATGGAAAAGCAAAGTAACTCTCATTCCTGCCAGGCAAAGCCACACCTTCACCTCTGCTATCCTCATGGTCGCAGTGGAAGTATGTATGGGAAAAACCAATGTCTCAATTTTCTACTTCACTTTGCTTATTTAAAAGGATAAAGGTTTCTTTAGAAAAGAGAGAGAAGTCCTTTCACCTGAGCTGCTTGTTGTAAATATAAAGTATGTATGAAATCTGTAGGAATCACTTCAAAATGGGGTTGGACCAGCCTGGGAGAAAAAATAATGTGGAGCCAATATTAAGTGAAACGGTTACTGTCCAGCTCTGGGTGACTTTATGAATCACACTCACTTTCCAGGAATGGGTCCCTTCTCTGCTTTCACTGTGAACATTTCCTGGGGGTTCTAAAGGTGCTCCTAATTTGTTGTTTATATTTTTATCAGCGAATTTCCATGTATTCTGCAGTTGTTTGGGACTTGTTCTCTGCCTAATTAAGCAGAGAAAGTTAATGAAGTGTAAAGTGACTTTGTGCCACACAGTAAATAGAATACAATGTGCATGGAGAGAAGTAAGTAAAGGGTCAGGGCAAAGAGTCAAGTGAGACTTGCAGGTTGGGGCCTGGGCAGAGGGTGGAAGGACAGATAGACAAGGTGGGACTCCACGGGAGTGGGACATAAACATAGACTTTTAAGATCCCGAAGTGATCTAGGGAGAATTGATGGTTTTCAACCAGGCTCTATATTAGAATCACCTGTAAAGCTATTAAAGTGCTGATTCCCGGGCCCCATCCTAGACTAATTCTATCGGCCTCTTTAGGCTGGATGTGGTCTAAACAGTATTATTTAAAGTCTCCCCAGGTGATTCTAATGGGCAGTAGCATAGAGAAGCATTCACCTACGGCAACCTCTTCATTTTACCAACGGGGCAGTGAGGGAACACATCTGGAGAAGCAAAAGAGAGAGTGTGAGTGTGGGTCTGTGGTGTTTGGGGCACTTGATGGAGCCTTCCTGAGAAGCTCCACTCTCCATCACAGCTCTGACCCAGCTTTATGGGAAATGGAGATTTCACTGCCAGGGCCCCTTCACCTGCTCGGGCTGCCACAGCTTGTTTGAAAATCCTTCACTCGTCTGTGTGGACTGGGGCTGAAGGTGTTTAGACCCGGGGTGCTCAATGGGGCCCCAGAGCAGCAAGCAGCATGAGCACGTCTTGGGAGCATGTTAGAAATTCAGATTCTCAGGCCTCCCTCCAGACCTAGTGGGGACGAACCCAGACATCTGGGTTTTAACAAGCGTGACATATGCTGAAGTTCGAGAACCACTGGATTGCACCATCTTTCTACAGCAGAGGGTCTTTAGAGGCAGGGAGCCAAGAGGAAGGTAATGGTAGGAGGGGCTCATGAGGACACTGGCCCTGCAGCTGAGGATGAAGGCCGGCAGGGCTGTCTTTGGAGCGGTCCAGGACCGCAGGGCAAAGCTTACCCCGTCCACACTGAGGAGCTTAATATTTACCGTGTGTCACCTGCCTGATGACAGCTAGCTGGTGGAAATAAAATGCCTTTTGTTCCTTCAAAGAGATCTGATGCCAAACGGATAAATTCCTGCTTTGAACAAGTCCTATTTTTGTCTACAATGGGGTTTATTCAACACCCTACCTGGTCTTAACTTAGAATCCTATTGTAACTCTAGACTATGTCTCAGTAGATAATAAGATGCATGTGATAGTAAAAAGATAATAAACAATTTATTTGTTTGCAGAATGTCTTCACAACTCATCCTCTCAGTGACACAAGCACCGCCCCCAACCCATCCCCACCTGCGTCTCATTCTCCTGTGGCTCAGGGTCCTCCTCAGCACCTACCACACAGCTGTTAACAAACAAAAAAAAAGTGTGTCGAATGATGGAAGAGCTGGGTCACAGCAGATAATCCACTTACGGATAATAAAAAATGTGTGTCACACTTCACTGACCATGTCAGTTTTGAGCTGCTATTCATACATAAGAGATCCTTCTTGCCCAAGATGGATTTTAAAGAAAAACGAAAAACCCACATGATTTGGCCATGTTCCTACTCCTGTTTTAACTCACCCTAGAATGACAGGTAGAAATAAACTCTCTGACTAATAACTAGATACTGATCAGGCAAACTATGCTGGAGTCTGTGGGAAGCCCTGCAGGGATACAAAGGAGCTAACATAGATTCTACTTTCAAGGAGCTTATAATCAAATGGAGAAGAAAGAAATATGCATATGGAAAAATGTATTTTGTTATGGTGTATTAGCTATGGTAGGCTAACTGGTGTACCAGTAGTCTGCAAACTGTATTATAACTATAACACAATAGGATTTCATTTCTACTTCACATAAGTGTACTGAGGCTAGCAGAGCAACCTCCCCCATGCAAGTATTTGGGGACCCAGGCCAATGGACACTCTGCCATCTCCAACACGAGGCTTTCAAGATTGCCATGCAGGTGTCTCCATTCCGGCTAGCCAGAGACCAACAAAAGCATAACTGAGCTTGTGTGGAAGATTTTATGGACCAGGCCTGGAAGTGACGCCCATCGCTTCTGCTCACATTGCACTGGCTAGGTGTCATTCACACGGCCACACCTAATTGTAAGAGAAGCTGGGAAACAGAGGCCAGCTGTACAGTCAGAAAGAAGGGCAGACCAAATGTGGTAAACAGCTATCGTCTCTGCCACAGGAGGGATGTTCAGGGAGGGTGTGTGAGCTCCGTGAGGAGACCAGGAAGAGTTGTCTTGATCTATGTTTGCCTTATTTTATTGTTTCCCATTATCATGCATTACTTTTGTAACTTCTGAAGAGCCTGTACTCATGGCTGCTTCCTTGATTTTTCCTAAAAGAGCTCTAAGGAATACTTGACCCTATCGTTGACCCCAGGAATCAGTATTATTGGGAATCAGTAAAATCTGCAACCTTCAAATGACTACTTTGACCTCTTTGGGTCCCTTCTCATAGTCAGTAAATCACTGCTTCATGCCAAGGCATGGAAACCACTTGAGTGTTGGCACTTCTCAGGAAGTGATGGATTCCATTCAGGTACCTGGGCCAAGGAGACCCGGTAAGGCGGGACACCAACTGTTTTACTATTTGAGCACAAATGTTTGTTCTGCGATCTGATAGAATGCTAACGCTAAAAGGAGGCTTAAAAATACAGAATATAGAGGAATATGGGAATCTCTTCAAGTTGAGTTAGGGATGGTGAAACAAAGAGTGTTAGAGGGATTGGAAATGGAGAGCTGGCCATTTACATTTTTCCTATTTTCTACAAAGAAGCGAAATTAACAGACCTTTTAAAGTGCTTCCTCTGGGTGAAGAGGGTTACCTATTTCATCTCTCCCCCTCACTACTCTGTGAGCACTTCCCCACACACCAGGGTACTGGGAGAAGCAGAGGAAGATGGAAAAGCAGCACACATCTGGGCTTACAACCCCCTGCTGCTTTTCCACAAAGATAATTTCCTAATTGGAATCAACAGACACTCAGTGTCTGTTGGCAACAGCAGACATTAAGTAGGAATCAAAAGGTTGAGTGTGAGTGCAGAAGGATTAGCCAATAGGTGAACCTGAGCTCAGTCACTCGGAGCCCTGACTCTGGCTGTTTGCTTGCTGTAAGCAGGGACTCTGCTTCCTCTAGTCAGTCAGCAGCAGTGAGGATGTGCTTATTGTGCTGGGGTTTCTGCGGATTAGGCTGGGAAAGGCATTTGATACCTCTGGCATTTTACGGTGGAATCATAAGCTCAAGAAGAAGTTTTCATGCACCTATAATTAGAATACCAGTTTTTGTTCTTTAATCCATCCATCCATTCATTCACTCAACAATTGTTACTGTTTACCTATCCAGAGGCACCAGTTTTCTAGATGTTGGAGATAGGGGTGAATAATCCAGTCCCCACCCTCCAGTAGTTTGCATTCTAGTGAGGGAGAAAGACAATAAGCAGGTAGATAAGAAAATGTCAGCTAGAGGGAACTGCTATTAAGATAATCAAACATGGGAAAGACGATGGTGTGTGATGGGATTTAGGGTGGTCAGGGAAGTCCTCCCCAAGAGGTGACATCTGAGCAGAGAGTTGAATGAAGTGAGGGTTATGCAAATATAAGACTCTGCAAGGGCAAAGATCTTGCAACGGGACCTTGGAGTTTTCGAGAAATAGCAAGTCAGCCAATCTGGCTGGAGCTGGGGGACCCAAGGGAGAGGGTGGCAGGAGATGAGTCTGCCATGGTCAGCAGGACACAGGCCACGCAGCTAGGCTTTGGATCAGTGTTTGATGGAAAGCTATTTCACGGTTTTGAGCAAATAATTGACAGGAACTGTTGTTCTGAAAGGGCTGCTTTGGCTGTGACATAGACAACTGACTATGAGGAACAACAGCAGATACAGAAGGCAAGTGAGGAAAGGAGGGTGACTGCGGTGGTGGCAAGAGAGGAAGTGTGACTTGGTTCATTTCAGGATATTTGGAAGGTAGAGACGGCAGGACTTGCTGATGAATTTGACATTGGGTGGAGAGAAAGAGGAATCAAAGACGACTGAGGGTTGGGCCTGAACAGTGGGTGAGCGATGATGCCGTCTACTGATGCCCTGTGCGGCGGAGTGGTCAGGCTTGTGGACACAGAAGCCAGGCAGCGTGAGACTGATGCCCAGCCCTGCTGAACCTGTGACCTCAGGCAAGTTCTCTCTGTGTCTCAGTTTCATCCCCTGTGACATGGGGATACTAATGATAGCTTCCTCGGGGTTGTTATGAAGATGAAATAAATTAATGCCTGTAAAGCACTTAGAACAGGGCCAGGAAACCAATAAACAGTGGCTAAAATAAGGAACATGGCAGGTAGGAAGCAGACCTGCAGAGAAAATCAAAAGTTTGATTTGGGACAGAGTAAGTTTGAGTCGCCTATCAGATGTCCCAGTATAGTGTCAGTTATCAGGTAGGTATAAGAATCTGAATTTGGGTGAGAGTTCCAGTATAAACTGGGGAGATATCCACATGCAGAAGATTTTGCCAGTCATGGGATTGGATAGTATAATCTTGCCCTGATTGAGCAAATACAAGCAAAGGACAAGAAATTAATGTGCTTTGAAAGCTAACAAGGAAAAGACAGAGTGGCAGAGTAATGTACAAGGACTGGTGCTCATGTACAAGGATAGAGTAATGTACCAGGACTAGGGGAACAGGGAAGGTTTCCCTGTATAATAGGTGTTTAAATTAAACCTGGAGGAAGAACTTCCATTCATAATTGTGATGGTGGATCCTCTCTATATATTTTTAGTCATGATACTCAAGGCCCATACTGAGCAGGTTAAAAAAATATGAGCATAGCAAGGGACAATGAGAAAATTCATTGTGCACCTGTGTACCTTAAGTAAAACATCAGTTGGTCTTCCTAAGTGAGATGAGTCTGTCTTTGGCCAAGTGTTGGCATCGACCAGTGAATGGAAACAGCAGAATCTCCATACGTGCTGCATTTGCAGCAAGAAATAGTTCATGGCTCAGTCAGCATCTTTTCAAAATGATAATCACGACACAGGGCCCTACCTAAGCTAACAAATCATTATCCATCATAACTTAAGTGTAAACAGGACCCTGATGAAAAAGCTTACTAGTTTTCTTTCCTGTTTGGTACATTAGACCCTTAATATATACATAGGAGCTGTATATATTAAGAAGTCTATTCAAATAGTCCACCCAATATTTCAACACTCTATTTCCTTTACCTTCTATTTTGTATATCAAATAAATAAAGTCCGCGCTGCATCAGAAAATTGTTTCACCAACTCAAACATAGCTTGGTTGAGTCTATGCCAGAACGATATCACTGACCTATAATAAGGGTGCAGGTCTGACTGGCAAAGGGGATTGAAAAGATGCAAGATTAGATTTCCCACTGAAGTGGAAAGGAAGGTTTTTACTCTTCAGAGAGATCTGCTGTCATCTTGCCACTGTCCCAGATGGTGAAAGTTATGCACTCCTTGACCTGAGCCAAAGACCAGGTAAGAGAAAACAAAGAGACAAACAAGATCTGCTCCATTAAACTGAGCAAAAGCCCACCTGCAACGGCTTTAAGTACATAAGCTACAACCTCCCAGGCAAGGGCACCTCCCTGACCCTGTTTTCTACACTATGTTTTACAAAGTAACAAAAAAAAGTCTCATTACAGACCAGTCCAAGGCATCCCACAATACCTGGGAATGATAATAATAGTTTAAAGGACTTTAAAACACAGTGATTTTTTTTTTGCAAGGAGAAAACTAAGGCCAGATATGTCCATATGCATGCTTCAGTACATGTTGAATGCACAAGGATGGACATGCATTTGCAGGCAGAAGGAGGTTATTGGCAGAGGCAATCACAGCAGTGACCACTGATCATAGACAGAAATATCTGGGGAAAGCCATGCCTGCCAAGAGTTAGAGATGAGGTTTATAGTTTTCCTTCTGGGCTTCAGTCAAAATCACAAGAAAGGATCTTAACTTGCAAATTAAACACACCTATCTCCAGAGGCATAGGAGTCCATCTCCATTTATGGGAGATGGACTTGAACTCTCATTTCAAAATGGTCCTGTCTTTAAAATGCAAGTGTCAGAGCATAGATGTCAGCCTTTACTGGAGGACCACTTGGCAAATGGGGGTGGAGGGAGCTTCTAGGAAGTCGTATCACCCCAGAACATGTTCTCTTGTTAACCTCCATACAGCAAGCCCCATCCTACCCCATCCATGGAAATGGAACAGACCTGAATTTTCTGGACATAGGAAATTACCCCTCTTCTTACCCCCCAAACCTTTCCTGGATCCCCTCTGTAGGCTAGTTCAGGGTGAAGATGAGTCCTTCTCTTCACCTTTGTTGTACCCCATGGGAAAGAAAAAAGAAATGAAAGGTAACATGTATGGAATACCTCCCATCTCCCAAGCCCTGAGGAAGGTCTATATATCCAGGGAGGTAAGTCAAATTTTCGCCATTTTACTGAGGAGGGAACTGATGCTCAGCAGAATTAAGTAACTTGCTCAAGATTATGGAGCCAATCAATTGCTATGTCAAGATTCAAACCCAGTTGTCTCCTCCAAAGCCATGTTCTCTTCAGGGAAGGCAGTCTGGTTCTGATCATGCCTATCTTACAGAAGGTCCTGGCAAAATCTCAGCTCATAAAAATAAAAAGATTCTGCAGTGGTAGAAGCAGTAAAAGCTGTCATGGTGTTCACAGACATCAAGAGCTGCTCTAATACCAGATAAGTCCTGCAGTTTTCAGCAGCACGGTATTGATAGCTTTTTCATACCCGAAGACCACGAAGAGGTCACTTTGCAATGTTCAATGTCCCATTTCCTTTTAAGTTCTCACATGTGTTCCACGCACTGTCTTTTTAATCATTCTCTTGTTTTCCAGTGGACACCACCCAGGTTCTCTTTAACTCCTGTGTATTCTGCAGTTTTCAACAGGACCCAGTATGCCGGGAAGATTGGAAAAGTACAGTGTGTCTTAGAAGAAGTCTCGGTCAACACTTAGGATGCGTTCATCAGAAGCATCCTGTGTCCTCTCCTGGGGGGGGGTCACGCTGCCTTCCTTCATTTTACGTCAGCCTTCGTTTCCTGTTTCTTTCCTATTTCTTATCATTCCTCTTTCTTTTCTTTCCTTTTCTCCTTTTCTCTTCATCTCTTTCTCTCCCATTTGCTTCTCAAGTTTCCCGTGTTCTTTTCCTTCATTCTCCACCTCCCCTTCCTCTCTTATACTTTTAGAGGCATATTAGTTGAGTTGAAAAGACACAGATGTGGAGGTCACACAAACCTGGTTCAAATGCTAGCTCATCCTCTTAGGGTGCCCTTGGATGAGTAGCCATGCTACTACCCCTTCCTTCCGTCTTCCCATCTCTAAAATGTAGATACCAACCTTGGGTATGTGTGGGTCTGAATATTAAATGAGATAACCTGTGTAAATTCAGTGCAGCACTTTGTATGGAAGTAGGGCATTAAAAAATCATAGGCAAAACCCCCACTTCTGTCCTGTCTCTTGTCCTGCTGCTGTTAATCCCACCTTCCCTCTATTACCCACTACATCTACTGTCTCTGGCTGATTCGGCAGCTAGCCCATTCGCCCTCACTCTGTTACAGTTTCCTTTTGGCTGAATTCTCCTATGGTCTGTGCTCCTCTAGTCCGAGTCCACTTTTAAATGGAAATAATTAGACATTACAGAATGGTACATGTAGACAAAACATTCAAGCATCTGAACGACATGCTGATTTTAAAGAATGGTAATAACAACAAAATTAAATACTCTAGGCCATTCTGAATTATTTATTAAGAAGGAGGAGCTTAGGGCCAAGGAATGGGCAGGTTGCCCTGTACCTCCAGGAACCAAATATATGACTGAGCGAGAGCCTATCTGGTTGGTAGGTTGAGTAGGTAAAGGTCATACTTATTATCTACCCTGATAGCCAGAAGATAATGGCTTTTTTTAACTGGACATTTAAAAATTTGTAAATAATATTAACCACTAGCTCTTATACAAGGTTACTTTTTGGTGGACAAAATTCTACTTTAAGAACCATTTAAGAGGTCAATCTTCCACAAAAGCTTCAGAATCGAAGTTCCTCTTTCCATAAAACGGAGGACCCCAAAATATACCTGTTGACTTGCATTGTGGCAAATGGGGATCCTTGTTACATAACCCACATTTCTTTTGGTAGTTCTTGGCCTGAGCTGCTATTTCCATGTCTTAGACTTTTCTTGCCTTTATTTTCTCTGAGTTCTTGACTTCCTTTTGCCCTTGTCTTTACTGAACTTCATCCTGTTAGCTTCTGATTACTTGTCCAATTTGTTGAGGTCATTTCCAATTCTAATAGCATCCCCCAAGGCTTTAGCTTCCACTTTAAATTCAGGCTCATCCATGAACTTAATGAGTATGCTGTGCGGCCCTTGAGGACAATCTTAACCAGAAGTGGGTCCAGGACTGAGCCCTTGTGCAACAATTCTTCTTACATGTTCACTTGTCAAAAGAAATACACGGGCAGGTGTTTTGATGAGGTTCAGTTTAGAAAATATAAGCCTCTTCAGAATTTGGGGTCATTCTGATAGAATTTATGACATTTTTGCCAATTCAAGGCTGTAGTTCCATACAAGTGAAATCAAATAAAGTCATTGCTCAAAATGTAACTTTCTTAAAAAAAAATCTCATTTTTTGAATATAAAGGTCAGTACCTATTTTTACCATTCTGCCCTGGGAGTCGCTTGTACGCACACACTGCCCTGCTGCGGAGGTACCAGGCAGGGAGGGCAAGGCTCTGGGTTTAGTTCCATCTCTGCCATTCAGGGTATGACCTTGTGTGAGTCACCCAACCTCTGTCAGCCTAGACCTTATCTTCGTCAGCAAATGAAGGACTCTGATCAGATGACCACAGATGTGACTTTTAGATCTGAAAGGTTGTGATTCTTTCTTGGCTCAGGGCCTAATTATTCTCAGTGGCAAATTACTACACACACTCTTTGATTGTATGCTTCTCCCATGACACTTATATGCACTATTATAACTTTGAATGATGGAAGAAGGGTTAGACTAGTTCTGCCCATTGTCTAGAATCTACGCATGTTTATTTCCTCATGTATTTTCCTTTCCACGCAGTCTCAAATATTTCAATGCTGGCTATGTGTGAGGCACTCTGATACTTGTTCTTCCCTAGTGATATCACTACCAACAACTATTTTATTTCAGAATGCTCACTTGAAAAATGAGGCAACACTCCTGGAATGGTTTAGTGACTGGCAGGGTCGAAGAGCTTGCTTGTAGCAGAGTTGGTCTTGAACTGGGGTTTCTGGGCACAGAGAGGCACTCTTTCCAAACAGCATGCTCCTGTGGCCACCTAAATTATTGTTTAAACTCAGAAAGTTTTAGGCTATAAAATAAAATACTGTTCTACACACAAGGGAGAACCATCTCTTTTAACAATGATGAATGACCATCACTTCAGCCTCTGGAGACAACAGTCATTTAAAATTTTCTTATACTAGTAATACATAAATAATTTTCTTTAAGAAATCTATAAAAAACTATTTTCTAAAGATATTGAGCTGTAAGTCTGGAAAACAATCATTATTTTTTTAAAGCCTGATTCTTGGTACTGCTTTCTTCACAGAAACAATTTCCTTTTTCTTCTCTCCCTCCTGCTCCTCCTTCATTTTTGCCTAAACCTTAATTTTTCATTTTCTTTCCCACTCAATACTGGATTAGGTCCCCAGGAGGAAGAATAATGTCAACAGTCCCCTTCCCTGACCTTCCGTAACGTTTCTACCCTCCAATTTGCTGATTTCTCTGATTCACTTGAATTTTCCTGCAAGGTAAGTTCTGCACAAATAAATGTTTAAGTGACAGAAAAAGAAAAGGGGGTAGGTGAGGTGTGGATCTGAAGACCAAGTTATGGAATCTGGGGAAGAGCAAAGAGAAAGCATATTTTTTAAAACAAATGATTGGAAGAAACTCAAAAGCATCACTTCCCCTCAGGAATTTGCATTCTTCTAATCAGTCATCTTAAGACACTGGAAGTTTTTTTTTTATAACCCCAGAGAGCACTGATTAATAAACAAGGGATGGTCTGCAGCCGCCACTACACAGAACAAAAACCAAGAACTTGATAGAACAGCAAATCATAGGGCGTTAATCACCAGAAGTTCCTCTCCCTGAAATTATGAAGAAAGGACCCCAGAAGGAGATGTGAAATTTCTGTTGATAGGCTTAGGAATGGAACCATGTGCCCTCTCCTTGATGAGTTCTTCCCTTGTTAGCCATTTTCCTCCTCTGACCACCCACTGTGTTCACCTCCTCTTTAAGATTCTCAGGACATCTGTTTTAGTGTGTCTCCCAGATGAAGAAAGGAACTGATGTTCTTTTCATATGTTTTACAGTCATGAAATCCTCACTGTAACTGAATGTGGTGGACATGGTGTGGATACTCCTAACATGACATGACCTCACTGAGCTGCTCCCTTGTGTAACCTCCTCCCTTGTGAATTGTTTCTAAACAACAGAATATGGCAAAGGGACTAGGACGCCATTCCCTTAACAGGCTACAGGGAGAGATTCTCCTTTTGGCCTTGAAGTAGCAAACAGCCATGTTGTCAATGGCCCATGGAGAGGGCCACATGGCCAGGAGCTATGTGGATTCTAAAAGTTGAGGGTAGCCTCCAGCCAACAGCCAGTAAGAACCTCAGTCAAACAGCCACAAGTAAGCGAATTGTGCTGAGAAAGCAGAGTAAGCTTGGATGGGGCGTCTTCCTCACTCAAGCCTCCAGATGAGGACACAGTACTGCCCACCCTTTGACTGCAGCCTTGTAAACCCCTGAGTAGAAGACCCAGTTAAAGACATGTTTGGACTCCTGCCCCTGGAAAGTATGGGCTAGCAGGTGTGTGCTGTTAAAGCCACCAGATGTATGGGAATTTGTTACACAGCAAGAGAAAACAAATACAATATTACCTTTATTTCATAGAAGAGGAAAGCAAGCTTTGGAGAACTTAAGTGTGTGAGCTTTTGAGAACTTCGGTAACTTTATTCAAGGTTAAATATTTATTCATATTTAAACTTAGGACTCCCTAAAGTTCAAAGGTCAAAGGCTCCCCAGTACCACATGTTGCCTTTCTACTCTTCCCTTCTCATTAAGTGGCATTATTGACAGGATATTGCCACATATGGGTTACAGTATGATTTCTGGCAGTTATGAACCTAGAATGTAAATGGTCTTGAATTTTAAAATCACAGAACTTCGGAAGTATTTTGTTCCTTGCCCCATGCCCTCCCTGGCCATCATATTGAGGAATGCTGCCCCTTTTTCACCCCTGAAAGAGAGGAGAGCAGGGGAGAAACAGGTAGAGGAGAATGGAGGGGGCTGCCTGACCCGCTCTGGAGAGAGGTTCTCACTCGCTCCAATAGGGGCATTAAGTGGATGTCCTTCAAAAAAGAACTGCTCCATCTAGGGAAAAGCTCTGAGGATAACAGTAATGAGCCTCCCACCAGGAACACCCCAGAGGCAGGAGCCTGGAGCTCATGAATAAGGTACCATACTTTGGGCTAATGCTGGGTAACAATGAATCCCGCAGCTTCAGTTCAATATAGCTGGCTTGGGTTGGATGAAAGAAAGCTGGCAGGGGACTGCCTTTGAGCCTGACAAGTCAAGGAGCCTTGGTTCAGATGTCTTAGGGCTGTTTATTTGATGTGGATTAGAAAAGCTGACATTTCACTGGTTAGGCTTGGCTGGGCCTGTGTGCTGTTGGGCAGAGTGGGGCTGTATTTTATATGTGCCTCAGTTTAAATTACTGGAACAGTAATAAATTAGGTGTATCAAAATTCTGACATGCCAAATTACATGGGTGCATATAGAAAGTAGTATAAACCTCAGTTCTATCTAGTCCACCATAACACTCGATTTCTAAAGCAGGCTTCAGAAAGAGCTTAACAAATTGTTGAAAACCTATTCCAGGCCAGGTCCAGGGATGAGTGCTGTGAGGAAAACAGGGGTGTGTGAGACACAGTCCTCACCCTCCCAGAGTCTATAATCCAGCAAGACAGAGAAGCATGTACACCAATAACTGAACAACCTCCCAAATGTTTGGAATTTGACATCTTGGGAGCAGGCACCAGCCAGCCCAGTTTTAATGCAATAATTCAGATGACACCGAGCTGCAGAAGACCAGGTAGCAGGTGAGAAAGGCCTAAGGGATAGACTGGCATTTATAAGAATTCCTAGAATTTCAAATTCCCTCTCACTCCCACAAAGAGAACAGCTCCCCCTTTGGTGATGGACTGTATTGCAGTCACCCCCTATGGTAAAGACGGTCCAGTTGAAAAGGGTTCTGAGACCAATGAATACTTCACATTCCAAATAAAAGCCACGCATAGGCAGTGTGGATTGAAGAATTTGGAGGATGGATAACAAATCCCTGCCCTGGAGGATCTTGTGGTCTAGTTAAGAGAAAGTAAATTACACGCTAAATTAAATACCTAAGAGGCATAGGAGATACTGGAGCTTTATTGTTGAATCTCCTTGAGGGTCCAGGCTCTCTTTTTACTTAATAGGATGTTGGTTTTAACAGTTGGTTTAACAGGCTTGTGTGGCTCACATCACAAAGGAGAGAAGAAAAAGAGAAAGGGATAAGGAGAAATAACTGGGGGAGATTAGAAAACAGACAATAATACTAGCCTTAATTAAACACTGGTGCAAATCTGGGCTCTGCCACTAACTTAATTGTGTGATCTTGGGCAACTCACCTACTATCTTTGAGCTCAGTTCCCTCATTTTAGGGGCTGTTACTGACCTTGCCAGAGGGTTGTCTGGAACAAGCAGGATCTGTGAAGCTATAGCACAACAGGTTGCAAAGAGTGGACACTCACAAGCTACTTTTTGAAGGAAGGAATAAAGGCAAAAAGGGAGGCAGAGAAGACAGAACACAGAAGGGAGAACACTGGCTTTTCCTCAACTGTCTTCCTTCCCTTGATTACTTGAAGGCTTTCCACTGAAACTTCTGATTCATCTACTTTTCTCTCTCACTACAGAAGCTCTTTTAACAAGAGGCAGCTGGTGATGAGGCTTGATTGCTCATGGTTCTGAGGAGCTGTTCCATAGGATTATAGGTACTTAGTGAGAAAAAAAAAAAGTGAAATATGCTGGGAGAAATGCTACATCAAAATGAAACAATTTTCCTCACCACAGAAATTACAGAGCCTGTATTTTCCTAATGTGTATTTTAACTCTACAAGATGATGATATAGCAGGTAGCCTCTCCCAAGTTAACAGGAAGCAGTTTTTCACAGTGATCACATGAGACTAGGGTTCCATGGACTAGCCATTTGAGGAATACTGACTTATATCAAGATAGCATCCTGTCTGCATGGGGGAGAGAAAGTCCTCAGAAGAGGAGGTTGGGAAAATAATCTGGAATAAAAACCACCCCTACCCCATCAACTAATCGAACAAACGTCTGGCCCTCTATTTTGTCATTTGTAAAATAAGGGGTTGGAGACACATATTCTAAGTACCCTTCTAGCTCGAACAGTTTAACATGTCTATGTGAATGTGAACTACATGATTAAGGATTCAAAAATTATACATGTTACCATGCCCCTTAGATAAACAGCAATTCACTCCAGGGAAGCCTTCACAGTACTCAAGGAGCACCCACCATGTGCATGCTCTGTGATAGATAGGTGCTTTGTGCTTTTCTGTTGATTGTTAATACAGGGACTCTTCTTATAAACAAAGAAGTGGAAAAAAATCACTTTGGCCAGGCAGCCCAGGCCCTCCAGAGGCTAGCCCTTTTGTATTCTTCATCTCCCAGCAATCCCATGCCAACCTTGGGCTCTCACTCCCACTCCTCCACATGGAGGCTCTGCTCCTATTCAATTATTCTACTTGTCTTCTCATTATGCCCCGTCCATGTGCATTTCTCCTTTTCTCACAGTGTTATCTTGCCTGCAATCCTTGGTCAGCAAAAATTTTGTTCTTCCTTTAGGAAATAAGTCAGATCACAAGAAGTCTCCTCTGACCCCACAAGAGGGTCCCTTTCTATTTCTCATTTAAGATTCAACAGACGTTAATGTGTGCACTCTCCTTAAGATGATAGAAAGTTCCCTTTACATATATGTTGATTTATCTTTCTAGTGAAATCTTAAGGGTTAGAGATTCAGGTCAACGGGCCACCTTGTCTTTCCTCTGGAGTTCTGAACAAAGAAGTATATCCTGTAACCACCAGTTGGCAAATGGGGAAAAAGGGCCACTTCATTCAGTTCATTGACTCTCAGTCCACCCCCTCAATTCCTCAGGTCAGCCTCAGTTGCCCTCTCAACAATGTCTTCTCTGGCTACACATCCAAACTTTCAGCACCCTCCCTGCTGTATCTCCTGCTTCCTTCCTTGCTTTACCTCTTCAGCATTTTTCCCTGTCTGACATTCTACATAATTTACTTAGGTCCAATGTTTTCTGTCTCCCCAGCTAGAATGGATACTCCATAAAAACAGGGATTTTTGTGTTTCTGTTTGTTACAAATCTTAGTGCTGGAGTACTGGATAAGTGCTCAGAGCATAATAAGTGCTCAAGATACACTCTGAGTGAATAAATGAATGCAGCATATGTCATTTAACTTAATGGCCTTATTATGGCCTCTTACTCTGTTCTTTTATCTATCAAATCTTTCCACTGAGATGAGATCTTTCCACTAAGCGAGAGGCACGTCCAGTTTGAAGGATATCTACTAGCGCCAGAGGAAAGGGAATGAGAGAGACAGCAAGAACACACTTTGTCTCAAAAATCTAGATCTAAGCCAGCCTAGACTTACTAACTCAGGGTAGGGACAGTACCCCATCTGGCCTGGCATGCAATAGAAAAAAGAAGGGATGACAGGACCTGATTTCCTTGTGTAAGAAGAAAGGTCAATGTGGACGCAGTGAAGAGCAAAAGGAACCAGACAGCATTCGGGCAGAGGCATGAGTCTTTGACAATGACTGTTCCCCATTAAAATGGGGCACATGATCGATCAATATAACCAGTCATTGACCATGTGTGGACAAGTAGGCCACCAACATCTTGCCCCCAGCCCAGTGTGGACAGGAACCTAGGAGGAAGGTTAATTTCTTTGTGGGGAGAGAAAGAAATGAGAGAAAGGAAGATATCATAGTGCAAGCTTCAAAAAATGGCAATACTGGTTTTACATTCCCAGTGAGCCAAGCATACAATGATGGTTCAGTGAATGTTACTTGACTGGTTGGCTGGTTGATGTTAGAAGCATTGCTAGAAATTCTGGGACTAAAATAGTGGCCGGCATAGAGCCCATCTGTTTCACTGGGCTGTGGGATCTAATGCTGACTTGCCTCACTCAGCCTAACTCTGACACTAAGCTCCTTAATATGAACTCTCCCCTCTCCCTCTCCCAGCCAAGCAAGCTAGAAATGGTTTTACATCAAAAGTTGTTTTGAAGTGCCAGTAGAAAGAAATTAGACCTCCGGCCTCTTCAAAACCTCCACAAGGTTTGGAGAGATCCATGTTGCTTCGTGATTTGATATTTGTATGCCCCTGAAAAAGTTATTTAACCTCTGCATATCTCAGGTTCCTCATCTATAAAACTAAGATAATATTTACCCAGTGGGAAGTTATGAGATTAAATGAGATAATTTAGGATTTCATTTATTCATTCATTTAATGTTTATTGAGTTTTCACTATGCTCTGGGCTGTATCATGAACTAAGGATATAGAGATGAAAGACTCATTTTCTGTTCTCCGGGAACTTACAGTCTGGAGAAAAGAGATATGCAAAAATGAGCAGGTATGATACAGTGTGATAAGCACGTGGGTAACGTATATGTCAGCTAGTTCAAGAACACACATACTCAGTTTGCAACTGAGCCTGCAGGATGTCAAGAAAAGCTTGCCAAAGAAGGCAACATCTGAACTGAGCCTTGGAGAGTCATGAATGGTCAGCCAAGTGGAAAAGGCCTGCGGTGGAAAGAGGAAAAGTTGACCCTTCTAGACAAAGGTAAAAGCACACGTCAGTGCAGGGAGGTAAGAGTATGGTGGATTTAAAGAACCATAATCAGTTTCTGTGGTTCAGGAAAGAACTTTAGGTTTAAGTTAAGGAAGCAGATAAAATGCAAATGAAGAAGCCAGCTGAGGTCTGGAGCCAGGAAATGGAAGCCAGAGCTCCTTAGAGTGGCCTTTGAGTTTTTACCCTGATGTCACTGGAGAGCTACTGTAGAGTTTTAGTCAGGAAACTGACATGAATAATTTTCTGGCTTAGGAGTATCCCTCTGACAATGTGAAGGACAGATTACGATGGGGCTAGATCAGAGTCAGGGAGAGGAAGCAATGGCAGTAATTCATGCAATAAATGACAAAAGCAATTAAGAGAGGAAATACAGAGAAGCAGGTAGAAATAAGGGGACTGAAAGTTGAGAAGGAAGAATCAGCTAGAATGACTCCCAGTTTTCCCCCATGGGTAATTGAGTAGATTGTGGTACCGAGGTTAATACAGGAGGAGAAGCACATTGGACAGAGAGGAGAAGATGGGGAGTTCAGTGTTGTGTTTGGTGGTCTTGGGGTCTCTGTGGGATATAAGAGTAAAGGTTTTAAGAAGGTGGTCGAGCATGAGTCCAGGGCTCAGGAGAAAATCTGGGTGCACAGATTTGGAAGTCATCATTTTTAAGCATGGGTTATCCACAAAGTCTATGTAGAAAGGCCTGTGAGAAGGTGTGCAGAGCAAGAATGGAACCATGGAGGACACTGATAAATAAGAGCAGGCAGAGTAACACAGGATCAACGGTAAGCAGGGAAGAAGAGAAGCCAGGAAAGAAAGGTGAGACAAACAAGACAGAGAGGAAATTGGAAGAAAAGAAACGTCACTAGTGTCAATGGTCAGAGAGAGGTCAGAAAGGTGGTAAGAAGTCAGCTCAGCAGACTGAGTGCTAGGGAGTTACAGTGGCATTAGGAGAGGCAATCACAACAGGGTAACGTGTGTGCTGTGACTGCCTTGTTTCACTTAGCAACGTGTCCTCAAGGTCCATCCAGATGGTCAAAATCGCAGAACTTCTTTCTTTTTTGAGGCTGAATAATTTCCCATTGTTTCAAACAAGCATGTCCCCATCCACTTTGAGTTGGCAGGTTTTGTCCCCAAACATTAATTGATCACATATGTCATTTTTCCTCTTTTCTGCAGTATCTAGGCCTATTCATTGGTTCCTTTACACTAGAATTTCTTTATGTTGAGCCAGACGCTGGACTGAGTATATGATTTTTGTCAAAAATCACCAAGGAAAAAAAAAGCATTGCACAATTTTGCTACCGCCTTCCTGCACTCCCCCCAACTCTCAAAACACAAAAAGTTGTACCTGTGCTTCCAGCACTTTCTTCTGTGACCCAAAAGCACAGGAATGCTGCACTAGATGTGAGGCTGCCGAAGGGCCCTCATTGCTACAGTGGCTCAGTGGGAATCCTTAGATAAAAGGCATGATAAGAAAGGGAGATGTTATTTCTGGAATTATCATGGAAAGAGATGTAATGAGAAGCTCACTGCAGGGCTAGATAGAAAGAAAGAGGAGGAGGTGGCAAAGGAAAGAAAAGCTTCCCTGGTTTCTTTGCAAAGAAGCTGTAGGAAAACATTTGAAAATATGTGAAAGTTGAAAAACAAGTAGGAAACTGAAGAGTGAAAGACCTCAGCAATGTTGACTAATCCCATTTGCTTGTTTGTTCATGAAAGACCAAAGTGAGAATCTTGACATGAAGCACATCTTCTAAGAAATCCGCTGCTGATGTGGTACAGCTGATGGTCTCGGCTGAACCCATCAGGTAACAGCCTTGCAGGGCAATGCCAGTCCAGAGATGCACCGGGCATTCTTGGCACTGGATCCCCCAAACTGCTTGCTGCCCATGACTCAACTGGTTCTGTTTCTGACAATTTATTTTCATTGCCAAGTCTCTGTACACAACAAGTGCTGACTCTGTTCTCTTTTGTTGCTGAAATGGCCAAAAGCTCTGGAGTCTAGTTCTGGCTATTCTACTCGTGTGTTTGCTCGTCTGGGCTGGTGTCATCCAGATAGCTGAGGTCCTGGCATCCCTAACCCCCACTACAATGGCAGTAATGATCACGGAAAACTAGATTGGCCTCCAGTTCTGCAGCACTGAGTCTAAGGCTGAAGAACAGCTCTCAGGTTGAGGGGGACATCTGCCTCAACTCCCGGCTACTTCCCTGAAGGTCTAAAACAAGAGGAACAGAGGCGGCAGCTGTCAGAGAGGGGAGGAACAATAAGAAGCAGAGAAGCAGTGTTTCTACTGACAAAATGGAATTGACAATGGCAGGCTTCCACAGCCTTCTCCCTCTGCAAAAAAGAAAGTAGTCATTTCTTAAGGTTTACTTGTTTAGTTGTACTACACTTTTGAGATGTCTGGAGAGGCTAGAAATTAGTGAGGGGTTAACTGCATATCGTTTTGAGGGAATCACCATTCAAACAAGAAAAACCACCAGGCACAAGATATCCAAGTTATTCAAAAGCCACAGAGCGCTCGCATGTCTCTCTGTACCAGCAAACCTGAGGACCAAGGCTTACACCTTTTGTCAGCCTTGTCCTAACCTGGCTCTGCCCAGAACAGAACCACATACCCTGACCAGCAATGATTATAGCCAGGCCAGGCCTGAGGCTGAACAAAAGTGCTGGACACCTTTGGCAAACCCTGAGCATGAGGTTTGAACTTCAGAGCAGCAAGAACTGATAGGAGGGGAAGCAGGCATCAGGGAACTTGGAAGCTAGGGTGCATGAATCCACGCTGCACCCCGTCACTGTGTGGGCGGGGCCAGACCCCTTCCTATGCTACGTTCAGGGGCACATGGTTTTCAGAATAGTCTCTGGTCCAAATCTGGGCTCTTCCACCTACTAGCGGTTTGGTTTGGAAAGCCACTGAGAAGTCTCTCTCTGGGACTTAATGGTTTTATTTATTTATTTATTTATTTATTTATTTATTTATTTTCATCTTAAATACCAATTCCATAGAGGATTAATGAGTTAATATAAGTAATCTACTTAGAACAGTGTCTGGCCTATACACGCTGACATGTTACTGAAGTGTCATTATCATCTGTTAACCAGGCTCCTATTGCTACAGAGAATCTTCTTTAGAATAAGAATTGGCACACACTGGGATTTTGACTCCATCTTCTGATACCTTTCTTTCATTTCCTCTGCTTTCTGCCCTAGGTGGAATCTACACTGCTCTGCCCCTTTTCTAGCTTCTCTTGTGGCGCTTTCCCTTTTCTTCAGCTTCTCTCTTGCTTTCTCCGTCTGTCAATTTTCTCATCTTCCTCACACTCCTTTATTAGAGAATGGCACCCAGCACAGTGTTGGCATTAATTAAAAATATGTTAAATGAATGGCAAACCAGAGCATGATCATATAGTCCCAGGATACAATAATGACATTAAAAGATAAAAAGGAGAAATAAAAGTAACACCATGCCCTATAAATATTTCTAATTTTAAAGAAAAGGATCACAGAGAAACAGAGAAATGCTCACTTGTAAAACAATAGCCACAAACAAAGAAATTTTAAAAAGAAGAAGAAGAAGTGACTGCTTTAGAGTGGGGAAGGGAACTCTGGCAGTCTATGTGTGTGCAACTGTGACACACGGGCGTGTATATGGCATTGCCTGACTCCAGCCACCAATGTCTCTTTCATGAAGGAGACACACGGGATCCAGTGGCACAAGGCAAAGACAGTCAAGGGCTTTTCCCTGATTGCTAGATAGCAAGGGTCCAAGGAAGGCCGCTCTAGATTGTTATTACTGTGAATTACTAAAGAGACAAGAGAAGCAGTCCAGTGAAAAAATTCAAGCTCCCCTCCCAGCCTCCTTCCGGGAAGGTAGCCTTTAACGCAGCCCGTGGAGCCAAATGACTGAGCTGCCCCACCAAGGAAATGAAGTTCTGAACATAAGCAATTCTTGTAACTGATTAATGAATAAATACATGTCACTAAAACTATGCCATAATCAGAACACTATGGAAAATCCAAACACGTGTTTGAAACCATAGAGTGAATTAGAAGGGACCTTAGGGATGTAATGCAACCTTCTTGTTTAATAGATACAGAAAAAGAACTTCAGGGACATTAAGTAACTGGCCCAAGGTCATGCACAGACTGAGGGCAGAGCCAAGACTTGATAGGCCACGGGGAATGGACTCACCTGTTTCTGGGCTACTAGGCCCAAGTCGAGTACAGACATTCTGCTTGAGTCACACAGCCGTGAGGAGAGCCAGGGCAGAGAAAGCAAGCGAGATGGGGATTGGGGATGACCGTTCCAGCTGAATGGCTGCAGAGATTCACTGAGAGCTGAGCCCCGGATTGAAAAAATAATGTAAAGAATAGAGGGAGCGCCAGAACCCCAGGCAAACCGCTTGCTGTCTTGGAGCGAGTGGTTATTAAATGGTGTCCTGGGGAATTGGGGATGTTCCAAGAAGCAGCTCTAAAGGGCCAAACGGCTTTTTCATGTTCTAAAAGCTGCTTGAGCTCGCCTTTGCAAAGAAGGGCCCAGGTGCTCATCTATTATTGAGCATGTTTAAAAAGGCATTTAGGAAAGAACACCAACAGACAGATTTGCAATTTACGACGTCATTCCCAGGAGGGCTGTGCTTGTGCAGAGAAGGGGCAGAGATGTGGGAAAAGTCCACACAGCAGGTGTGCCTGCATTCTCCAAAACACCTGTTGATGTTCTACCTGCCAGCAGGTCCCCAGGAAGTGAGCAATGCGGAGGGCAAATGCCAACAATGGCAGAACTCCCTATAGTCACACATGCAGACGCCAGCCATTACCAAGGCTTTGCCCTGTGTGTGTGTGTGTGTGTGTGTGTGTGTGTGTGTGTGTGTGGTGGGGAGGGAGTATATACATAGTTCATAAATAATGGAATAATACACAGTACTAAAATGATATGAAAATGGATGAATATAAAAAATAGAGAAGTGTGATAGGCAAATAATATATTTTATGTTTTTTTATATTTTAACAATATATATTTGTGACATACCAGTCACCATCTATTGTTAAAGAAAAATGTATATTACAAAACAGGATGTATAACAGTATCCCAATTTCATAAAAAATATACATTTATAAAAAACATTTATAACATGTAAGAGGATAGAGGAAAAAAAAAGACTGGAATGATAGAAACCAAAATGCAAACAAGAACTATCTGAGGGTGGTAGAATTTGAGGCAAATTTTACTTTTATTTTTATTAACTTTTCCTTAATGAAAAATTACTATACTTTAGGAATCAGACACAAATAACAAATATTACATATAAAAGAAAGGTTTATTATTCAAGATGGAACAGGATCCCTCTGGTTCTGAAAAAGAGATCCTTATAACTTTGTGCACAATGTGTTTATAACCACAGTGTCTGGCATTTTCTTCCTCTAGGATCTATGCTTTAGCACAGCCCTGTAAGTGGCCAATACTTCATCTAGAGAATAAAAATAGTTGGAGATCTTTGGGGGGGTCATTTTAGTGGCCGCCTGCTACATTCATTTTCTTCCCTGAATTACATCTGTGTAACATTATTAAGTGGGTACATTTCCTGAGAACAGGGTGTCTTGTTCACGTTTATTTCCTCTTAGGGCTATCAGCACAGGGTCCTTCATAGAGAAGCCCTTCGGTATATGCTTGTTGTATTGAACTCACTCTGCCTGATAAAAGTGTTAACTCTGGATACAAGAGTCAAAAGCAATACCTTCCTTTGATGGACTTTTGAGATTCTGCCTTCAAGTAGAAAGCAGAAAGACCAATGGGGATCCAAGAAGAGAGGTTATCGGGGCTTTGCAGAGAGAAGAAAATGCCGTATCCTCATTGTAGTTCTTGGCCATTAGGAAGTTGCATTCTGAGATGGAATGTTTCTGACTTCCAGGGTGGGGTGGGGGAACCTAAGACAAGCTGTGTCCAGCAGAGAAAAAGACTACGCACCCTCTTTATATCTTGGCACCTATGCAAAGATAAAGATGGGTGTGCCATTACTTCCATGATGAACTCTCCTTCCCTTCTAGCCTAAATACTCAAAATCTCATCTGACTGTGGCTCTTCTGCCTGGACAATTTCAACCTCCCCCCTTTTTTTTGACTCTGCTTTTTTCCTTTCTCTCTGTGCCGTAGTTCAAGCAGAATAGCACGACTGAAGTCACCTTGTTTTCCCTCCACTCCTCTTAAATTGCTCCATCACTCGCTCTTTAATTGCTATCAGTTTTCTGTTCTTACCGTACAACATGACTTTTGCTCCCCCCGCCTTCATTTCCAATTCTGTTTTCCTGTTCCACGTCTCTTTCGTTTGCCTGTCCCATTTCCTTCATTTTCCCGGCCTCCTAACTGAGTTTTCCCTCCGCTAAAGCCTTCCTTTTTCTGCCAGGTAATTGCCCTTGGCTCACTCAAATTCCCTTTGAAAGCTCACGCCTATGATGTTTTTCCAGGATATTCCCCAGTTAGAATGTATTGTTACTTTGCCAAGAAAAAAGACAAATTCACACCCTGATCATATGCCTAAAACTTTTTAAGGCCTTAAAAAGAAACACAAGTTTAATATTTCTGCATTTCATTGTCAGACAAATAGATATCCCTTTAGACAGGTCGAGTCTTCTGCCTTCCACAGTTCTAAGGTGAATTTAGGTATTCAGTGCAATATAAAACTGTGATTGCCCTGTGTACCGGTTGCCCTGTGCACTGATGCATTAAGACAGTTCTCAGAAGTCTCAGCTACCCCCTAGAGACTCCAAGGTGAACTGCAATAAGCAATCAAAAGGCCGTGCCCACTCGGTAACACCCAATTCCTTAAACCTAAATGTACCCACTTTCAAGGTACACATTCTAGATTTTAAGCAGGGAATAAATCTTTTCTGAACTCATCCTGTTCTGGGACTTGCCATCTCCAATGTCTATAGGAACCAGGTGGATCATTAAAAAAAGGGATGGGACACCTGGGTGGCTGTGTTGTACTGGAGAGAACGTATTCCACCCAAAGGTGGTCCACCCCTCGGTCCCAAGCAGAATGGGAGCTTAGTGTTGTCACTCCCATGATGTTTTAGGAAATCCAGGAACCTGGAGTTCTCAGGGAAGCTCTAGCTTTGGAAGTGCTAAGAACCACTTTACTCTTAAGTGAACCTCTCTTAGGCCCCACAGAACATGTCCATGGCCCAAAAGCAGTGGACGGACTGCTAGTTTATGGCCTTCCCTGAACAGCCTCACCAGGTCCTAGTACAGGGTCACATCACCATCTACAGCATCAGATGGAGACAAATGAGGAAGTGGAATAATTGCCGCAATAGCCGCAAAAGGACGTCATGCTCACTCAGAACAGGTAGGTTCTCATGGGTACATTACTAAATGCAGTTCTTATTAAGGTATGGGGGTTAATGCTTAGTGATTCTTTGAAAAAACCAAACATTCACATTGGAATGTCTGGAGTCTCATGTGTCAAATTATAAAATTCATATCCCAATTCTCAAAAACCTAGTAGCAACGGTAAAACGGAAGACCAAATACTACCCACATTTCCCCTGTGGCTCAGAGGCGGGTCTGCCGTCTTCACACAGGATCTATGTAAAGTTTAAACAGAGGTCCTAGGCACGTAATTCGAAAAACTTTTCATATGAATAAGTTGCCAGTTAAATTTATAACAATAGCCATTATATATACTCCTCAGAAACTTAACTGGCAATTTATTTAAAATAATGAAGCTCTTGTCCGAAGCCCTTTTGGGGGCTGGCATTACAAGGTTGAGAGCTCCATCCACCCTACCTTTTCTCCTTAATAGCACTTGGCACCATCGAAATGATCACATTTATTTATCTGTTGATGTGTTTGTTGTTTGGCCTTTCTTATCAAAACATAAACTCCTTGAGGACAGGGAACTTACTGTCTCCCCAACACCCAGGATGGCACCTGGCACTTACTGGGGCTCAGGAGATACTTGCTGAATGACAACCGGCTCGGTAACATCAGGGAGTTTCTGTAGCAGTTCCGAAAGACCGACAGGTAATTCATACTCTCCTAGAGTGAGTGGTGCAGACCTTAACTCTTTCTTGACAAGCTGCTGGCTCTGTCCTGCACTTTATCGGGTGATAAAGATTCAGTTTTATTTGAAAGTTAATGGCTGGAAAAATAAAATGAGAACACAGAACAATGACAGAGTGGCAGTCTTAAATATCCATTAAATAGATATTTCTCTTCTCCTTGTGAAAAGGAAATGTCTGTGATAAACTGCCTCTGCATTTTATCGGTCAAAACTCAGATCACTGGTCCTCATCCCTGGAGCTTCCAGAAAAGGACCTGGGAACTTGCATTCAAATAAGCTCCGAGGTGACACTGATACTGCTGGCTCAGGAACCATACTGGGAACCAGTGGGATAAACTGTAAACAAACACTAATTCCGGGGGCAGTTGTTACTATCATTCATTCCTCATTTCACCATCAACCCCTTTATATTCAACCCTGACTATGACAGTCTTCTGACAAACCACTTTCCCTCATGAAAGGAATTCCTTTAATGGTTGTGGGCCAGTAGAACTCGCACACAAGGAAGCCATAAAGGGGAGATTGGCGGTTCTTTATTATCAACCACAAAGTGGTGGTTTATTACTGAAACAAAACCCAAGGAGATCAAATGGCACAAGGTTTCATAAACTGTCATTATTGCTTAATGTGTTTGGGGTGTTATTCAGTGGTTAATGAGAACCCACAATGTGCTAAATCTAAGCTGAGAAGGTTTTTAATTCCCTGATTTCCGGGTGATGAGCCCAGCATGGACTGCTGTGGTATGGCATGAACTTTGCCATTATTTTATTATTAATAAGATTCCATAAAAAAAAAAATCCCTGTGCAAAAAGCTGGTTGGAGATAAAGGGAGAAAGCCTGCTCACTGCCAGTTTATTACCAAGTTCGCCAAGGATTCTGTTTGCTGTTTCCTAGTTCCTTCTGACTTTCAGTGACGAAGGCCAAAGTCCAACCTTGTTCTGTTTGTGTGTAAGTGTGGTCATTTTTCTTTGCTTTCTTGTTTTTCAGAACCCAATTTAAATTGTATTGTCATTGGTTTACAGTATGTTCAAGTCAAGTGTCAGTGAATATTAGCCTAACATTTGCCACATGTCAGATATCATACTCAGAATTTTACATGAATTAAAACTTCTGCGATCTTTACAGCAACAGTCTGAGATAGGGCCTATTATTCTTCCCATTCCATAGATGAGGAAACGGAGGCTCAGAAAGGTGGAGCAACATCTATATACACTTCTTCAAATAAACCACTCAGCTAGGCAGAGGTGAGTAATATACTAGGCTTTTAAACTATGTCTTGCAGAGAAGTTCAGTAATCCAGGGTTAAGAGGAGTGCATGAGCCCAGGTGTAGGCGACAGGTTAGCATGCAGCCTAAATGCAGAGAGGTGAAGGGGGAAGAGGATGGGAAGGTAGGTCAGCTCTGAATGTCAGGACTGGGGCACCAGGGTCGGGAGCGTACTCTGCCCTATGGAAGCATTTTCCAATTTCACACATGCAAGTACCACTGCAACAATTTTGCCACATCTCTGTACCATTTTTAATTTAATACATGAAATAACCTTCATTTAAAAAATACACAAATTTCATATCATTACTGTAAATGTGAGACAAGTGTCACTTGCCAAAGATTGAAGATAACTATAAAAATATATGATTATTTATATTAAAAATGCCCCCCCCCTTATATTAACTAGTACCAGAGTGAAGTTCACAATCACACTTGGGGAAACACTGGAGTGGCAGTGGTAAATCGCAGATCAGTGTTCTTAATCACTGGATTTTCTCCTACTTCCTCTTTCAGATATGTACCCTTAATGAACCTTCATTCAGTTTTCTATGGGATCCCAAACTCCTCTCTCTTAGCTAGTTGAGTTTCTAAAATATTTGGTTGATTGTGTTTTATGTAGAGCAAAGTTAAAATTTCAGGTCATTCGCCTATTAAGATTTGAAAACTACTTTGTAGGTCGGCTGTTTCAAATTTTCCTTGGTGTTTCAACCTGTCTCTGTGCCTCTGGAAGAAGTCCCATCAATGCACTGCACGACCATGGTGCTGCTGCCATGGTGGCTACATTTTGGAAGAACTTCCAAAAAACAGAAGGTAACTGTTCTTTAGAAAATCCCCTCTATGCAATCAGGACCTAAACAGCTGTTTCTGGAGGTAGCTATGGCATTTGTTACTGAAAGAAACATATTCCACCCTCACAGTTTGAAGAGATAGGTTCTTGTTCTCAACTGAAAAGAGAGAATATATGTATGAATGCGTGCATACATGCATGTGTGTTAAGTAATGGGTAGTGAGGAGGGACAGGGACGCAGAGATGCAGAAAAGCTTTTCTGTCGGTGTTCTTACCTCCCTTGCCTCTCTCCCTCCTTCCCGTCCTCTGTCCTCCATTCTTCCCTTCCTCCCTTTGTTCAGTTTTGTTAATCTCAGGAAAACATTACACTGAAATATTGAGTCACCCTCTGGCCTAACTATTGCTCCAACCTGGTGCAGACCATATGTAACGCTTAATTTAAAAACTCTCAAGTGGTTGAGCCACGTTTCCATGGTGTGATTCATCCTCTGGTCTCTAAAATTATTCCCACTGATATTCCCACCCTATTAGTCTAGCAGTACTCTTATATTCTGTGTGTTAAGGCATTGAGTATGAGTATACTGGATGTAAATGGAGCTGGATGTAAATATCTACACCCAGATATCTGCCATGCCTTAGCTCTGTGACTTTGGCAAATCATGTGAGCTCTCTGAGCCTCAATTTACTCATCTATGCAAGTATTTGCAAGTGTTTGAATAGGAATAAAGGTGACATCATATATGCTAAAGCTCTTCCTAAACCACATGGCTAATAAAGTGCAACATAAATGTTAGATTCGCTCATAACCAAACCTTAATCCCAGGCTAGACTGTTCTAGAAATTGTACATCTTTTCCAGCTCCTAAAGGGAAAAATAGATTTTTTCCCCCTGATCTTCTATAAAGAGAATCTGAGGTGGCTTGAATATCCACCAGAAATTCCACCTGGGAAGTAGTATTCTGTCCCTTTACCAGCAAATTCCCATGCCAGCCTATGGGATGAACAACAACAAAAATGGCACATGCTACTACAGCCATAGCCAAAGATGAAGATCTTAGAAGACGCTTTAGGCAGAAAGATGTAAAAGACTGTCTAGGGGAGTTTTGGTGTAAGTGGGGAATGTTGAGCACCCAAAAGATACAGCAACAGAGAATGGTTTCTTAATGACTGCTTTCTACAGGTGCTCTTCTCTGTTTACCTCCCCAGGATCACACTTCTCTCACTCTTCCCCCATCACAGAGTCACTTGAAGTTGAACCCTTCAGAACATTCACGTGACAGAGCTCAGACTTGGAAAGCTTGTAGAATAAGCAGAGGGCTGCCATTATGGGCAGCAGAGAATTCCTGGATCATAGGAGGCGACAGCTTCCAAGACATCTGAAGTCCCCTCCCTGCCTCTCCCTCTCCCCACTCTTTCTCATTCATTCTGCATCCTTCCCCCACCACCTTCTCCCAATTCCCTTTCTTCCCTCCTCCCTATATATATGTATATATATATACATATTCCCCCTTTATATATATATAAAGGAACTAAAATATTCACCAAATTATGAACAGAAATAATAAAGAATTCTAATAGTGAATATAGTAAAATCACCCCCAAATTCTGAGTCTTATGGCTGTTGTGGGAGATTTTGAATCCATGTTTTTTATTAATAGCTTTCATTCTTAAAGAAAATTTATTTTCTTAATCAGCCAACACTTCCTTTCAAACCTTCGTGCTGCAGGCTCATAAGCAGACTTACAATGCCAAGGTCAGAGCTTCTCTGCCTATGTATGTGAATTACTTCTACTCTGTTCCTGGTCAGCTGTCACAAACAGGTATGGAGAGAGAGAGACTGTGCATGGACTAGTAAAAATCTGTCACTGCTGTAGGAAAAACCTCAGAGCAGATCTCATGGCACTAGATCAATAGAAGCTGTCTTGCCTGCAAAGGACATTCAGATGTTACAGCTTTCACGTCAAGCTGCAGATCTCAGCTAAAGTCAATATGCTATTGATAAATGCACAAAGTAGCTTGTTTGGTGGTATGAGAATAGTAGTACCCTGCTAGAGAGGCCCCATCACTTGCAGCACAGAGAATAGAAATGGCACTAGAAAAGATGTCCCACCAAGCACAAGTCCTTAGGAACATGGGCTTGAATTTTACAAGCCTCCAACTCTTAAGCAATTAGTGCCAGTATCATAAAAATGGCAGACAGACACAGACCACTTGGCCAACTTCATTCTCTGTGTACTGTAACTACAAAAGATAAGAAATATTCTTATCAGCAAAATTAAGGACAGAACTCTCAATCAGATGAACAAAAAGGGAAAATCCTCTATGACTCCCAGCAGACCAGAAATCACAAAGGAGAGCCTTCCACGCCAACTGCATGTGTGTCCACTGCCTGTTAATGAGTTAACAGAACCCAAGCAATTCTCAAATTAAGGGCTGCCATTTTTGATGTGGCAGAGAGTGGCCACATCTTGTTACCTTGGAAAGCAGTCTTATGCCATCAAAGTTGGACTATCCAAAACTCGAAGATTATTTTCATACAAATACCAGTCTCTATTCAACACACAACATGAATGTCTAATCATGAGGGACCAATTTAAAGAAGTGTGATATATCCTCACGATGGAATTAGGCACATTGAAGCTCATGACTTGGGGTAATATTAATAAAATAGTAAAATGTCGACATGTCATAGTAAGAGAAAAAAATTAGATTGCAAATTATCATACCGCGTGCTCCTAATTCTATTGCATCTCATTGAATTCTGTTATACACACATGCACACAACGTGCACAGGGAAACACATTCACAAGAAATAGAGGAAATGCAAATGCTAGTTCTTTGTAGGTATGTATATAGGCCAATTTTATTTTATCCACCCGTCTGTCTTTAGTAAGCATCAATTATCTTTATAACACAAAATCATAAATGTTTTTAACCTGTGTATGAACACCAGTAGTCTTCTAATGTCTACACCACTGTTTCTTCCTCAATACCACTGTGGGAACAAGCCTATGACCTAAAAATTAGAAAGATGGTCCACAGAACTCAGGAGTCAACCACAGGGAACTGTCATGAAATACAAATCTCAATAAAATTTAAACAAGATGGATGAAAGCTGTCTTTTGGCTTTGGGGACACCCTCCTCTTTACTGTGTTTGTTTCCTTAAGTTAAGGTGAAGCCAGCAATTCAGTCTCTGAGTTCAATTCTGCTTTCTGTCCCCCATTAGGGTGTCTAGATTTCAAAAATAAAGTCAACCAATGCTATCTTGTTCTGTCATCCTTTTCATTCAGTGGCTGCAGACAAGCATGTGAAGACAACCAGCCTTTGTGAAGTGACGCTTCTGAAGAGTGCCCCCATCATATATCCTGCTCTTCAAATTATTTTACAAATGTACATGGAGGCAGCATGTTGACATTGCGAATGGAGTTTAACAGCCGTGTTGAGACTGGGGCTTTAGGGTGGACTTCCTCCTCCCAGGAGCTGGCCCCAGTGTTCTCTTTCTGAAACCCCAGTGAAGGGTGGAGACAGACAGGGTGGGCTGGGGCTCTTGGAGCTTGGGGAACAGGAAGAAGGCAACAGTTGGATGTGAGAGTCTATGATAATCACAACTCAGAAACACAGCCAGAAATATATATGAGCAGAGTCTTTACTAACCAAGCAACACAAACATCTACTAAGTTATTAGACCTTATCCAATAGGAATATTTAAAAATCACCTTAGGTTATAGAAAATTTAAGTATCACAATAAGCACCTTTCTCCTTGCAGTGTAGTTCTATTTCCCCAGCCACTAAGGAAACCTATAATAATAATTTGGAGGGGGCACTGCTTGGCTCATGGTAGGTGATCAATAATTATGAGTGGGAAGCAAGGAAAGGGAAGGGAGGAAAGGTAGGAAAATAGGGGGAGAAAAGTGCTCTTCAAGTCCTGTAGTTCATGTATCATTGTTTGGGTAGGATGGCACATTTTACAGAGAGATGAGGACACATCCAATTTTTATGACTCCCAAAGTCATCCCCTAGTGTTGTGAACAGTCTCAGTACTCAACACTTCTCTCCATTAAGAAATTTTCTCTAGGTTTTAAAGTCTTTGCCTCTGTTGGGAAAAGATAGTGGCATGAGTAGGGTGGCGGAAATTGTCTCCCCAAACCACATATATTTTGAAAATAAGCAGCAAATACAACTATTCCTAAAAGAGTGACCAGAAGATACAGTACAACAGCCAGGCTACATCTGCGAGAACCCGACATCTCATAGAAAAGGGTAAGATACAAAGCTGTGACCCAGCGGGACCTGAGCACTCCCCCCACCCCAGCTCACCAGTGGAAAGAAAAGAATTAGAGAGGGGAGGGAGTGGAAGCACAGGACTGCTAAATAACCAGCCCTAGTGATCTGCCCCAGGAGCACAGGAACACATCACATGGTGCTCTGGATATTAGAGGAGTGGAAAAGCAAAATCCAAGACTAAGACTGCGAACAGGTTCCCACAGCCGGCTGCCCTGGGACAAAAGAAAAGAAGGTGCTTTAAAAGTCTTAAAAGGACAAGGGTTTAACAGGTGGACAAAATCGTCCTGGCACACTCAGCCCAGCAGGCTGGGAACTTTAAGGAACTTCAGGCACCCTAACCCCCTGGTTGGCAATGCAGCTCGGAGACCCCTCACAGTGATAAGAAGCCTGCCATTCCTTCCTCCCTGCCGGCACCTGCAAGCAAACCAGCTGTCCCCGCCATTGTTGCAGACCAGCCAGAGAGCAGTCCCACCTACGGAAACCACACACCTTAACACAGAGGCTTCTCCCTGCACATGGCTAACCAGCCCAGACCCAGAGGCTGCTCCCTGCACGCGGCTGACTGGCACAGACAGTGGACACAGGCACGGAGACTGGGAGGCATGAAGGGGCTTTGTTCTTGTGGCAGAAAACACGCTGCTCACCTGCAACCCCTGCCAGTGCCCTAGTCCATCGTGAGGCCTGCCCTGCCCACGGCAGCTCAGGGCATTAACCCAGAGGCTGTTTCCTGCACATGGTTGACCGGCACAGACAGCAGAGAAAGGCGCAGAGACAAAATCATCCTGGCACATGGGGGCCTTGTTTTCAAGAAAGAATATGCGCTGCTCACCGGCAACCCCTGCCAGTACCTTAGGCCATCCCAAGGGCCACCCTGCCTACAGCAGCTTGGGGGATTAACCCAGAGTCTACTCCCTGTATGCAGTTGACCTGCACAGACAGCAGAAATGGGCATGGAGATCAAGAGGCACGAAGGGACTCTGTTCTTGTGGCAGAACATGCGTTTCTGGCCTGCAAACCCTGCCAGTGCCCTAGGCCATCCTGAGGGCTGCCCCACCCATGGCAGCTAAGGCGATTAACCCAGAGGCTGCTCCCTGTGTGTGGTTAATGGGCACAGACAGCAGAGACAGGCAAGGTGACTGGCAAGCAGGAAGGGACTTTGTTCTCCCGCTAACACACGTGCCACTCACTGGCGAACACTGCCATCGCCATGAAAAGGCAGAAGAACCTTGTTCAATCCAAAATCCCTCAAACACCAGAAAGAGGGCTTGGTGAGACTGAACTCGCCAATCTTCCTGAAAAAGAATTCAAAATAAAAGTCATAAGCATGCTGATGGAGCTACAGAGAAATATTCAAGAGCTAAGGGATGAATTCAAGAGGGAGATAACAGAAATGAAACAAACAATGGAAGGATTTAAGAGCAGACTGGATGAGGTGGAAGAGTCTGTTAATGCAATAGAAATCAGAGAACAGGAATACAGAGAGGCCAAGGAAGGGAGAGATAAAATGAAAAAATATTAAGAGAACTGTGTGACCAATCCATATAGAACAATATTCACATTATAGGGGTACCAGAATAAGAAGAGAGAGAAAAATGGATAGAAACTGTCTTTGAAGAAATAACTGCTGAAAACTTCCCCAGTCTGGGGAAGGAAATCGTCTCTCAGGCCATGGAGGTGCACAGATCTCCCAACACGAGGGACCTAAGGAGGACAACACCAAGACATATAATAATTAAAATGGCAAAGATAAAGGACAAGGACAGACTATTAAAAGCAGCTGGAGAGACAAATAAGATCACCTACAAAGGAAAACCAATCAGGCTATTATCAGACTTCTCAGCAGAAACCTTACAGGCCAGAAGGGAGTGGCATGATATATTCAATGCAATGAAACAGAAGGGACTTGAACCAAGAATACTCTACCCAGCAAGATTATCATTTAAATCTGAAGGAGGGATTAAACAATTCTCAGATAAGCAAAAATTGAGGGAATTTACCTCCCACACACCATCCCTACAGTGTATTTTAAAGGGACTGCTCTATATGGAAGTGTGCCTAGGACTAAATAGCTGTCACCAGTGAAAATTAAACCACAGCAAAGGAAATAGAGCAACTAAATACTAACCAAATGCAAAATTAAATCAGCTACTCACAAAGTCAGTCAAGGGACACACAAAGAGTACAAAATATGACACCTAACATACAAACAGTGGAGGAGGAAACAAAAGAAGGGAGAGAAAAAAGAATCATCAAACTATGTTTACAATACCATAATAAGTGAGTTAAGGTAGACTGCTAGATAGTAAAGAAGCTGCCCTTGAACCTTTGGTAACCATGAATCCAAAGCCTGCAATGGCAATAAGTACACATCTATTGATAATCACCCTAAATGCAAATGGACTGAATGAACCAATCAAAAGACACAGAGTTACAGAATGGATAAAAAAGCAAGACCCATCTCTATGCTGCATTCAAGAGACTCACTTCAAACACAATGACATACACAGCCTAAAAGTGAAGGGATGCAAAAAGATATTTCATACAAACAATAGGGAGAAAAAAGCAGGTGTTGCTGTACTTGTAGCAGACAAAATAGACTTCAAAACAAAGAAAGTCACAAGAGACAAAGGAGGACATTACATAATGATAAAGGGGTCAGTCCAACAAGAGGATATAACCATTATAAGTATCTATGCACCCAACACAGGAACACCTACATATGTGAAACAAACTCTAACAGAATTAAAGTGGGAAATAGAATGCAATGCATTCATTTTATGAGACTTCAACACACCACTCCCTGCAAAGGACAGATAAACCAGAGAGAAAATAAGTAAGGACACAGAGGCACTGAACAACACATTAGAACAGATGGACTTAACAGACGTCTATAGAACATTCCACCCAAAAGCAGCAGGATACACATTCTTCTCAAATGCACATGGAACATTTTCCAGAATAGACCACATACTAGGCCACAGAAAGAACCCAAGTAAAGTTAAAAAGACTGAAATTGTACCAACCAACTTCTCAGATCACAAAGGTATGAAACTAGAAATAAATTGTACAAAGAAAACAAAAAGGCTCACAAACACATGGAGGCTTAACAACATGCTCCTAAATAATTGATGGATCAATGACCAAATTAAAACAGAGATCAAGCAAAAATGGATACAAATGAAAACAACAGCCCAATGCCCCAACTTCTGTGGGATGCAGCAAAGGCAGTTCTAAGAGGAAAGTATATAGCAATCCAGGCCTATGTAAAGAAGGAAGAACAACCCCAAATGAATAGTCTAAATTCACAACATTGAAACTGGAAAATGAAGAATAAATGAGGTCCAAAGTCAGCAGAAGGAGGGACATAATAAAGATCAGAGAAGAAATAAATAAAATTGAGAAGAATAAAACAATAGAAAAAATTAATGAAACCAAGAGCTGGTTCTTTGAGAAAATAAACAAAATAGATAAACCCCTAGCCAGACTTATCAAGAAGAAAAGAGAATCTACACACATAAACAGAATCAGAAATGAGAAAGGAAAAATCACTATGGACACCACAGAAATACAAAGAATTATTAGAGAATACTATGAACAACTATATGCTAACAAACTGGATAACCTAGAAGAAATGGACAACTTTCTAGAAAAATACAGCCTTTCAAGACTGACCCAGGAAGAAACAGAAAATGTAAACAGACCAATTACCAGCAATGAAATTGAATTAGTAATCGAAAAACTACCCAAGAACAAAACCCCCATACCAGATGGATTCATTGCTGAATTTTATCAGACATTTAGAGAAGACATAATACCCATTCCCTTTAAAGTACTCCAAAAAATAGAAGAGGAGGGAATACTTCCAATCTCACTCTATGAAGCTAGCATCACTCTAATACCAAAACCAGGCAAAGACACCACAAAAACGGAAAACTAAAGACAAATATCCCTGATGAACTTGGCTGCAAAAATACTCAAAAAAATATTAGCAAACCGAATTCAAAAATACATCAAGAGGATCATACACCATGATCTAGTGGGATTCATCTGAGGGACGTAAGGATGGTACACTTGAAAATCCATCAATATCATTCACCACATCAACAAAAAGAAGGACAAAACCACATGATCATCTCCATAGATGCTAAAAAGCATTTAACAAAATTCAACATCCATTCATGATAAAAACTCTCAACAAAATGAGTATAGAGGGCAAGTACCTCAACATCATAAAGGCCATATATGACAAACCCACAGCCAACATCATATTTAACAGCAAAAAGCTAAAAGTTATTCCTCTAAGATCAGGAACAAGAAAAGGATGCCCACTCTCCCCACTTCTATTCAACACAGTACTGGGGGTCCTAGCCACAGCAATCAGACAACACAAAGAAATAAAGGGCATCCAGATTGGCAAGGAAGAAGTCAAACTGTCCCTGTTTGCAGATGACATGATAGTGAACATAAAAAACCCTAAAGAACCCACTCCAAAACTATTAGATCTAATATCTGAATTCAGCAAAGTTGCGGGATACAAAATTAATACACAGAAATCTGTTGCATTCCTATTCACTAACGGTGAACTAGCAGAAAGAGAAATCAGGAAAACAATCTCATTCACAATCACATCAAAAAGAATAGAATACATAGGAATAAACCTAACCAAGGAAGTGAAAGATCTATACCCTGAAAACTACAAGACACTCTTAAGAGAAATTAAAGAGGACACTAATAAATGGAAAGTCATCCCATGCTCTTGGCTAGGAAGAATTAATATTGTCAAAATGGCCATCCTGCCTAAAGCAATCTACAGATTCATTGCAATCCCTATCAAAATACTGACAGCATTCTTCAACGAACTGGAACAAATAGTTCTAAAATTCATATGGAACCACAAAAGGCCTCAAATAGCCAAAGCAATCCTGAGAAGGAAGAATATAGCAGGGGGGATCTCGCTTCCCAACTTCAAGCTCTACTACAAAGCCACAGTAATCAAGACAATTTGGTACTGGTACAAGAACAGACCCATAGACCAGTGGAACAGAATGGAGAGTCCAGATATTAACCCAAGCACATTTGGTCAATTAATATACGATAAAGGATCCATGGATATACAATGGGGAAATGACAGCCTCTTCAACAGCTGGTGTTGGCAAAACTGGACAGCTACATGTAAGAGAATGAAATTTGATTACTGTCTATATCCATACACAAAAGTAAACTTGAAATGGATCAAAGACCTTAATGTAAGTCATGATACCATAAAACTCTTAGAAACAACATAGGCAAAACTCTCTTGAATATAAACATGAGCAACTTCTTCATGAACATATCTCCATGGGCAAGGGAAACAAAAGCAAAAATCAACAAGTGGGACTATATCAAACTGAAAGGCTTCTATACAGCAAAGGACACCATCAGTAGAAAAAAAAGGCATCCTACAGCATGGAAGAATATATTCATAAATGACATATCCAATAAGGCGTTGACATTCAAAATATACAAAGAGCTCACACACCTCAACAAACAAAAAGCAAATAAACCAATTAAAAAATGGGCAGAGGATCTGAACAGACACTTCTACAAAGAAGAAATTCAGGTGGCCAAGAGGCACATGAAAAAATTCTCCACATCACTAATCATCAGAGAAATTCAAATTAAAACCACAATGAGGTATCACCTCACACCAGTTAGGATGGCACCATCCAAAAGACAAACAACAACAAATGTTGGTGAAGATCTGGAGAAAGGGGAACCCTCCTACACTGCTGGTGGGAATGTATATTAGTTCAACCACTGTAGAAAGCAGTATGGAGGTTCCTCAAAAAACTCAAAATAGAAATACCATTTGATCCAGGAATTCCACTCCTAGGAATTTACCCTAAGAATGCAGGATCCCAGTTTCAAAAAGACATATGCACCCCTATGTTTATTGCAGCACTATTTACAGTAGCCAAGAAAGGAAGCAACCTAAGTGTCCTCAGTAGATGAATGGATAAAGAAGAGGTGGTACATATACACAATGGAATATTAATCAGCCATAAGAAGAAAACAAATCCTACATTTGCAACAACATGGATGGAGCTAGAGGGTATTATGCTCAGTGAAATAAGCCAGGCAGGGAAAGGCAAGTACCAGATGATTTCACTCATCTGTGGAGTATAAGAACATAGCAAAAATTGAAGGAACAAAACAGCATCAGACTCACAGAACCCAAGAATGGACTAACAGTTACCAAAAGGAAAGGGAGTGAGGAGGATGGATGGGAAGGGAGGGATAAGGGGGAAAAAGGGTCATTATGATTAGCACACATAATGTAGCGGCGGGGATACGGGGAAGGCTGTACAACACAGAGAAGACAAGTAGTGATTCTATAGCATCTCACTACACTGATGGACAGTGACTGTAATGGGGTATGTAGTGGGGACTTGATAATGGGGGGAACCTAGTAACCACAATGTTGCTCATGTAATTGTATATTAATGATACCAAAATAAAAAAAAAGAAATTTTCCCTGTAGCTAATATAAATCCTCACCTAGATCTTAAGCCCAGTTACTCTGGTTCTGTCTCAGAAGAGAAGGTGAACAGCTGATCTGAACACTTTGTACAATAATTATTCATACATTTAAAGAGAGTTAAGTCATCGCTTCATTGCCTTTTCTTCTTCCCCCTAATGACCCCAATTCCCACAGGCTTTCTCCAAGGATCCTGTTTTCTAATCCCTTAATCCAATGATGCATATTAGCACTCAGTTCAAAGTCAGTAAAAATTACACGTCATGCAATGGTGGTATCAGGAGATTCAGAGCAAACACCCCGGGTATGGGGAGCTGCTTCCCCTCCTTAGATAACTTCTGGAGAGTTGGGGAGCACATGGACAGTCCCTGGCCTCTCCTCTGAGGCTGGCAGGTGGAATACAGTGGGTGCGGGTGTGTTCTGGCTGTTACCAAATGTTTACTGGCCTAGTTAGTAATGTCTTACACTGTGCTGGGCACAGGCATAGAGTGGAAAACCGAACAGATGGGTTCCTGTGCATGTGAGCAGTCCGTCAGTTTGTTCATGAGCCTGAGTGTGTGCGCGCACACAGGTGAGGAGATGAAGAAGCTTCTACTTCCTCATTAGCTTTCAGGTGGTGTCTGCCACGTGGTGATCGACCTCTGCTATATTATCGCCATGTTGATTGTTCTGGAATACAATCACTCTGGTCTTTGAGTGCTAGTATCACAGAGCATCCACAGCTGGGGTTGGTGCTGTCTCGGGGATATGAAACTACCAGAGGCATACGGCATCCCCTAGCCTGTCTCCTCCCAGGCCCCAGGTACTGGTGGGACGTTCTGTCCTCATGTATTGTTGCTGCTGCAGCCCTTGAGGGTCTTCTTTCTAGCACTGGGGTTGCCCTTCCCCTCTCCCATGGATCCATATATTGACTCATAAATACTATGATCGGCCAGCACCTTCCTCTCTAATGCTTCTCTCTAATGCTTCTTTCACTGTGGCTGTAATATCTCAGTTTTGCAAGACTGAGATGCTACCAGACTTGGGGAACTCAAGGAATGACCCAAACAAATTAAACAAATTAAATCTACCCAAGGAGGGGCAGTTTTTGGTAGGTGGAGGCAGGGAAGAGGGAGTGGGCTTTAAAAATGTACCTCTTGTCTCTCTGGGGAAAAGACAAGCAGAGGTGTAAACCACACACATCGTCCTGTAGTTCTGCCCCAGACAGTCCCTTTAAGGTCTGTTTACATCTTCCAGCCTTAGCATGCACCATCATCATTTCTTGAAGTCATTACTCAGAACACACTCCCACTGCATTTCATTTTTATTATCCCCATTTTAGGAACGATTAAATGGAAGCAGAGAGCGGTAGCAATGAAGCAAATCATGAGAGGCTCTGATAAAGACAGGAGCCTGAATGCTTTTTAGAACAGCTTCTCTGTGCCAGACTATTTTTAATGCAAGTTTATGCAGCTGTCCCCCACTTAGAGAGACTTACAAATGAGCCTGCTCCGCACCCAATTCTTTTTCACCATCCCCTGCCCTTTCCAACCTGCCACACTATGCCTGCATGTGTGTGTGCACATGCATTCCTTCTTAAGTGTTCTTCTCTATGTTCCTACATGCCAGAGAAATATACTTGCTGGGAATAAATTCCCATCCAGAGATCACTTTGCTATTCTAGCTCACAACCCCACAATAACCCTGCCTCCTTAGTGGCTACTTATATAGGATCCTATTAAAGGTTCCCAAGAGCAGGTGCTATTTGTCTTTTTAAGAGGTGGGTGAGTAGATGTGTAAAATTTGTATGTGCTTGAAGTATTTTCAGAGATCATAGATAAGACATTGGAAACAATGATTTCTCTAGGAAGAGAGCCTGGGGGAACCAAGGATTATAGATGATAAGAGGACATTCTTTTTACTGGATTCTCTTTTGTACCATTCGACCATGTGCAAATATTACCATAAGAAAAATTATCCAAGAGGTGGGGACCACCGATTGACATTCGTTGAAAGCTGGCTAAGATGTTTCAGTCATTATTAACTGGTGTTCTACCCTAAAATCTCTTTTAGTCTTTACAACAGCCGTGTGTAAAACCCTGCTCATGTACTGTCAGTTGCTCAGTTTACACAGCTGATTAATGGCAACATGCAGAATTGAACTCCGGTCTTCCTGATTTCCAAAACCATGCTCAGAGCCATAGACATTATTCCTTGATTTCATGTCCTTTGGAAGGAGCCAAATTTAGGATACAGTAGCTCTGAGACTCCGTTTTAAAACCTGAAGGAATATTGTGAAATCCTATCACATGGTTCACACAATCTTAATGAATCTTCCTCAACGAGGGGCTCCTTATTGGCAACTGCTGGGTATGCCTCTCCAGGAGATTGGGTCTCCTGTGATTGTGCCTCAGCCCCTGGCCTTTGTTGGCCCTCAGAGCATCCTCCCCAAAGGTGGAAAATGTACCTGCTCTCTTGTTCCGCTCAGTCTAAGTGGGAGATTTTCAGGGAGAAGGAAATGGCTGGTCAGTACTCTTACTGGCTTAAGCCTAGGGAGTCATCACTTACTGAACAGTTATCTTTTGAGTGGTCACTCTGAACTGGGCATTCTTCCTAAGAGTCAGGATCATAGAGGCAAATAAGGTCCTCAGTCCCATAAAGCATGAGCCCTGGTCTGAAGACACAAGCAATAAACAAGCAACTGGGCAAATAGACAAAACAGCAGATAATAACTGAAAATTTACTGTCGTGACAGAGTGACCGGGTGGCTACTTTAGCTTGAGTGATCAAGGAAGGCCTTCTGAGGAGATGATATTTATCTACATTTCAAGAGTGACTCATTCCCTGGGAGCTACTGTCCTTAAGCTCAGCTTCAGCTCTCAGCCCCTTTTCAACCCAAGTTCCTATTTATTTACAATGTGAATTTGTAATCCAGAAGTTAGAACTGGAAAGGTCCCTAGAAGTCTTCTAAATCTCCTGCCATGTATTTAGACATGAGGGAAGAAAGCTCCAGAAACATGAAAAGAACAGGCCACACCCCTAGGGGCCCACCCAGGACCTGTGAGTCCTGCCTCTTTGCCCAAGTTTCTCCACCAATGGCAGATTCCTTCCCTGCTTGTCCTTCCAGCGCCCTTCTCCTCACTGTAGACTCTTCACCCTGGTGCCTGCCTCTCTGGAGTCCACAACATAAATCTCCCCTGGACCCCAGGGAACCTCTAGAGTTGTATTAGGAATCCTGAGAAGGCAGAGGGGTCCGGGGGTCCAGTAGAAAAAGAGGTACAACTTCCCATGGGACAATTTCACCACATCCCAGATGTGCCCTAAAGATGCCCTAGAGCTGTGCCTGGTGCTGGCCACCCTTCCTGGCCACCACTGAGCCCTAACAAGGGCTTCCAAGCTTGGGAGCTGCCTGACAATGTGAACTCAATAAGCCATGAAGACTTGTCTTCAGCAATGATCCGATTCAACCAAGTCAATACGAAAATGCTCTATGATCCCAACCTGTCCCAAAATGCTTTACAAGGAGTAACCACGGAATTTCTTTAAACAGCAAGTTATCTTAGTACATTTAAAGTATGATCTATGAAAATTCAATCTACATGCAGATTTTCCCTCCCCTCCCACCCCAAAACAGCTATTGTATCAAGAGCAATAGCATAAACTTGGATTCTTAATGAAAGATGTTAGACTCTTGTATTATGTGATGGTTCTCACTCATTCGACACATATTAACTGAACTGCTCTATGCAACACAGTCTCCCAGGTTGCCATGAGGACATAATAATATAAAGACACAGCCTCTGCCTCCCAGAAGCATGTGTACACACAGCTCTAACACAGGCAGACGTGATGAGTGCTACCACGGGGGTGTGGACAATAGCTAAAGGGGACAAGGGATTGAGAGATTATATCTCAGTCAAAGATCAGGGAGGGAGATAGCAACATTTTAATTCAGTTTCAAAGGACAGTTATGATTTATATGATTGGACAATTCATTCCAGGACAGGGAAACAACATGACATGCTGTACAGGGAGCAAGATGTACAGGAGCATGTTGTTACAACAGAGAGAAACCCAGTGCAGCTTGGTGACGAGATGGGAAATTGTGAGGAAGAAAAGGCAGGCCTGGGAAGGTAGACCAGAGTCTTAAATGCAAGACTAGATAAAGTTTGGACCCAATCCATAAAACATAGAAGCCTTGAGCACGTATCAGGCAGAGAAAGAATATATTTCTTTCTTGTGCCATAGGAAGCTCATTCTCTCAGCCATGTCCAGGGCTGATCTGGAAGGATTCAGGTAGGCGCCAAGGGCAGGAGGCTCATGAAAAACATTACCTCGTGGTTCTTGGGTCATATAAAAAGGAATAAACTCAAGAGATACAGTAAAGGTAGACTTGAGGAAGGGATCCAGGTCCCAGGGAGGAGGGTCTAGTTCTGGAAAGGGGTGAAGATCACAGGCCTCTGATTCCAGCTTACGGAAGAGAAGTCAGTATGAGTGTCAACAAGTGATGTCTCTGTAAGAAAGGGCAGTTGTGAGATGCCCCACACTTGAGACGGTAATCATGAGTCCAAGGCATCAAAGCTACCCCAGCTGGATGTCTTCTGATCCACATGTGAAGACTCAGTTATTAATAACTTATCTTCTGGAAATATAGAGAAGTGTCTATTACACATGCAGCCCCAGAACACTTCTTAAATTATGACGTCTCTCCAGCAGCAGTGAAAAGCAGCTTGACTGGGGTGAAAACAGGAGCCCAGGGAAAAACCATTTCCGAACGAACAGTAACTCAGTGGAGGCAGGGCAACTTTAATCAAGAAACTCCAGGCACAGTGTGAGCCTGACAGCAGTGCCCTGAGCAGAGAAGCTCCATGACACACTGAGGTTTCAGTGTGAAGAATAAGGTGCTGGGTTCCCACACCTGAGCCACACGCATGCCCAGTTTCACAGGTGAGCAGACACGTGATTCTCTGTCCCAGGCTCTCTGACAAGACTGGATTTCAAGAAGCTTATCTCTGGCCTCTGTTCCTGGCTATTCGTTCTAGAACTTCATAGCTTGGTTTCCATTCTAGTCAGAGCCATGCTGACATCTTGAAGCTTGTTCTCAGTCAACTGGCCCATGGAGTCTGCATAAATTGTCTTAAATCACTGTTTACCAAAGTATTTCACATAACACAAATTTCATGAGCAAAGGGGCCTTGTGATAAAATAATCTGGGGAAATGCCAGATTAAATTAAAGATGTTTCTTTTATAAGACACCTCTGAACTTTCAAATGTTAATATGTTCTGAGAATCTCCCAGAATCAAAATTGGTAGCATCTCCCAATCTGATTTATCCACAGAACCGTTTTTCCAACAAAGCATCTCAAGGGACAAATCCTCTCCAGAACATTCTTGGAGAAACACCACTGATGGCATCGCGCTCAGAAATATTTGTATCTCAGCAGGAATCAGGAATAACAATTAAAGAGAATATATAGTGAGCGCTTACTATGTGCCTGGCACATTCCTATTTCCTTTACACACATTAACATATAATCCTTTTAGCAACCCTGTGACGTTTAACCTATTAAACATGCTATTATTATTATTCTCACCTTACAGATGAGGAAGCAGAGGCAGTGTTAAGAAATTTGTCCAAGGTCCTAAGTAGATGAGTTAGTGAGTAGACAGCTGGGAATTGAACCTAGGCAGTCTGTCTGGCAACCACAGAAATTAATTTCTGGAGGTAGAATTTCAGACACTGGGATCAGCTGGCAGTGGGAGAGATCCTGAAAAGAGCCTTGGGTGGCAAGCCTCTGTCATAGGGCAAATTAGGTTTCAGAGGTCATCCCAGTATACTGAGTACAACACGACTTTAGGATCACACTGATTCAGTTTCTTCACCAAATTGTGTTAAGTTGTACATGCACACTCCTCTATTAAAAAAAAGTCACGCTTCAGACAGCACCATAACCAATAAAAATGGTAATACATAAGGAAAATTATCTCTTGATTAACCAAAGTAGCAAGAAATTGAAGGTGCGAGTTGGAGAAATGGCTTCTCCTATATTTTCAAAATACTGCTCTCCTGCTCCACAGCTCAGAAATTGAAACTGAGGGACCACTTTCCTTTAGAATGTCGCACAATTTTATATCCCTACCCCTCTACTTTGCTTGAGAATTGCCAAAGACATGTCCTACCCTCTCCCACTTCCTCTCCTTGTTCAGAAGGATTATCACCAGTTTCGGGTGCATCTGGTAGCCATCTTCACTGAAGGACAGATTTCTCCCCTCAAAAGTGACATTGATCAGATACCTGTAAAGATAAAATAAAAGGAAGGTTAAAAGTGTGAAGAAGGTATGCCAAGAACGAGATAAGTAGGAAGACAGAAAGGTGGATGGGGACAGACATGTAGATGTACAAATGTCACTGGGATGACTGGTACTGCTCGGGCTCCCATCTCATTATGCAAGAGTTGTGCATGTTTTCACATATGGGAATAATATGAAAAGATGATACAAAAATTTTAAATAAGGGCACTGGGTTTGAGTTTAGTCAATAGCTATGACTCTGAGCACAAAGAAACCTACTTTATTAGGTTTGTAAGGATTAAATGAGATTATACCATAGAACCTGGTGCATGGTAAACCCTCAGTAATTGGTTACGATTATTACTCAAAATATGTGAATTAAAGGGCAGAGGTGGTAGAGACAAGAAGAGAGTGGAAGAGTGCCAGGATACCCTTCTGCTAAGAAAGATGGCATCCTGGAGCTTAGGGTCTCTCGCCTCCAGAGATAGGCACGTATTTTCCAGCTCTTGCTAAGATCCTGTCCAGCCCATTATTCTAAGAGCTATGTGATGATGGATCCAGGAGTCAGGGATCTGGTTCCATAAATTCATCCAGAAATTAGGACTATTCCACTGTGTATAATAAACAGAAAATCCAGGGGGCAGGAGGACTGGAGGCAGAGGCATTTCACAGAATGCTCTAGGTTCAGGCACACAAATCAGCAGAAACTCTGGGAATAACCAGAGTCAGACCAGTGACACCATCCTCTTCAACACCTGCACCTCCACTCACTCCATTCCCCTGCTGGCTGGCTGTTCCGATCCAAGGAAGAGTTCCCTTACTGGGAATTCCCACAGGCATGCTCATTACAACCACATTAGTGCAACTGTGCTGATGGTAATTAATGTCTCTTTACCATAATGGCCCAAGAAATCCATGATGATTAGGTCTGTTCACATGACATGCTAGTCTGGAGCTCCGGGCCTGATGCCATTGTGAGATGTGTCTGCTAAGAAACAGCAGGAGCATCGCAAGGGCTCTAAAGAGCTTGGAGACGGGGCCCACAATGGTTTCCCAAACACTGAAGGGGAGAAAAACACAACAGGAGGCAGCGTAAAGGTCCCTTTTTTAAGTCTCATTCAATGAAGCTGTGAAACTCTTCCTGGATTCTTCCAGGTAACATCAGATGAAGCAGTAAGGATGGTAGGAAGCATGTCCTTCACACAATTATGAAGATGACTAGGCATCGTGAACCAAACCCTCATGGACCACTTCTCACTTCTAGAGCTGCCTGGGATTTTGCCTGTCATTCCCTGGTCATGTATAACTTCACAAATGCAATCATGAACAATGAAGACCTCAAAAGAGTAGGGATTCCTAGAGTCTTAGAACGGAAAGAGACTAATCCACCACTTCTTGCAGTTTACACTTCCCCTCTACAGCATCATAACATTGGTCCTCTCCTCTTTTCTTGAATACTCCCAATGATGGGGAGCTGATCACTGCCTCCTCCACCCTCAAGGTAGCCATCTCACTGTTGGACAGGTTTTGTTTTTTTAACTTAAAGCTGAAATCTGCTCACCTGCAATTCCTTGATCTGCTCCCCTGCAACCCCTTAGATATTATACAGTTTTAGTCTAATCCTTCCATGTGAGAGCTCTTCAACTATTTACAGGCATTTACCATGTATACCTTATGAAATAAATTTTACTCTTGAAGAAACCTTAAGCTCATTTAGTTCTATAATTTAAACTCTACAGATTAGGAAACTGAAGCACAGAGATGTCAAATCATTTGCCCAATGTTGCCCAGCTAAATGGGAGCAGATTTAAATTATTCAGTTACGTAATTTATATAAAAAACATTTTAAGCCACACTCCCAGTCCCATGCCCTCTCCACAATATCACTCTCTGATTCTCGTATGTAACATCAGGTCTCATGTCCCCAGTTCCTTCATCACCACATACACCATGGCTCACGTTCGCTCCCTTGATCTCCTTGGCCACTCTCTCTGGACACTTCCAGTTGGTAGTGTAGCATCTCCAATTTAATGCTCTGCATAGTGTCCCCTCTATTCCTTGTCCTGCTCATCATCTGTCCACTCAGTACTACCTGCTCAGACCCATCACTAGTTAGAAGATAATATTCAGGTCTCCTTGAGTTTACAACAACTTCAACACTCCAACCAAAGGCCCGTATCATTCATTCCAGGGTATGAATATAATTACAAAGCACAAAACAAAACATTTCAAACTAACAAATCAGAATTTCGGCACCCAACATAATTATCATGGAAAACACGTTCTTACTACAACAGTACAACACTGCTTAGAAGTCTGTAAGTCTTCAGAGAAGGATTATGAGACATGCAAAAAATTTAGTTTCATCTCTCTTGGAAGAAAGGTAGGAGAAGGAAGGAAGAGGAAAGTGAGGACAGGGAGGAAGGGAGAAAGATAAGGAGGGAGAGTGAGTAGGTAAGATGGAAGGAAAGAAGGGATGGTGGGAGGGAAATAAATTACCTGGCTTAAGCACCCTCCTTTTCACCAGACATGGCTCTGAATAGTTCTCTGGCTTTATCTAAAACACCATTAAGAATATTCTTTTAAAAGTATTCATTTCAGAAAGTAATTATAAAAGAAGTTCCAAAAATAATTCATTTAATAAACAGCATGAATGGAATAACTATATGGCCTCTCAAGATAACTCCTTTGAAGAGGACAGCATTGAAATGGGTGTGTAAATTGGGAAATTCAAACTTCCAGACAGTGAATCACACTCGTGGGTAACAACTTCCTTGCAGTTTAATTTCTCTAGTTATTCCTGTTGTAGATTCTTCTGATTTTCCTTACAAACTTTTCTCTTCCTGGGATGTTCACCCTCTTCCAGCTCTACAGGTTCATTTTATGCTACCTAGGCATTTCTCACATATTTTAGACTCATCAAAAATATTAATAGATAATTTTAAGATAATATACAAAATATTCTTCTCCAAAGTATCCTTTAACCATTCATGTCCTTTGACAGTATATAGATTAATCATTCACATTGTCTTTTTCTGAGTAATTCCCTCTGATGTGCCAACATTTAGCTATTAGTGAGGAGCTTGCAAATATACCCACCTTGTACAAGGATGTACTTTCGCTAGCAGAACAAACCATGCCATTCATTGGTAATAAAAAAAGTGTGAAAAACTAATTGGGAGTATGGTCACATCTAGACATGTGACTCTAGCACCTGAGTCTGCTTTTCCTTTTCAAAACGGAAATACCATTCTACCTCCAGGTTATCAGATAAGGCTGTTGTGACAATCATATGAAATAGTGGACAGGAAAATGATACAAAGAAATTGTGATACAAATAAAAGGTTATCTAATAGGAAAAAATAGAAAAACAATATGTGAGCATGTTTTGAGTATCTAAAGGCAAAGAACTTGCTTGTTTGGGACCTTAGTAAGTGAAAGTATGATGACTACATTTTACTAAGACCGATCATCGATGGAGTACATTGGAGGAATGGAGACTACATTCCACACAGGGAGGATAAACTCGGCCAAATAGTCATATTCATCACCTGAACTTCCCATAAGACCTGCAAATATCCAACTACCTTTGAATTTGGCTGCACTTTGTCAATTTTACATATTAATAAAAACCTCAAAGCTTCCCTATGTTATATCCAAGGTAAAGGAGTAAACTATAGTAAGATGAAGAGATGCCACAGCTGTTCTGTTTCTCTCAAAACATGTCATCCTCAAATTACAGTCAGAGACTAGATTCAAGTGGCAGCCAGATTCAGAAGCTCTGTCCATGCCTCTAACCCCCCTGGAAGCCCCATCAAGGTTTGATATATACAAAATTTGCTTGATTTGTCTCTGGGATGCAGGCTGACCCATAAGAAACCTATTATGTGTCTCATAAAGTTCTAATACTACACAGGATCTCAGACTGCTAGGACCAAAGACAACTGAGAAATTAACTATTGAGAGCTCTCATTTTGGAAAGGGGAACACAGGTCCTAGGTTGCTACCCAGCTTTCCAAGGTGACCTGCCAGTTCAAGACGGGAGTGCAAGCCTTCCCATTTCCAGTCCGGTGTTTGTTTTGTGACATCACCAAGTGAAGCGTGGTCAGTTTTGCAGAGCATGCAGAAGGGCATTTTAGCATTCTCCTGTCACACGCCATGCCCCGGACTATGTAGATCCCTAATACAGACTGCATAAAATAAAATCCATCTCCTTTCCTGCTTGACTCCTTGTTGAGAAAGAGCCTCAGAACACGGATGGGCTTGGAGCCAATACATTTGCTTTATATGGCCAAAGCCATACTCCAATGGGTTTAATGAGGTCAAGTGGAGGTAAAAAAGCCCTCATGCCTCTTTGACTTTGACCACGACAGAGTTCGTCCACTGCACCACTACTGATACCTAAAGCAATGAGTTAGCAGTATGTCCTGTGTGGGAGGCATCTGAAAGAGTTCTGCCAGAATTTCCCCAGCAAGTCAAGAGCTCTGGCCACACAGCATTCACTTTGCCCTCCATATTTCCAAGGCACTAGATTTTAAAATTAATGTCTGTTAATATGGTACTAAGAGGAGTTAAGTCTCCTCATCTCATCCAATCTTTTCATTTCCAGATGGAGCAGATGAGGCCCAGAAGGATTCTGTGCCTTTACTGAGGTCAGAAGGCAGGGCTGGCCACAGGACCCAGGGGTGCTCGGCCCCAGTCCAGCATACTTCCCACCCACAACCATGCCTCAAGAATGGTGGGATTTTTCATAGCTCTCGGTTTCCATTCTCCAGCTAGTAAAAGCAAAGAAATAAAGGGACACAATTCCAGGCAGGAGGCTTGAATTCTTGACCCCTTGTTTACAATTTTTAGCTCTGAAAATCTAAGACCATCTTTGGTATGTCACTTGCCTTCTAAAGCCTTCAGCTTCGTCATCAGTGAGATAGACTGGTTCACACCTCTCACTTGCCAGATGAGGGAGGTACAGGAATGCTCCTTAAACATGCTCTTTATCTCTTTTACCTGATTAATAATGTGGCATTTACGTTATTAAACTCCACCATCTGAATGGCAAAACCACAAATCTTTCAAAAAGTCTTTCTCTTCTCTCTTTTTACTATTTTACCTATTGCTATTTTGTATACACACTTTCTCTTGAAATAGCAGAAACGATTTCCCACAGATTTAGAAATAGTGAACTTGAAAACATTTAAAAACTACCTAATTAGATACCAGTATTGGGGATGGGGGGAGGAAGGCAAAGACATTAAAAATTAGACATTCAGTGTTATGGTTTGGTAAGTTAAATAGAAATTTATGACTTCTCCTCAACTTAGAAATTCATAATTGTCAAAATGAATTCAAAATAACCAATCCAGTGTAAAGCCAACATGGCAGCCCTCAGCCAGGACACCATTTTCCACTGGACTTACCTGTGGGCTCATCTGGGGGCAAGCCCAGAAGAAATACTCACGAGGAAGATACCCTACACTCAAAATGAATAATCTAGATAATGCCCCAAAATGTTGGTAGAAAGGAAATAAGGAGAAACATAAAAAATAAGTAAATTGAAGAGGAAAAAAAAATGCAGTATGTACTACACACACATAGACTCTATCAACCCCACCACCATCATACAGTGGAGTGTGGATTTAAGAGCAAGGATGCGGCAGTCAAATGACCTCTGTTCAAATCCTCAATCCACCAGTTCCTAAAGTGCGTGATGATCTTTTCAAGGCATATGAATTATTTTATTCTTGCCAACAGTGATTTTCCTTTTAAGCAAAAGGGATGTGGAGAATTTTTATAAAGGTTTCCTCTGACATATAATGTCATCTATAATAGTATTAAACCATGCTGATGAACAAAATAATTAGAAATGCCACTTTCCTAAGCTGTCAGATACAGTCTTTTTTTTTTCTCTTATTTCTGTGACACGATACCTAATAGAAAACCTCAGGAAAACCAATTTAAACAGCAGATTGTAATATTAAATCATAATTACTTGAAGCAGGTTAAAAATAGTTTATTTTCCAGTGAATTAAACGTTTTCTCTAGAAATGGTGTTTATAACATTAATTTACTTTGCAAACCATTCTTCACAAATCATAAAGGGTTCTAGTTTGGGCTAGTCCGTATCTTTGTTATTTCAATTCTACATTTGTGATGTTAAATTAATGAGATATTCAAGTACCTTGAGGACTGACTGGTACACACGTAATGTACTTTCTCTTTCCCGCTGGTGGTGAGGACTGTGCTTTGGTCCCTTGGCAGTCTGGGCCGAACTGTGTTCATCTGAGGGGCAAATGTGATGTGCTGATTCACCATCTATTACCAGGAGAAGTCTTCTGAGGCCCTTAGGCCTAATGAAGACAAATTTCTGGGAGCTAGTACCTGGATTCTCTTTCCTGACTGAATGCCATGAATTGGTTTTATCTAGAATGAAAGAAAATAGAGGCATATTGTTGCCCGACCGTCTGCTTGGATATAAGAAGGTAGAGAAAATTCACTTTCCTCCAGAAGGACGTTCAATCAATGCGCTGTCTGAGTGGCTCTGCCACCAGCTGTGATAGAGGCATATCCAGCCCTCTGAACCCTTTCACCAAGTTGGATCAATGTGGCAGGCCATGGCCAGGGAACAATTCTCCTCTGGACTTACCAACAGGTCCATCTGCAATCAAACCCAGGAGATTGTTCTCATTAATAAGATAGTCTATGCTTGAATGAATGAAAAGGTCTAGACATTGCCTCAAAGTGCTTAGTGCTGAGGAGTAGGAAGAAAATAAAAGGGAGAAACACAATAAGTTAAGGGAAGAGGAAAAGAATGTGGTATATATTAAGCATGTGTGCATAACACACACACAGTAACAACAGGCTGCATTGTGTGGGGTGCAAAAGTAAAGGCACTGTAGTCAGATAACCTTTGCTTAAGTCCTTGACCCACCAAGTCTGAAGTCATGCACTCCTATTATTCTTTCTTTGTCTCAGTTTCTTCACCATAAAAAAGGAGAATAACAGTACCTACTCCATAGGATTGCTGTGAGAATTAAATAATTCAATACATATGAAGGACTGAGAACTGTACCTATGCCCTGGTGTGCATCATGTGTCAGCTGCTGTTATTGTTGTTATTATTGTGTTTACCATTTCTCATATTGCTTGGATATCAGAGGATGCTGGCCTCTGCAAGGACCCTCGGAGCAGTCTGACCTTTCACAGAGCTGAGCACACCAAGGCCTGGGGAAATGCTGCCACTCCAGGACACATCAGCTTCAGAGTCTCCCAATTCCTGGATCTCTGCTTTCTAGCAATACCACCAGTCCAGGACATTTCCTCTCATTCTCAGAATATCCCAGACTTTAAGGTTTGGGAACACCGGTTTTTTTCTATTATGATGAGTTACCCCTGTGAGATTTTGTGCAAAGGGGAATCACTTAATCATGCTACTTCAGGAAGGCAAAAGATGAGCTCATATGCCCATAATTTTAGTCTAGAATAAATGAGTCCTCAGTTGACCCCCACTCTGACCTCCCAGAGCCCTACTTTGAACAGCAGGTAATTCTCTCGCAGATTCCCCTGGACAGGGCACATGAGCTGGTGTGTTTCTCGGGGAACTAATGATGCCACGTTTTGTTGCCAATTGATCAAATGTGCTGAGCACCAAAGCTGTTTGTCATATAGGGAGCTGTGCACAGAGCTCAGTAATGGAAAAGGAATTCCTCCTTGTCTTCATGCCCACAACCCTTGGTCACATCTGCCGTGGGTGAGACCTACTAAGGTGCTACAGGAAACCCAGTGCTCCTAGAGGAAATGGAAAGGTGAAACCCCCCAGCAGGAAGGAACCAAGTAATCCTCTAGATAATGTTACTGCCAGTGGATTTGTTTTTACTTTTGAGTTCATATTTCCATGCTATACATAAGCTAAAATCACTTTCTTTTTCAAAAGCACTGAATAAAACTTTTCCTCTTTCACAGATTTAGGTACTCAGTGTGTTGGAATATAGACTGGTATAGACCATCAAAACTTAGCAGTGGGACCTTCCCAAAGAAAATGCCAAGATAGGTCAAAGGCTAACTGGTCACTGAGTACCTTGCTGTTTCTCCTTTATGCCTACTTATAATTTTAAGGTGAAGGCTTGCCTTTCCAACATCCATTTTAGCTCATGAGCCAGAAATACTACTCCGGCGGCTATGCCAAAACCAGCCAAACAATGCCTAGCAGAGATTTCTCTAAGACACTCAACTTTGACCAAAAGCCTTTACTTTCCTATGAACCTGAAGACTTTAAAGGAAGTCTTGGGCATATATATACCCAAGAAGCGTTTGGCCAAGAATCTGAAGTGACCTGGGAATAAAAGTAAGGGATAAGAATAAGGAAGCTTTTCTCTCCCTTTTGACCTTTCTCTGTTTCCTCAATCTGTTCTTCCCTATTCTGCAGCCCCCCTCCACTCTCTCTTACACTTAAGGTGGTCAACAAAATCAACACATTGGCTGTATCTCCATACATGCAGCCTCTACCCTCCACAGTTTATGCTTAATTTCACACCTCCCTTCAACAGCTCTACCAAAGGTAGTAAAAGAGGTGAACAAATGAATTAGTAAGATGGCTTTAATTATAGGGCTTGGGAGGGAGGGCTATGAGGGATTGTCATCCTCATGGGAAAGGGGGTTAGAATTTAGTTTTCCAGTAACAGTTGGCAGAGATTTTCAAGTGGGGATTTCTAGAAGCAATTATATTGAGTGGGGGGAAAAGAGGGTCAAAAGAGAAAGGATATGCCAAGGGCAGAGGATAGTTTCCAATGGACAGAGGAGTCAATCTGCCTGGGTAGGGTTTAGGTCTTCAGGAAAGATGGGGCTGCATAATGACAACATGCTACAAATGCCAGACAGAAAGAGTGGTGGAGGCTGGTGAGTGGTTCAAGACCACATCTCTATCTTCAGAAACCCCAGTCACGTGGATAAAACCCTTCCATATAGGAAATAAAATGATTTCTTGAGTCTAGGATCCAAGGAAACACCAGGGGAAGGAGTGAGATGCAAAGTGGAATATAATATGGGCGTGGAGCAAGCGGAGTGTCAGGAAAGTTAGTTAGCAACAAGGAGGTAAGGTGGCTTCTGCAGCACAGCCTGGAGAATAGCTTTCTGGGACTACAGTGGAGGGAGAGGACTCATCCCTAAAACGGTGGGTGGGTTTGAAAGTGCAGGAAATGTGTGCTAGTCAGGAGTGAAAGAGATACTGTGGACCTGACACCAGTGAGAAGAAATGTGTGTCTAATCAAGGAAAATGCACCAAGATGGAACCCTTAATGCACAGGTGCTGGTCAACGGCCATCAGCCAAACACACATCCTAGGATTCTAGAGGCTTTGCATGTGTTGCTGTAAATCACAGTACTTGATGCACTGTTCCTACACCAGGTTAGAATAGAGAGGGCAGGCAAAGATCAAACTCATTTGCTTGTTTATTTATTTAATTCATTTGAATGAGTTACTCAAAGACACCCATTGATCTTCTCCAATATTGTAAAATGGGCTTGACCCTTGAGTCAGAATTTGAAGCAAGGGTTTATTTAAACCAAACTCCATTTCCATCGTTCCTCATCCTCAAGAGGACAGCACCGTGAACCCCAACTGCATCTTCACAGGGAGGCTGAAAGCAAAGGGTAATCATCTCTCCCCGCCGTATTGTGTGGGGGCTAGAGCTCTGCGGCTCCTTTATCAGGGGATCCTAGCTCTTTCTCTCCTGCTGTAGGTTGATGTTTCCATGGAAACATGCTCTTTAATGCTTCTGGAATTACTGTGCATTTATACTATTAACTCTTTGTTGACCAGGGCAGGTCACAAAGAGATTTATTTTCCAACCTCTGAAAAGTAATTCCATTTGCTACCTCTTTTCACTGCAAACTTAAAAAAAAAGCAATTACACCTGAATCCCCTATTTCCCCACAGACCTCACTCCCTAACCCTTGCAATATTGGCTTTTGCCTCTACCATTCTACTGAAACTATTCTTACAAGGTCTTCAATAATCAAAGTAAGTTCAACAAAAATAAAATCTGGGGCCTTTGCTTCATCATCCCTCTTGACATTATACAGCGTCTAGCAGCTGATACTCCCAAATTTTCAGCAACTCATCTTTCCCTTGTTTATTTGTTGTTTAAAGTAGGATAATCTCTTGGTCCACTTTATGTACTCAGGCCAGTTCTCTCTCTTTTTCTGTCCAGTTTTACTTGAAACTCCCTAATTTGGGGCACCCCAAGACTCAGTTTTTCATCTCTGCTCTCTCCCTCTGAGACTCATTCACAGCCAGACATCAACAATCCCTTCCACACCAAGGCCTCTGAACTCTCCATCCAAGGTCCCATCTCTTTCCTGACCTTCGATTTGGTATTTCTAATTGGATCATTCTACCTGAATGTCCTGACATCAAGTCAAACTTAACACCGCCAAGTCCAAGCCAGGCTCTTCTGTCTTTTGGTAGTGAGACCACCACTTGGAGAGCTTTGAGATTCTGCTACCGCGCTGACTTCCCTTCTCTGTTACAATTTCTTCTTTACAACTTGAATGAAAAGGAAAACAGGCTGCCTGCTCTTATGAGCTGAATTCTCAGAACCAGTCAAATCAGTTACAAAGTCAGCTATAGTTGAGCATTTTGTACAAAATTAGCTGATTGATATTTTTTTCCCTTTTCAGAGTATGGTCTTCTCAAGGTAAGAGAATCTCATGGCTGTCTCATCTGTAAACAAAATTGCTTGGAAATCACCAATCAAATCAAAATTGCTCTGGTCATTCAATTAAAATAGTCTCACAATGCTACCATTTATTGGGCACATGCCAAACTCTGTCTGGATCTGCATCATTTTAAACTCTCACAGCAATGCTATAAAATAAAAGATTGTGTTACAGTGAAGACCTGAGTTTGGTGGACTTAGGAGTCAATCCTATTTAATTCTGAGTGATTTTTAAATCCATGTTCCCTCCACTGCCTCATGCTAAGAATAATGTCGTCAAGAGGAGCAATGGTCAGGAGAGAAGGAAACAAAGAGATCTCAAACGTCGAACACGATGAACTAAAATCTAAACCCAGATCTGAATGGCCCCAAAGCCTGGGCTCTTAACCATTATTTTTATCACCAGCCAGCAGTCAAATGGTTGCTTTTAACTGTCCCTCACAGCAGCATCATAAGGGAGGAGTATGGGGAAGAGGGTGAAACACACGGGCTCCCTACAGACCTAAGAAAGACTGGAGGCCCATTGCTGGTCAGGACAGACATTCACAGAACAATAAGAGAACTCCTGTCTCTAGGGGCTTCCAATCTGTCATATTTCACAAGCACTAACCTGAAAAAGTAAAGAAATGGAATTAATTTGCTTTATAAGAAAACAGGAGACAAGCCACAAAGCAGTTAGCTTTATTGGACTTATAGAGGAATTAACTCACCGATCACGCTCTAGGAACAAGTCAGTTATGAAAACCTAGGGCTGTATTTTTGGAGTTTTTGTTTGAGGCAGACAACAAGAGCTAGAATATTTATTTGGCTGAGTGAAGGTTGGAAAAAAGTTTATCCTGGTTTGACACAGAATATCCCAGCTCTCTTTGGACTTAAAGTACAATATTAAAGTATTACTTTAGCACTACAATCAACTCTCAACTACCCTCAGTAGGGGAGGCAGAACCATACTTATGATCTGGACCATCAAACACATGGATTCTTTTTGGCTTTTACCCTGTCTGATCGTTTCTTAGGCTGACACTGAAGAACACCCCTTCCTCTGGAAATGCTTTCAGTCCAGGGCTCACCATGCTGCATTATCTCGGTTCTTCTCCTTCATCTTTACCCTCTTTGCTTGAGGCTTCTGCTTATCTTTTCCCTTACTTGAGGTTTTCTAGGACTTTCAGTGCAGGGTCTCTGTTCATTTCAGCCATTCTCAGAGCACCAGCACCTCCTCTAAGTGCTGAGTCCCAAGTCAGTGCCTGCAATCCCGACCTCTCCCCGTCCCTCATTCCATCCCTCGCCAGCCATTTCCACTTTCATTCCCCCTGTTACAAGCTCCTGGAGCAGTAAATGCATTTGCTTTATCTTTCCCCCCCAAATAACTCACTTTCTAATTCCCTTCTCTCATTGAGTTGATCTTTGCCAAGCACTTGGAATGGTGCCTGGCACATGGTAGCACACATTAACTGGCCTTATTCCTTTGGTCGTACAACCTCCCAGGTGTTTCTAACATGTTCCTTTTCTTAGTTCCCATGCTCCATCAGTACCCCCAAAACACTCCTGTTCTTTCACAAAAACTCTTGCATTTGTCTCTTCCGTTTCACTCCTGCAGTTCATCTTCAACCAAGCCCCTATCATTTCACACTCAGATACTCCCAACAGTCCCCTCCTGGGCTTTCTGCCCTTATCAATCTCCCCCACCCACCAAAGGCCATTGACCTTAATCTTAGCGTAAGGCTTCTTCATGTCGATTCTCAAAAATAAGAGTATTGCTCACTATTGCCCCCAAATCTCCAATGGCTCCCTACCACCTAGAGTGAAAATCTGCCCTCCATCAAGGCCCTCTACCTCCCAGCCCCGTCTCTCTGTTGGGAATTCACTCCTCCTCCATACAGACACTTGTTGAAGCCAAGTGGCTTCTTAATGTCCCCTGAACACTGCCGGCACCAGCCTGTCTCTCTTCCATTTTCACTCAGTTGAGTGTAATCCAACTATTGCTCATGCTAATGGACTCAGACCAAATCTTCTCCTCTCTCTACACTTCCCTGACCATCCGAGACGACTTGCCCTCTTCCCGCCTGCCCTTTCTCGCTGCTGGCCTACATTTCAGCATGTCATCTGTTGTTAACCTGACTGGTTTTGTTCCTTTTTGTTACTTAACTTCTTATTTGTCTGTGCCTGTGTTCCATGACAGACAACACAGTGTGAGAGGGTAAAGTCAAATCTTATCCTTCAATTATCCTTTGTAGAATCCAAATTAGTGGCAAGCATTTAATAAGCTTTTGTCCTGAGCTTCCAAAAAGCTGGTCTTGAAAGTCTCCCCTGCTGCTTTCTCACTTTGCACCCCCAACACCCAGCCCTTCTATGTCATACACACAACACACTCACACACCTGACGGCCAGTACTGATTCCCTGTGGAAGAAAGTGACTCCTCCAATTATTGAGTTTAAGAAAGAGTAAGTTCTATACACCTACAATATTTCTTTTCTAAAAATGGTGAGAGCAAAAAAATGGGGCTGACTTCATTCTTGCACAGGCCTTTTCTGAACCTCTCGCTTTTGAATGTTCTCCCCATTATGTTGTCCATAAAAACATCGGGTCTGCCTGTGAGAATCATGCAACCTACCAAAATCATATTTCGCAGGAAAGAAAAAGAAATAAAACTTCGTGATATTGGGGTTGCTGGAGATGATGTTTTTTTTTTCAATTTGGAAAATTAAATGAAATTTTTTCATTTGCAAAACTTTTTTAGTTTCAGGTTTATTAGGGGAACCTGAAATACATGTAAAAAATAATATTTGGATTTTTTTTTTTTTACCAGTGTAAATTTGCTTTTCACCAAAGTAAACTCACTTTGTTAGTTTAGGAACAGAGAAAAACAGAAACTTATTTTACTTCTAACACTGAGATGAGATCTTTTAAAAAGCAACCAGAAAAACAAAAGGGTAATTTATGTGTTATTTGTTTCCTAGTAGTTTTCAATTTTCAAGAAAAATTAAAATATCCTCAGTGGGGAAAGGGGTTCACATGGTTAAGCAAACATAAATACAAAATCCCTCCCTTACCTCTTCCCCATCCCCTTCCTTACTTCTCCCCACCACACACAGCAAAAACAGAAGAGAAAGTGTGGATGAATATTCAGATATTCACTCTAAGATCTTCTCACCATTTGGCCTGACTCTTGATAACTCTGGATATCAATATTAGTAGGGATGGCTCAATGCAGACAATGCATAAAGTGGAAATTTCATGGATGGGAAATTAAGAGAGAAGGATAGTTCAGACTTTTCTCTTTTGTAGGCAATATCAGCACATGAAGAAGTAGTCCAGGTGGAAATCAGAAAGGTATTAATAAGTCTGAACCTCAGTAAAGGTTTAATCCCTGGGAAAGCAGAGGGAAGTTAATTTGATTAACACTTGCCTGAATTCCCTCAAATTCCTGGGCATCGTAGCATAACCCAGAGGAATCTAGCATTTGAGTCAATCTCTTCCCTCTCTTCTAGTCACTACCAGGCTGCTTTGATTATATGAAGTTAAAACATAATGTGATTGGGGGGGGGGGCAAGAAGCAAAACAGCCTGAAGAAATGCAGTGTTTGATGTCATTTACAAAGGGGATGGGGTGGGTGTGCAAGAGACAGAATGAGAGGGCACAGCTCACGCTGGAGAGAAATGAAGAGATGGAGAGAAGATGAAAAGCATGCGGCATGCTGGATAACATTTCCATGGCAACCACATTACATGCACAGAGACCTGCCAAAATAAGTCAGGATCCAAGTAAGTAGGTGTTGGTGGGAAGAGGAGATAAGAACTCAGCAATGGACAAAAACCACCTAGAGGAGATGGATCATCTTTGTGAGTTTTAGTCTTCTTCCCATTTCTTTTCTTAACTATACCCAAAGCAGCATTTCAAGTGCAAATGCAACTAATGTGTGGCTGCTGCCAAATCCAAATTTCATCCAGAAAGTCTCAGGATGGTAGGATTGAGGCTTAAGAGTCCCCAGTAAAGCCAGAAGTGAGGTAAATAATTTCCCTACAGCCATTAGTTTGCTTTCCCAACTTTTTTTGCAGTAACTGGCATGGATGGAATAGATTTGTTTTCACTTTTCAGGTGGCTTGAAGAAGGGAAACAGCACCGATGGAAATATTAGGCATGTGAAGATGGGTACAAAGTCCCTGCATCGGTGGTCTAGGCTGCCGCCCACTGGTGAAACCTGTGCCTATGACGTAGGGAGAAGCCTGTTCAAAAACGGTCAAGATGTCCCTGGAGAAATTAGATGCTTGGAAAGATCTTTCCCTGAGACATTTAAAACTACCCAGCAGATAATGTATAGCCAGCCCTCCCTTTAGAGCTGCAGGGTGCCACATGTAAAAAACAGCAGGGGCACCAGCAGTTTTAAGCCTTCCTGCAGCACTCAGGGGAAGCCCACGAGAGCATGTATGTTATACAGGGCTTCTCCACACAGGGTCACACCCAGAGGCCCAGATGGGTCTCTGACACTCACCTGGGGAGTGTGTTAAAAATATGGGTTCCTGGCCACGCCCCAAAGACAGGGATTCAATATACTTGGGATAGAGTTCAAGAGCATTTTAAAGCTCTCTGGAGGTTCTGTTTCATAGACAGGTATGGAAACCAACCAGAGGAGCATGTTTCCTTTCTCCCACTCCTGTAAGAAAGCCCTTACTCTCTGCCTCACCAGAGCGGGGAAGCAAGCCTTTTCCCATCCCCAGGACTGGCAGAACCATGCAACCTAGCAGATAGTTGTTCCTCATGTACTGATCAGGCCAGAAAAATGTCATTCTGCATTAAAAAATGACCCTGAGACCAGCACTTGTCACCAGCTACTCCTGACTAGAAAGTTTGATCTTACAATCACTTTCCTATAAATGCTGGTTGGAGAGGGGAAGGGGAGAACCTGGGGAAAAATAACATGTTCACACCAGTGGGCAAGGAGAGGTAGGTCTTAAAATCAACATCTAAATTTTTGAGAAATAAAAGCACCTTTATTCTCCTATCAATCCACAGAGGTACTTCCCTGCATTATAACCTTGCCTTAAAAATCACAGAAAATTCAAAGGAGCCCTTGATATCACTTGTCTCAAAATTCAGCTTTCTCACCTTCCAGTAACACCATCCTTCTTTTGAGTCAAATTTATACAACCCAACATTTGAAGATTCTCTTTCCAAACTAACTAAATAACATCAACAAAAAATGAAATTTACTGGGTGAGGCATCTGACAAGAGCGATGTCAAGGTTATGCAACAAATGAACATTGAGACATACCCTATGCCAGGTACCATGAATACAGAGGTACGTAAGAGACGTTCACTGCGTCTCCCAAGGGCTTACTCTGTCACAGGCATTTTGCATGTGTTACCTTATGTAATCCCATCTTACAGATGAGGAAACTAAAGCTCAGAAAAGCGACTCACTTTGTCAAAGTCATATAGCCAGTGAATGACAGAATGGAATTAAAATTGATGTGCAATCCCCAAATTATACTTGTTTAACTTACCATATTGGCTCTTTCCACAGGTTGGAAATAAACAAAAATGTATATATAAAAATTAATATTGCTGACTGCATGTTCAGTCTTCCAGCCATTTCAATCCCCAATACACACACACACAAACACACACACACATATATTTTCGTCTCTCTTTGCTTTCCTTTCACACTTGCCCTTTCAAAAGATTTGAGGCTTCGCATCCCTTCTACTTGAGAGGTGGTCCACTCTGAAGAATGAAGAGGATTTAAAGTGATGTCAAAGACAAGGAACAGGAGCTTGGTGTTTTATGGAATGCTGCAAAGGGATCCCTAAAGCTTCTACACTGTCCCACTCAATTCACCATAGAGAGGAAACAGACAACAAAAGAAGCATTTATCAATGAAATGAAAAAATCTGTATTTTTGGGTGTGTCCCAACAGTCATGTGTATAGTCAGGACAGGAAAACGAAATGTGCATTGCCTCCACTAACCTGCTCCTTTCCTCTTCGCTGCCTTCCTGAACACTGGCCTGCCACTGTCATTATCTCTCAGGAACAGAGCATAACAATAAGTGACCCAGTAAGAGGCACCATTGAGGAGAGAAAACCCCACAAATACAGTGTGTTAAGTACCACAATAGCCATGCAAGGTAGTGAGAGCAGAGGACACAAGGAAGCTATGGGGGGAAGGAGCTTACAGCTTCACGAGGGGGAGCTAGTTTAGCTGAGTCTTAAAGAGTGACTGATTTACCTGGTAGAGAAGAGAGGGATGGAGTTTCCAGAGCATGTAGCATGTGCAAAGGCAAATGCCTATAGAAATGATGAAGCTATAGCTGCCAGATAGGATGGAGGAAAGTGAATGAGGTCATTGGAGTGGAGAGAAGCAATGATAAGGTTTAAGCCTGTAGAGACCAAAGCCATTTGGGAAGGTCTTGAATACAATGCTGTATCCCTATAAATAAGTATCCAGGAAAAGTTTTCAAACAGGGCAGATAAATGATCCAATTAGTTTTTCTAATTGATCTTTTTTTGTTAAGAAAAATAATGCTTGGCATGAAGACAACTTAAGGGGCTCAGAATCCAGATAAGAGAAACAATGTGAATTTGAAACATAGTGGTGGAAATGGTGATTGAATGCTAGAGGACAATCTAAGAGACTATTATGAACAGAGCAGATGGATGTAGAATGTGAAATATAGTGGATTTAACTGCATCAATTACTCCCTCTTATTACAGGGAGAAAAAGTACATGCCTGAGCTTTGCAGGCCTCTGTTGAGGTATGTATGACACCTTACATTTATGACCTGTCTTATTATAACTACAACTTTCTTAGGACTTCAAGGTCAGTGGTGAACTGACTTGTTCTTATTAAAATTGTTAGAGGAGGGAGAAGCAAGTCTGGGGGAGTCAAGGAGGAAAGGGGGCTTGGAGCATTAATAAAGCCCTAGAAGGCTTTATACCAGTTTGCATGTTGGAAGACCATGCTGGCTAGAGCATGAAGAATGACCCAAGGAAGCCAGCACCCCACCTGTAACCTTTGAGATTCTGACAAAAGTTATTCAACTCCCTTGGGAGTCTTTATTTCTTTAGCTTTGAGAATTATAATCCTTTCACCTTTTTTTGGAGTCCCTTTAACTATTTTCATTGTTCTTTCTCAGAATCTCCTTTCAAATCACCACCATCTCTTTTTCAGAATGGGATATAAGATTGTATGAGCACTTCAGTCATTTTTTCAAAGTCCACACCCTGACCCCCTCTCAATCGTTAGCACACAGAGATACCAGGGCATATAATTTGATAAAGTTGCCCAGGTGATTCTAGAATCTACCCCCACACCACCCACTCTCACTCCCCCTACAAACTTCTGTTTTAATGTGTGCCTGCCTTATGCTGAGTGAAAACGATGCACACCAATCTGATACTCTGGTGAACTTATATGGACTCCGGCTCCCTCTCATTATGGCATCATATTATAGGGCCACATTTAAGTCATGGCTCATTGCAACTCTCAGTCGTATTTTTCAGTCTTCATCCATTTTATTTTTCTATAAGCCAACTCTTCATTATCAACACTAATGGAGGACAGGGAGGGCATAGGTAACCAAAATCAACAGATACTCAAACCTTATTGAGGGCAAAGGGTTCCAAATTCTCCTCCCCTGCAAGCCTGGTTTTTTTTTCCAGGGCTCCTATCATGAAGCAAAACTTAATAATACCATAGCCATTCTCTTAGCTCCTCCATGCCTGCTGACGAAAGTCCTAACAAGAGTAAAATGACCGGATCCCAGCAGGAGGAGAGAGGAAAGCAAAAGACCTAGAAGCTTCACAGAGTGGATAATAAGTGCCTGAATGATGGGCTCTTGGAAAATCAGGCCCTGGTTGATGAGGCCTATTTTTTCTCCCAAATGCAATAAAGACAAATCATCAAGTAAGTTTAGTCCAAGATGTAAATTCCGAGTTGCCATGAATTAACTCCCACAACTCAGAAGAGCGGCAGAGAATGGGAAAAGCCTCAATTTTCACTTTTTAAATGTGCAACCAAACCTTAAAATTCATCCAATTCAGGAAGCAGCTTGTCTCTAATTGTGATGGGGGAAGAAAAAAACCCAGCAGTCTTTTGAGTCTATCAGGGCTTCTGACACACTCGCAGATGGTGAGATTAACATCTAGTTCAGCCCATATTCCTATCCTACCCTTTCTCCCCCTTGTCGCTCTACCAGCTTTGGAAACACCTGATTTCATCTCTCCTTTTGTTCTAGCCCTTGTCCTCTCTGTGGAGGTTGTGGTCACTGGAGGGACTTCATTTCTTTTGGCAGTGGCATTCTGAGAGCAGGAACTCAAGAGGAGAGGCTGGAAGGATGGCCCAGCCCCCATGCTCCTGAGCCTAGAAGTTTTTTTCCAAGATTGTGTTTAAGGAGTATATGTCACCAACGAAGCATCATCTTAAAAAGATCTAAAGCAAACATGGCCAATGTGAACATTCATTAAATCTGCGCATTGCAAGCCTGGTCGCTGCTGTAGTATTTTCTGTACTTCCCTGTGCACTGAAAGAATTCCATGCTTTAAAAATGTTTCCCCGTCTGGAACAAAAGACAGCTAACCTGCACTAATATACTGTTTCAGAGTTAATTACATCAGAGAACGCTGATCCTAAGAAATGCACTTTGCTAAGTTATGTAGTATTTACTACTGTTTGAAACTAAGCTGCTGTACCCAATCCACCATGCGCCCCTGAAATATGTACCGAAGTTACAGATAAAATGTGCTTTTCCATCTCACCCGCAGATGATAAATAGACCATTCTTCTCCATTAGGTATGCAGCATGCCTTCGTGAGAGGTGGGGCATTACTGAGATGTGACAACAGTTGCCGAAAAGAACACCATTTCCTCCAGTCTCAGTATTTAGCTTGGAGGTCACCTCCCCACATCATTCCTGGCCTTGCTCCATGATTTATGAGGCAATGAGTGCGTAACACGCACAGCTAGAGGATGCGCGTCACGTGCGTGCTGTTCTGTAGTGATGGAGCCTAATGTGGGAAGAGGTCATTTTACATTTTGAAGTATCTCATATTCCCAACAAATTCCTTGTGGAAACGATGAAACCCCCCAAAAGGAGAGTTCTTATAGAAAAGCAAAGGATCAGGACAAAAAATTCCTCTTGTGAAGACATGCAAATATTAGTTGAAGTTGTTTTGATAGCACGATTCCACTTCTGTATACAATAAAATGACATATGTGTGTCTCTATAAACAAAATATATTTATAACATATTTTTAAAGCCTAGAAGAAAATACCCTAAAATATAACAGTATCATCTGTGTGCTATGAATCTTTGTATTTTTCTCATACTTATGTCAAGTTCCAAATGTTTCTATAATGCAAATGTATTTATTTATATGTATGTAAATTATATTTAAAAAACCAAAAAGACTTACTTTGGTCATCTGCACAGCATATTGCATAGCAAATAAAAAATATTATTGTAATATGTAGAAATTTGGGGAAAAAAATCCATCCATCCATCAAAACATCACCTGAAAAGCATAATGAAAAATTGGTATACACTATGATGGCCATTGCAAAAATAAAATAGGAACACATAAAGTCAAAGGCTACAATAAATTTAAAATACTTGTGTGACAGTTGCGGGGTCTAAGTGAATTTTCTTTTGTTTCCAATTTTCCTAGTGCTGCTGTCTATCTGTGCATCATTTTTTTTTTTAATCGAATCAGTACCCTGCCTCATTCAGTCAGTTTATTAGGGGCTACAACCAAGTGTCTCAAGAAATTGAGATAAATTGGCTTTGAGAGGTACACTAGTAAAATTCAACCTATCATGGCTGATACGGGCTTGCATAAAGTATCATGAGGGCCTGGAAGGAGGAAGGTCTGAGCTCAGGCCCCACCAGAGGCCCTCTCTCTCCAAATACCCACAATGTAGTGTTGAGTTATGGATTGGGGGCAGAGTAACACATCTGTACTGCCTGGCATTAATAGGTATTTATCATGGTTGCTACTGGGGTCTCCTACATCAAAGGAGAGTAAGCAGAGCCTGGAACACTCATCAAGGTAGTTCTGATGGTATAAGAATCTTCAAAAGAATACAATGAATTAACTATATAACTCCTTTAACAAGAATCTCTAAAGAAAAACTGAACTGGCAAAGGAAACTATTTGAAACCTATAAAAGCAAAACATTGTATATGAACTTGCCCATGACTTCTCCAGCACTGTAGAGGGCAGAAATTCACCTGGAAGGACAGATATTTTTTTTCTCCTTGTCCAAATACCTTCGGCAAGTACCTCTAGAGTTGTGAAGGATATGTCATGACTTTAGTGGCACCAGCCTCTCAGACCATGGAATTCACTCCCTTTCAATGTTTCTAAACATACCAGGGAATCTTATGACTGAACAGCTCCTGCATTTCAACAGAAGAGAAGCTCTTTGAAGAGCAGGGATATGTGGTCTGTGTGTGGGGTGGATGGAGTGGATGGATGGAGGATGTTAGCACATTGGGACTTCTCTTAAAACGTCATCTGTGCAATAAATACACTGGTTTTACTTAGATTGTATGTTCATTTGCCAGGGTTTGGAAGGGGGAACTAATGAGAATTTAAAGAAGCCAAATACCATCCCCCACCTCTTGGTCTATGAATTCCACTAACCATGGAACTTTTCTACAAGGAGAAGAACATAATGAACAGTGAAGCTCAGCAGAAAATCTTTTAAATAGGTATTTTTCAGTGAACATTTGGAGTTCATTAAAAATGGCTACCAATTCTGTATCACTTCCTCTATCATGAGGTAGTCTGTTTCTTATTCACACCACCCACCCCTAAATCTGGGCTGGGCCTATGACTGCTTTGGCTAAGACAATACAGTAGAAGTGACCCTGTGCCAGGTGGAACCAGTCACCATACCTGGAGGAAGACCAAGTACCATGGAGAGGCCCTCAGGGAGGAGAACTGAGTCCTGGCGACTCCCAGCTGGGAGCCCGCACCAGCTCGTCTGCAGCAGGAGTGAGCCACAGTGAACTTAGATCCTTCAGCTCTAGTCAAAGACGTGAACTGATGCCATTTAGAGCTAAAATAAGCTGTCCCTGCCGAGTCCTTCCCAAACAGCAAAACCACTAGCTGAATGATTTTTGTTACTTTAAACCAGTTAAGTTTGGAGGTGATTTGTTGTGAAACAATTGATAATGGAAACTGTTACTAACTGGCATCTGGTTTATACTTCAGTATCTTAGGAGTTTGGTTAGGATAGGTTATTGTCCTGATTCTGATGAACTCTAAGGGCACTAATAAGACTGAGACTGGGAGCTTAAAAATTCACAGGGTCATCAACTCCAATTGATGAAGTAATAATTTAGGTTCAAGTTCCGCTCAAGTTCCATTGGCTTCTCTCTAATTTTTTATTCATTTAATGAAACATTATTCATTTAACTAATACCAAACAACTGTTTTATGTTAGGCCCTGGGGATTCAGAGGCAGTTCCTGCCATGTCTGAGTTCTTGGTCTAGTAGAAGCATTGGAGTTCATCTCAGCAGGTGCGCTGGCAGTAGCTGCTCTGACTGGTTATCAGTCGATGGACTTCTGATTCAGTGGGGAAGGCTGGCCTGCCATGGGAGGCCCCAGGCTGCCCAGCTGAAATGCATGCTGAATGGCCATCACCAGGTCCTGGAGCTTTTCCTCGAGACCAGCACTCAAAGATCTAAGAACTCTGTCCACCCTCCTGAACACAACTTCAGTTCAGGGGTGTTTGGATGGAAGACAGATGCAAAGCAGAGCAGAGCTTTGGAGGAGCTGTGAGAAGAATCCTTGAAGGCCTTTTGAAAAATGTGTCTGTGACAATTTCGCCAAATCAGCTTCAAGTCTTTGCTGCACATATCAGTACAGGTCAAGTCCAACTCCAAGTCGCTTTTTTGTTTTAATTCAAATAATCTCAGCAATAATGAAATCGTAGCAATTTGCCAACCTATAATCACTTTAATTAAGATTTGTATAATGAGTGTTTTATGATTCATGGAACTCTTTCAAGTACCTCATAGCCCTGCCGTTCTCATTGTCAGGAACCATTCCCCATGGGACCTGAGCCCAGTCCCTCTGCAGATGGCTACCATCACACCCAGAGTAACAGAATGGTAATCGTTAAAATGTTTATAATTTTACTAGCTCGAAAACATGTTTGCCAGAATCTTTCCCTTGAAGAGAGAACCTCAAGGCATTTACTTTTTATTTGATAATTTTATGTTCTGGAACAATCCAAGCTGCCTAGGTCTAAGGAGTACTTTGTCATAACAACACAGCCAGAGCACACACAGGGCACGTGTTCGCTCGGCTGTCTGCTGGTTTCCTGGTCTGCTCTTAGGCTCTTGGCTTCAGTGGATCAGGAATGTCTCTGCATCAGTGAGAGATGAAAAAAATACCTAGAATGGAAATCGCCACAAGTGGCTATAAACTAAACAAAGAAGTGCAGCTGTTAAGTGAGCATTATGATTTGAACACAGGAATGGATCCCATTAATCTGCCCTCTGTGGGGATCCACACACTAACAGCACAAGTCTACCCATCCTGAAGGCAGCTCCCTTGTAAGCCAGGGATTCAGCTCACCCTCCAAGGCCCCAAGAAGGGGCAGCTTCCCCTGCCCTCATGCACAGGAGACCACAGGCCCACATTAACAATGTGAAGTAGAGCCTTTGGATTCCCATCTCTTTCCTTTCTGCTCTCTCAGGTCCTGGCCTCTCAGGTCCCTCCCTTTTCCTTAGTTTGATGCCCTATGTTGTACTAGGCCATCTAAAGTTTCCAGATTCGGAGCTCTCTCAGACATCTTTTGTAAGGTGCTCCAACTTCACTGCTTGCTCCTCCCTGCCCATCACACCATACATTCCCCTGCTCATCAAAACCCCATTCCTTAGAGCTATGTCACCCCACCAGACAAGGAGGAAAGCAATCTGCACGTTCCCAACTGCCAGCATGGTGAAGCAGTGTTGCTGACAGCGAGCAGGAGGGTCCCTGCAAAAGTTAGGAGGGTCATCGTAATATGAATATTGTCAGTTAGTGTTCTGATTGTGACAGTTTTCCAGTACATGGCAGTAAAGTGTTTTGAGGAATGCACACCTTTTCGTAATTTGCACAAAGGTGCTTAATGGGCTAAAATATTCTTCAACTCCCTGGTAAGTCTTTGCTCTCCTGGGGGTATTTGTTTGTTATTTTAAATAAATTTCTAATTGGGCAGAACTTTTAGGAAGGGATTTTGTGCAATTAATGGGCTTTCTTTGAATGGCCCCACTTACATAAGGCAAGCAGGAGAGGAGGGAAAGAAAGCTCAAGGGGCCTCTAAACCCCTCCCTCATTTGGTTGTAACAGTGGATCTCTTTCTGTACTCTTTGTATTTGTGTCCCTCCTAAAATGCTGTTGTCATCTCACAGTTGTATATATTTTTTATTATTCAAATGTAACATGTTCGCTGCAGCAAATCAGAAAATGAGGTTAAAAATAATTGCACTTTCTGGCGTAACCACATTGTTATTTTAGCAATTTTCTCAGATGTTTTCCAAGGATAAATATGTAAATGTAATAAACACATATATCACATTATACACAACTGCTCTAACCTTTTATTTTCTCTTAATATTTACATCTCTTTCTCTACACACAAACATATAAGAATATGTAATATAATATTTTTAAAAATACACAAGATTTCATTGAATGATTAACCAAAATTTTATCAATCCCTTTGTAATGAAAAGTTAGGATGTTTTCAATTTACAAAAACTGGGTAATCACCCTCCTATGCAAACCTTTACGCAGGTAACCTTTTCTTTATTTTAGAAAGATTGTTCCCAATTCTTTTGATCTCAATCAATTTACACTGGCTGCCTCTTCTTACCTAGGGCTCACCAATACACAGATACAAAGGGGCACAAAACCATCCTTCATTGGGTCCGCACCCTTACACATCACTTCCATTCAGAATGACATTCAGATTCAAACCTGAACTCAGTCTACCAGTTCATGCATTCACTTGTCTCTGCCATCCAAAGAGCAGGAGCCACTGAGAGGATGCTGGAGTGAGCAAGATGAAGCACAGGAGAAATCTAAGTCAGCCAGGGATTTGTCAGAAACATACGAAAGTAATGATGGGGTCACAAGGATGGCATTTCTAGTTATGGAAAGAGAAGAAGGCATGGCAACCATCAGTCAGGAAAGGTTTGATGCTGAGACCGGGAGGCCGGCAGTGATTATGCTCCCAGGGTGCAACGCAGTGAGGGGGATTTGAGCCATACAGGGAGCCACCCCAGTGCCATGCAGAGCCAGCTCTGGGGCCAGAGAACATGGCTTCTAAGGGGTCTAGCGGGAGAACAGACCCCCTAGTGAGAAACAAAAAGGAGTGGAGAAGGGACAGGCTGACAAAGAGAGGACGCATCCGGCCCTTGATAGGCAGACTGTTCAAATGGCCAATCCCCACACATACAGTTAGTTACTCAGGATCTCTAGATGACTCAAACCTTGACAACCAGCCCGTCCTGTTGGTCACCCCATCATCCCGCGGTGCGATCCCTGCCCCTGAAAAGTGCCCCTGTGCCCACCTAATCCAGAGCCCATCTCTCAATCGGATGCGTCGACACGGTCTCCATGTAGGAGACTGTGTCCCCGTCTGTGTCCCCGTCATGTCTGTGTCCCCATCAATGTGCCGCAGAGCCCTACTGTGAGGGTTAAATGAAATAATACATGTAGAACTGGGAACACTGCCTGGGATGTTGTGAAAGCCCAGACTTTTTAACCATTTTTGCAATTATTTCCTTGTTGATAAAAAAAAGTATGTCACTGACACTTCCATTCCTCATCTTACCGAGCCCTAAATGTTGAGGAGTCAATTTCCACGTGCCTCACAAATCAAAGCCAAATGACAGATTTAAGCAGAATACCTCACATCTGACCCTCCTTAGACTGCTCCTTCTGCAGAGCCCAGGTGTCACCAGTGTCATCCACAGACACACCTAGATTTGACCTTCCTGTCCATACTTCTTCCTCTCCTCTGATGGTAAATGCTGTCTACGCTCGTCTTTGTATATCCACAGTACCTCAGGAGGGCTTTACACATAGGAGACATCCAGTAAAGGAGGGCTCTTATTCCCCAGCTCTGTCACCTTAGTTTATCCTCATTATCATTACCTCCTTGACCTCTCCAGAAGCCCACAAAGCCATTTCATGAGGAAATAAATGTCGAACACTCTTACAGTTATTTGTAGTAACCATTATGTCTGTTATTTTAGATTATTTGGATACAGTATTCTAAAATATATGAGAAGAAGTACTCCCAAATAAATCCGACAAAAAAGAAATGGATAATATAAGGCATACCACCTTGTCATTGCTAGGTTTACAATTTAAAAGTAATTTCATGACAGGGAGGCACACGACCACATTCATAAGGATTCCAAAGAAATGTAGGTATACCACAATGAAATTCTGTTAAAACAAGAATAAAAAATTTTAAAAATGCATTGTGTCACCAAAGGCCCTCCCTGAAACCTGTTCCTAGCACCAGTCATTTTTATTTTCACCAAAAAATGGCTCACGGACTTCTTCACATTAAAAGTCACCAATGAGATCTCCCAGTTATTTCACACTTGGTCTAAATTTCTGTTCACTAGAGTAATTATTTCTAAATAATGGAGAAACTCATGAGTTCAGAGAACTTGAATGAAGATAGCTAAAGACGTGGAAACAAACCCTTTGATGAACAGTGCAAGAGCTGCTCAGCCTACAGAGGAGAGGTAGGAAGGTGATGAGATTTTGTCTTCAAGTTCACGAAGCATTCTTATTAGCAGTGTAGTAATCATTTGCTATCCATGCCCACACTGGACAAAACAGGAGCAAATATTAAATTGCATCAGGAAAGATTTCAATTAGACACAAGGAAGAACCTTCCAGCTGGTTAATTACTAGAATGAACTACCTGAGGAAGGCTGTCAGTCTCCATCTCCAAGTGCTTCAAGGAGACAATAAACAACTCTATCTTGGTGGGCTTTGGAAATAATCTACCTATGGGCACAGTGACCTCTAAAGGCCCCTTCCAGTGGCTTTATTTGATGGCTCTCACAGAGTTTCCTGATACCTTATCGATCACAGAAATATATTGGAACTGGCAAAAGCCGAGGATCGATAAGGCTGGGGAAAAGCAAGGATCAGCAGTAGAATTAAGTCTGAATAGACATCAGAAGTGACATCTTCCAATATCATCAGATTCCAGCACTGTGAAGATCAAAAGAAAAAGGCATTAACGCATACTTCCCAGTGGGAGGCTAAAGGGTTAGGAATGAAATAAAGTTTCTTCCAGTGACCTACGCAGAACTCAATTAGTACAGAAAATAAAAAGGTCAAAGTAGACTCATGATTTAACCGTATTTCTCAGTACACTACACATGCCTCCCACAGATCTGAAGCCCCAGCTTTATGCTGTAGTGCTTTAGGGACAGCACTGTTCCCCAAATAAGTCTGCCGCATTTCTTCCGGAGCTTGGAACTCCCCACCCATGCCATGTCTGTCCATAAAAGTCCTAACCACTTTTAAAATCCCCTCAGATGGGGAATGAATTTTTAGAACACAAGATTGTTAATAAAAGGAAAATGTCTGTATGGTTTTGGTTTGGCACCTTAGCCTTAATTCCCTTCTGAGATAGAAAATGGAAGTCTCACTTTGCTTTCTTTCCTGAAGAACCTACCAAATATCACCTCTCACTCATTAGTGAAGGCCTTGTAGTCTCTTTTTCATCCTAGAGAGATTTATTCAGAGGAGGACAGAAGACCCACCCTTGAATCAGGTGGCTCCTCGGAAGATCTCCACACTGGAAAACACCCAGTTAAGTATATCTCTTCACATCTTTAAAGGATGTATTTTAAATGATGGCCTGTGACTTTGACCCCCTGTCCGCATTCAATCCCTTTATCCTTTCTGTGCATTCCACAGCTAGGAAGCCAAAGAGTAATAAACAGAGCTGGAGATACTCAGAGAGATGTTCATTTGCTATATATTTATCTAGTTTCCAAGTTAACAGTAGCTTCCCACTGTTTTTAGAATGTTGTGAGATTCTAAAGAAAAGCTAAATAGCGTTCTATCATTGGGCAATTAAGTCAAGACAGCCAAGGCATATTTTTTGAACACTTACCAGATCTCTTGCATCATTGTGTGACAGTAAAGTCTGAAATTTTCACTTAGCATTCATTTGCTGTAGGGAGGGGGCTAGGTGGAAAATGTGAGGATATATAAAATATGGATGCTTGATGGACAGCAGAGGGAAAGAAAATTTGACTAATTTAGGTTTTTGGAAATGATATTTGGGATTTTGTATTCAATGCCTGAAAAGAAGGAATGAAGGAGGTAAAACTCGGTTGAGAAAAGATGCTCTGAGAATTAGTAGCAAGCAGAACAATGAGCAAAGTCCTGGGCAATCATGGGTGGGAGGAATAGGCTTCCAAATGCTCTGGTGTGGATCCGAGCTGGGTTTCTCAGCAGAGCTGGAAGGCTGATGGACATGGCGTTTGGTCTGTAAGTGCCAAGGAAGCCACTGGCTTTATGCAGTAGGAGTGAGGGGAAGTAGGCTGTGACTCACAAGGCAGAGCCATGTCAAAATTAGACCAGCTATGCTGGACCAAAGGGTCAATAGTAGCAAGATTGATAAGGTTGCAAATTTACCACTGCTCATCAGAACTGGTTTTAGAATTGAGCTGGCAATGATGAAATTCTCTTCTACAGGCTGGGAAATGAAAAGAGTCCACGTCCTCTCATTCCTCCCCAGCCCCTCCTAACTTTTATCCGGTCACATTTAGAATAGCTGTGGGAGTAGATCTTATTCCCACTCTGTAGAGAGAGAACTGGGCTTAACCTGAGGGAAGTTAACAAAAGTAACCCATGAAGCCCACCGAACTTCAAAGCCCATGCTATTATTCTTTTCCATTGGAAGATCATTTTCCTTAATGATGAAGATAGAAGGAAAAGAGAAATGGAGTATTTCTGCTTTCATTTGTCATCTGTTTAGACAAAACCAATACCCCATGAAATGAACCCTTTTGGTTATTCTTCTTGCTCCAAATTTTGAAAGTTATCTTTATCGTGTCTGCATCTGAAGAGGAGGAGAGAGGAAATACTGAATCTGTGGGGTTTTTTTTAAGCACCTACCATGTGCCAAATACTTACACTATTTTATTTTCCCCTGTGAAATATTGTTTTCCCATTATATAAAAGACACTGATACACACAGAGAGAGGTCAACCCACATGTACAAGGTCACAGGGACTGGTCATTCTAAGTATCTTTTTGCAATACTGCTCAGTGCACACTAATATATTCTTCCTTGTTTAATAGCTTATTTTTCATTCACTCCAAGTTATGTATTGAATGCTTTTGATATTTATTTAGTTCCTTCCAGACACTGTCCTGAGTACTTGGGAGGGCACTGGTAATTTAACAAAGGTCCTTGCCCTTGTGAAGTTTAAATTCTAATGGTGGTAACCAGACAATAAATGATAAATCTAGGTACATAAATTAACCAATGGGTTTTCATTTATTTTGTAAATGTATGCTTTTGAAATTCAAGCTTACTGGTTCTGGTTCTAGTAAAATGGCACAAATACATGCCAACTTTTCTCTCCCATTGAAAACAACTATCAATTCCGGACAAAATGCATGAAGCAGCTACTTGAGATCTCTGAAATCAAATATCAACATGCAGATTGAGAAGAACACCAGAATTTAAAGTACCACTAACTAATGGTTTTCAACAAAGTTCAGGATCTTTGTAATATAATATAACAAATATCCAGAACATAATCCGAAGTGACTCATAATACACAAAACCATGAAAATCTCGACTTGTAGGGGGACAATCAACAGATGCCAACGATGTGATGGCACAGATGTTCAAATGATCTGACAAAGATTTTAAAGTGGCTATCATAAAAATACTCAAATAAGCCATCATGAAAGCAAATGGAAATTTTAGAACTGAAAATTAATAGCCAAAATAAAAAATACCCACCAATGGACTCAGCAACCAGAAGGTTGATGGCAGAGGAGAGTCAGTGACTTAGAGGTAACGAGTAGTTGGGCAGTAATTCGTCTTTGGATCTCTAAGTATCACACTAGATTCTTGTGACACCACGAATATATCCTCCTCTAAGCTTCTAAGTTCTGATTAGCACAACTCTAACTCTAGGAATAGCAAGTGTTCCTAAAGGTATTATTTCTCAGTATTCCCCTTTTGTTCTTTCAGCCCTTCATTTCCCGTATCACATTCCCTGTTGACTGAAACATTGTACATTTATGGAGGGAATGTAAAATGATATGACCACTTTGAAAACGGATTTGACCATGCTTTACAAAGTTAAACACATACCTATCCTAAGACACAACAATTCTACTCCTGGGTATTTACCCAAGAGAAATTGAAGCGTATGCCCATAAAAGAATGTGAACAAAAAATGTTCAGAGTGCTTTTATTCATAACAGCCAAAAATTGGAAACAGCTCAACTGTTCATCAACAGAAAACAACATATTCTATTATACTCATACAATGGAATACTACTTAGCTTAAAAATGAGCAAACTATTGATACATGCAACAATATGGACGAATCACAAACATTAATTATATTGAGCAAACGAAGTCAGGCACAAAGTAATATGTATTATAAGACTGTATGTACATGAAGTTCTAAAACAGGCAAAAATTAATCTATAGTGAAACAAAACCAGAGAGTGGTTACTTTTGCATTTCTTGGGGGAAGGGGTATCAGGCAGTATTTGGTATGAAAATGTTCTATATCTTGATGGACATGTGGGTTATGCCTGAAGGCATTTGTCAAAACTCACTGAATACAGATGTAAAATACAGGTCAAAATACTTAGTGTGTGTTGTTTTCATTAGAATTTTACCTTTAGAGGCTATTTCAGAGTCTGAATACCGGATCAGGCCAATCACTTCTATCAACTTTTGTAATATCTTCCCATAAAACATAGGGCATACGCTTTCTAACAAATTTTAAACCCTAAAATAATACGGTCAATATCCCTCAAGGCTCTAGTTGACTCCACATCTTCAAACAGTTCTTGGACAGAGCTTCTCTTGCTGCTTAAATTATATTCAGAATATGTTACAGTGTAAATGTTTCTTAATTTCAATTTACTTCACTTCAATAAACATTGACCATATCTGTGTGCAAGGCAAGGTGCTAAGCAATGTAAGAAATCCAAGACAGCATATAGCCCTCTCTTCAAGATGCTTACCAACTAAAGTAAGCTAATGAAATGCCAAACAATTAAAACATAGGTAGAATAAAAGTAATTCTTAAAAGTATAATAGGAGTCAACAAGACATAAGATTTTCACAAAAAATTTGAGAAATGTTAGGTACTTCTTTTAACATCCTTGGTTAAAAGCCATTCGACATTAATAAATGACTTTTTTCCTCCCTCTCCCAGTCCTATTGCATGTACTACTTTTATGCTCCTTGCAAACATGATTGGCAGACATTGATGATTTCATTCCACCACATCTCTGTTCCTATTAGTCCTAACAATTTTAGCAAGTGATCTTCTAAGAACATTGACCTTAGTGGCTTAAACTTCACATATTCAAGAGGTTCCCAGCTTACACAAGATAGCCAGCGTGATTTCCCCCTAAAGAGGCACCAACATTTTTCCAAAGAATCATAGAGTCCAATTTTCCTAAACATTACCTAAGCAGGAATCAGCATTTGTATCCTTCCAATGAAAGCACAGACATGGATTACTTCTTTCCTGGAATGAGCCATCAGAGTTTGTAGCATATTCTTCATAGAACAAGAAGTCACACACATCGATATTTCATCCACATATAAATGAAAAATATGTTAAGTGAACAACAGGTTGTTTTTGCTTTTTTTTTTAAATCAGTGTCACAATGCTTAAGAAAGAAAAGTAGGGAGAGGACAGAACAAAAATTGCTGCTATAAAGTTTAAATATTTGGAAATCTGGGTTTGCAAGATTTTTCCTTCTTCTGAACAAAAGCTTGCCAGCATTAGCAATCACACAGAGCGGTTAGGCTGTCTGGCTGGAGAACAATGCAGCATTTAAGATGCTCTGCCTCTTCTGTAATGATTTTGTTTTTCCTTCTTCCTCAAGAGTGATTTTTATTGCTTCTTTGTGACCTACAGGGTATGTAATTTTCAGCTTCTGTTTAGCATCAACAAGGGTGGTATTGTTTCTAGTCCTATGTCCCAAAAGCAAAATCCCCAAAACGCCAACTCAGAAATTAGATTTCTAAAAATGGACCCTATATCACTCAACTGAAGTCTGTCTCTCAGAAAGTGGGTGGGAATAAGATTGTCTCCTTCCCGTTGTCCCTTCCCCACCCATCACTGCTGATGGATAGGAGATGTCAGCTTGTCAAATCTTATTGGGAGCTACCTGACATAACTCCACACTGAGGCAGTAAAAATCTGTTTGCAGTCAGCTCTTTTAATAAGTCCCAGAAAACAGGAGGAAAGCAGATCTATTCAGTAAGATGCTTCCTCTGATATGGTGCGAGAAAAATAGTCCATGACAGTCTTGATATGGAGGAGATTTTTAAACAAAGAACACTTCTTTCTTTAGAGAAACTGGAGAGAAACAGCTTCCCCAGGGATTCTGGGATTCTAAGAAATACGTTTTTATGCTTATGATTTAAAGCTCCCCTAGATGCCAAGCTCTTTGAAAAGGAGGTCATATTTTCTCTGTAAAATGCCCCCATTCCACAGAATCCTGCTGAGTGCTAAGCATTCTGTGGGTTCTGAACTTTGATGAATGATATTGATGCTGCCTCTTAATCTCAAGCCCAAGAAGAAACTCTGGGAGGGTACCCAGCCTTCCATCTACCCCAAAAAGGATAAGAAAGACTGCAAAGATCAAATATTCTGAGAATATATTTTATGGCTGAAAGCACCTAAAATTCTTTGGAGAACCAGAGAGGTTTGCCAAGAGATTTCAGAATCCCAGGAAATATGTTTCTATGCATTATACCTGCGTCATTATAATCAAATCAGGTGCCAAGCTCCTGAAGACAGTGGTCTAACTTCCTCAGTAAATACTCCCATTCATAGTGGTTGATGCATTCCTGGTGTGCTGTGGGTTTTAAAGAGCTAAACATGGACAGATAGATGATGGTGTTGGTGGGGGTGACAATGGTGACAATAAAGAAAACTGTGATGCGCCTTAAGAAAACTAAGCCAAATTTATTTTAGAAAATGACCTGATAGGGTGAACTGAGAATTATTCCGAGAATAATTATTATGTAGGGATTCATTCATTCCCTTTTCTGAAGTATCTCAGGTATCATCTCCATGTCATACTCACTTCTCCTAAAATAATTCTGATGTGGCAGAAAGTGAATTCCAAGAGTCTAGTTAACAGTATTCAAGTTAAACTTATTACATCAGTAACTGATAAATATTTTTCTTCCTGGTTAGAATTAATAAAATAATAACTACCAAAGTTCCTAATTATATTTGGGTCTTTCAGAAATAGCTTTACATAGAAGGTTAAAAAAACTGCCGTTGTTCCTCATCCTCCAAGACAAATACATGCAATAAACACTTAGTAAATGGAACACTTAGTAAAGGCATGTGTGATTGTAAAGTGAATGAATAAATACATGAGTAAGTGAGCAAATGAATGAATGGCTCCTTGAACTATATTTCTCTGTTTTTTAAATAGCTACTTACAGTGCAGGCAAAAGTCACTCTTTCAGAAATCTGGACTTTGTGCTCTGAAAGAATGATCTCAGGGAACCTGAATGCTGATCTTTCAAATGAGCAATGCAAGATTATATGAGCTTGGGAAGCACATTGCAAACATGACCCCCAATGACAAAGCAAACACATTGGTCATAATGATGTCATAAGAATCAGTTCTTTTTTTAAGCCATTTTAATTTTTCATGTCAATTTTAATCAGAAGATTTGTGAAGGCAGAAGACTGACCCCTGTGCAAAGTGGATGGAGGTGTGCTTCTTCCAGCGTTCACTTACTATTCCCATGACATCTGTTCCCAAATCATTGCCCTGTCTGTAATGATCTGAGTCCAAAATCACTGAGCCACAAAATTCCTTCCATAGGTTGAAAAGAATCCAAAACCTACAACTAAAGTATCAGTGGACAGTCTGTGACCTAAACCATCATTAGGTTGGAAACTTCTGGGAATAAGAATATACCTAACTTCCCTCTATATCTGTAGCAAAAAAAAAAAAGTAAGTTTTGAATGAAACCTTTTAATAAACATCCATTGGTTAAAAGCAGAAATGGTACTATGATGTTGCAATAGGCAATAAATATTGTGCCAGTTTAGAGATAGAAGAGCACAATATGGGGAGATGAAGTTGCAGTGGACTTCATAAAGGACATGGGACTTAAATAAATGGAAATAGATGGCTATTCTAGGAGCTGGGACTAACTCAGTGCCCAATATGAAAAAGCCCTATGCTCTCAGGGTCTATCGCCATCTCACAGTGTCACCTTATCCAAGCATTTTCTCACATTCAGTATCTTACTCTTCCAGAGGGACCATGGCTGAATAGACTACATACATCACAGTCGTGGTGGGCCACAGCAGATGAAATATGAGATGCCTTGGAAGACAATGCAGTGAGAAGCATCACCACAGAAGACAGAGCGCTGAGCTTTTCAAGAAGGATGAAGGGTCGTAATCTGGGATGAAAGTGAAAAAGAAAGGCGGAAAGAAAGAAATGCTTTCAATGAAAGAAATTCTCCTTTCTCACAATTCCAGTTGAAGGATTAATCTGTCCTCTGGGAATGAATGTTATATAAAATTCAGGAAAATACAAAATGGAACAGATTTATAACTGCGAAGTATCCTATCATTCTATTCCTGTTTGGTCCACATGCAGTGGTCTTAGTGGTTTGAATGAGAAGGTCCTTCCTATTCATCACCTCTGAGTACTGGGACTAAATAAGCAAGGGCTTGGTTATTTGATTATAAGAATAAGAATGATAGAAAACTACTGAATGTTGTGGAACTATTGTTGGGCACTTGGGTCTGGGGAGGTCTCTCCCTGTGCACTAGGTGATATCTCAACCTGACGGAGAGGGTTCTTGACTCTGAACGAGAAAAAATACTCGAGCAGGTCAGATGAGTGTAGGTAAGGAAGGAATTCATTAAAGCAAGAGTCGTAGGGAATGGTAACTGTCTCGCAGGCGGCAGAGAGCAAGGAAGAATAGAGGGAGGAAAAGGGAAGCTTACTGAACTCCTGCTCGGCATGGGGCAAATCCCTTGCCAACACCTAAAGCCAGGGTCACCTCGCATCCAGTGTCCACTTGAATCTTCATGGTGTGGGAACTAAGCCCCTACCACCCCAGGATTTGGGGGAGCTTCAGCCCTGTCCAGGCCACCCAGGCAACAGAAACTTGCAAGCCCAAATCAGAGTTCTCAGTAACCACTCCCTGCTTATCTGGAGTAGAACAGAGACAGAGTGAAGACTTGTGCTTAAGTATGGAAAACAGAATGAAATAGCAAAGTGACAAAAAAGCTTACTACTGGGCAGAACACAAGACAAACCGTAGTAGGAAGTTTTTAAGGAAAAAGGTATGCACTCAAGAAAGGGGAGTGCAGACAACCTCAGAGAGGAGTTGGGCTTAAGGGTTTGGGATTTGAGGTTTTATAGGGCTTTTTGGGTAGGGGTCAGCATAAGGCATGATGTATATGGGTGATTCATAATTCTTTTGAAGTTTTGTCTTAAAAAATATTTAAGTGACTGTGTTGACCGAGATCTTGGCATTCTTTATAGAGGTCTATCTCCTGTCTTGGTTACAAAGTTGCTTACTTGATTAGGTGGCTGGAAGAAGAGGAAGAACAGCCTATAGATTAAGTTAAAGAATAGGCTGAGCCTTTTTCACAGGCTAAGTAAATTTTGCAGTGGCATGACCCTTGTCCATTTCCCTGCCCTCCCTCACAACCACAGAAAGTAAGAAGAGTGAGGAATGAGGGAAAGAGGACTACCATTTCCTATTTAATAAGTGTGTTATATGTTGTATAATATATTAGGCGATATATCATATGTTCACATAAAGATGATATATGTATATATGTGTATGTATATCTCTATATATGTGCATATGTGCATAAGCATTCAATCATCACAGAAATCCTTTAAAAAGGAATTGATATCTCCTTTTTACAATTGGTAGAGCTGAGATACAGATAATTTTATACAAGTTAAATAGTTCAGTACACCTGGGATTCATAACTAGATCTAGCTAACTTTAATATATACTGCAGCTCAGAAAACAGACAGATCATGGCAATTCCAGGTGATAAAACAAAATAATTTTTATTTTAAATAAAAGCAAAGCAGTGCACACTAATGAAAAAATCATCAGAATTAAACTCAGAAAGCCCTGCTTGGAATACTGTCTCTATCATCAACCCTTGGATGCATAACTCTCAGTTCCAGTTTTCTCCCCTGTAAAAGAGTCTGATAACAACTATGCAACAATACAGCATCACAGACTAAATATGATACTTTTATAAATGTGCCTAACTCTGGAGCTAGTGCAGAAGGGCTCCTGGCACAAAATCTGAACCCAGTAGGCATTTGGTGAATATGTGCTGGATGAGAATAAGTATAAAGTAAGAAAACCTACAAGAACCACCTCCTTTTTTTTTCGAAGCCATGACATTTGGTCAACTTATTCTTAAGGATTACCAATCTCTCCACCACCGTCAGAGACCTCTGCCTATGCCTTCCCTGCCATAAATGCAACAGCACAGGACAGGAGAAGCACAGCCTGGCAGTGGGCGAGAGCCAAACTGGAAAGGCAAACCATCCTTTTTCTGCAGCTCACAACTTCTTTTCCCCTTTGTCCCTTGGCGGAGCTCCCCCTATGGCCCATTTCTGTTAGGGGAAGAAACAGGCGAGCCAAACCCAGAGGGAGCGCAGGGGCTGGAGGTCAGCCCTGCAGCCGGCCCTCACCAGGGGGGCCACACCCTGGGACACTTCCTCTCCATTTTTCTGTAACATCTTACCTTTTCTTTCCACTCCATAATCTCCTTTGTCTCTTAAATCTAAAATGATTCCCCGTTTCTCCTATAAGGAAAGGCCTTTGTCTCTAGGGGGCAACCACACACACACACACACACACACACACACACACACACACACACACGCACTTCTCTCTGTCTCCCTCCACCACACACACACACACACACACACACACACACACACATTTCTCTCTGTCCCCTAGCAGGGTTCAGCTGCAGCAGTTTCTGCACAATTCTCTAGAAGGGCAGAGGAGAACTTCAGGTCTCAAAAGAACACCTGGAGCCTGTGCACCACACACCTGCTGCTCTTCTGCCTTCTTGTTCCCCTTTGACGTTGAGGAGAGGAAGCCTCTCAGGCTGATCATTGAGGAATTCAACTGAGTATTTTAAGGGGTGAATCACAGCTGTGAGTGTCCACACAAGCCTTCCAGTGCAAGGGAGGAAGGACCAGGGAAAAAGTGCAGAACAACTGGACAGAGGCAGTTTCACAGGCAAAGGAGCGGGTGAGGGGAGAGGGAGGGAGCTGTCAGAGCTGTCAGTGGCTTATTCCCAAGTGTAAATTGCTTGCTTTGCCTGCAGCATCCATGGTGTTGGAGAAGCTTCTCTAAGAAACTCCTGTGGGACTGGAGACGATAAACATGTAAATAAGGGAAACTATAATGCAGCTGTGCACAGCAGCTTCTAGAGAGGATCTGGAAGCCCCTTTAGTAGTCGATCACGTGACATCCCTGGTAGGCAAACTCTGTCACAGGAGGTCACGTTTAGCAGAGATGACAGAGCTAATGCACTGGGGGCTATCGCTTGTCATGTGGCTTTGGTGTATTTAATCTAGAAAGGGGCACACTCAGCATAGGGAATGTGTCAATAATACTACACTATCTTTCAGCAGTGACTGATGGTAACTACACTTATTGTGGTGAGCATTTTGTAATGCAAATAATTGTCAAATCACCAAGTTGTACACCGAAAGCTAGTATAATATTGTATGTCTGCTATGCTGTAAAATATTAAAAAAAAATTTTAAGATAAAAAGAAGTACAGTCAGCAGTTCTCTTCATGCTAGAAGAGGAAACACAGAGGAGGAAACATGCTTCAAAGAGCCTCTCTCTCCAACTCGGCCACATGTGTCACATGTGTCATGACTACAGATGCCCTATTATCTATGAAGCCTCCCACTTGGAAATACAGAAGAGCACTTCCCCACCGACGCTGCTTAGATACATGCTGGTTAGAGGCCACCATCCACCCACACACACACCTGCTCTCACACGAATCCTCTCCCAAAGCCCCTCACACTGGAATCCCACACACTCACACTCACTTTCACCCACCTTCACTCACCTGTTTCCACTTCCAGAGCAAGGAGCTGACCTACCCCCACCAAGCGGTAGAGAAGGCTGCCCTCCTGCACACAGCCCACCCTCCCGTCTCCCTCCCTCACTGACCCGCCTGCTTCCCAACCAGTCCCCTGTGTAAACACATGCACAGTGCATTCCCTCACTCATTGCCGTTTGCTTTTTCCCATTTGAGCATAGGCCTACTCCTTAACTCCCTCATCCACACTAATCAGACAAGTACAAATAAATCACCCATGCACTTTGTTGTAAATGCAAAAGCACAGACATAGCTCCTGTTCAGAAAAGATGTCTAAATTCGCCAATAAACTGTAACAAATATTTGCTTTCATATGGGACTCCAGCCAAGAGAAGCCTTTCCTAGAAACCAAAATGACAGAACACTCTAGTTTACCATCATGTCACTGTAAGAAGTGGCACCATGGTACCTGACGAGGAGACCATCACGTTGCAGCGTACAGGGATTCCAGCAAGGCCCCACCAACATTTCCATTCACTGTGTGCGGGGTACTGATCCAGGGAGGCTGGTAGATTGGGTAGTATGAAAATGAGGAGGTTCCTGGAAAAGTAATTCCCTTTTTCTCAATGAATTATGAGGCGCATTTACCAGCAGAGAGCGCTAGTTAGAGAGAGAGAGGCCATGTAATCCGTTTCAAGGGGGAAGAGAGTGTGAAGTTATTTTGGAGAGGGAGAAAGTTGACCTAGTGGGAAACGCAGCAGAATGCTGGGCAGGACCAAGTCACAATTTGTGATCCGTGACTCTGTCCTCATGGTGGGGTTTCAACAGCCTGGGGAAGAACCTGGAGTTTTCAACGGCTTAGAGGCAGGCATGAAATAGACAGTTCATTAAACAGGGGCTAGGTATCAAAAACCACATGGGGTACCACGTCAAATCCCCTCACCAGTCCCGCTCTTCCGTCTTGGATGCGGGGACTATTTGTGCTCAGGCTCCAGCCAGCCTCGTGTAGCACCTGTCAAGCTATCACGTCTTGCCCTGGGGTTTCTCTGCTGCACCATGTGGTACATCAGGGAGGGAATTGCTGTAGTGACCCAGAAGTGAGGGAGAGTAAGTGGGAGCCTATAAATAAATGCTTCCGCCTCTTGTCTTCCAGTATACAGTTCTAAGACACATTTTTAAGACTCCTTAGAGAATCCTGGCAGGATGAAGAATCACTTGCCCACAGCGATGCTCAACGCAATAACGCAGCCTTGTATCAACTTCTTCTCCCTCCTTGTCTCATTCTTCTGGCCCCTAACTCCTGCTTCTCAGAATTACTTTAAAAAAATAAACAACCAATGTAAAGTCTTTATCTAACGCTCTGCCTTCAAGGGAACTCAGGGTAGGATCACTGGTATCAGGAGTGGCTACAGATGGGATCATGGAGTTCAAGGAAGACCCCATGGCTGGGGTAAGTGGGGTAACTGTAGCTCCTGGAAGGTACGAGCAACACAAATACTAAGACCCTCACCTGTGGTAGCTTGGGATAAGGTGCAGGTGGAAGGTGATACACTGGGTTATACGGTGACTGGTGTTGGAACAGTATGTGGGCAGCTGGCTGGCTCTGCCAACATATTTTCAAGTCTCGAAAAGAGAAGCTGGAAGTGTCAAATCAGCCAATCTCAGCTCAAGGTTTTCTGTGAAATCTAGAAAGCCTTTCACACCAAGTTTAAGGAGACTCGTATCTCCTGCAGCCACAGGGCAGACTGCGGAAAACCAGCCCCAGAAACTGTTGTAACACTGACAGTGCTATGAGAGAGCACGTGCACAATCCTGGAATGCCTCCTCTGTGACAATTCCAACAGGAACAGAATAGGAGCCTGAGATGTGTAAGGGGGTATTTGGGTGCACAGTGAGGGAGGGAGGCAAGAGAAGTGCCTCCCCGCCTGCCAGAGGAAAGGAACCTGACCTTGCTTAGAGAATACAGACCTCATCTGAGGCAGGTGTCTTTTAATGTGACTCCTGTCCTCCCAGATAGGTATCCCTGTCTCCCTTCATTCCGTCCAGGTCAATAACTAGAGGCAGGTCAGGCAGTGCTGGAAAACACTCCAGGCTGGGGGTGAAAAGCTCAGAGGAAACGGCTCCCATACTGAAGGAACTGCAATGGGAAGACCTGGTGATGTAGAGCTGCAGAAATCAGGGAGCCCATGTGGAAGTGGATTTTGAGGGGGTCAGAGTGGGGCAGTGTGGGACACAGAATTTATTGTCATGGGAGCACTTTCTTAAGACTCGATGGTCCAGATGCTGGCAAAGACTCCTAGAGGCGCTCCTAGTATGCATGCCCCTGGGCTGGTGGCACAGTGAATGAGCAAGAGATGATGGAATGACTTAGACAAATATTGCAAAAGGGGTCAAAAGATAGGGGGGTGGGGACATTAGACTAGAAGGACTATGAGGACTGAGAACTGATGACTTAACTGTAGTGAGACTCATATCATAAGGCTCTCCTTGAAAGTCCTGGTGGCATCAAGCACCAGCCCCCCCACAGGGGTTAACAGCTCAAAAAAACTTGCACTGGCTTTCCTTCCTTCCCCATCTCACTCTCCACATCCCTAACTTCTGCTCCCAGAGACTGTTTCCCACATAAACTCCCTGCACAGAGGCTAAGACTTGCCATTGCTGAAGAGCAGAAATCATGGGCAAGCTAAAGAATCCTGAGACTCTTCCTGGCCCTACCACTGACTCCAAAATTTACTGCCTGATGCATTCTCATACAGTGTCTACACAGTGGGTCCTCAAGAGATAATAATTTCCTCCTTCTCATCTCCCTCCACCTGAATCAGTAAGTTAAGTGCAAACAACTCCTTGAGACAGACAATTACGCAAATAGAGCTGTTGCAATCTCTTCTGCTCTGTGCCTAGGAAGAGCCCCTCTGAACCCACTCTTCTTTCCTTTGGCATGACTCTGCTTCTCATTCCCCGTTGTACTGTTTTCCTCCATTGTCACAATCTGGCCTCAGGATAATAGTGTCCCCTGGAGGGATCAAGATCCCCTCCTGGGGAAATCAAAGAGCAGATCAGGGATTAGTTACCAGATGGTGTTATTTTGAATATAAGGAAGGACAGAAGAAAGAGAGGACAGGAGTTGGAAAGGGAAGGGAGAGCTGGAGGTGGGGTGAGGGAGCAGGCACAGGGAGTGTCACAGTGCTGTTGGTGAGAAGGTCTCATGTTCTATTTTATTTAATCATCTCTACACATTTGCAAGGCATTCTCCTGTAACAAAGACGAAGAAGCCAAGGCCTGGGGGCTCGGTTTTAGACAACTGACTCTAAAGTGAAACGGGCAGCAGCAGGTTGTACCACGACACGAGCAAGAGACAGGGCGTGATCAAGAACGAGGTAAGCCAAGCACATCAGATGCACAGACACCTTTAGGCTTCTGCCTCCTTATAGCTTGGATTTATTTGGATATACCAGTTTATGGGGAAACTTCATAGACCTGCAATGCAGACAAGCAGAATACCTTCATTATCCCCCTGCTTAACAAATAATTGTTACCAAGCAAGCAAATATCGAGCAATTTCCAGGGAAGAGAGTTCCACGGCTTGTGAGCCAGGATGAGGGAGCCCAGAACCAGGGCAGGCTGAGGGGTGATGGATGAGGAGTGAGCCAGCCGCTGTCAACTACATAATGAACTTAACAATGACACCCAGGAAACTGGACCAGACCCAAGTTTCTTGCATATCTTCAATTGTTGTGTTTTTTTTCTAGAAGATCCAGAGCATTACACTACCCCCCTTTGCTTCACTGCTGAGATCTTTGCCCATGAATTTCCACCTGTACCAATGAAACAGTTCATTTCTTATTGTACTCTATCCTTTTCTCACGCTTCCTGCTGAAGTCATCATAGCTCTTTGCCATTTCAGCATTTTTTCAAACCAGTTCCTTTGTAAATTGTACATTCTTTCTCCACCCCAGTAATGACTAAGCTTCAAAGTCTCTAATACCCGAGAGCTGAAGGGGCCAATTTATTTAAATTCAAGAAACAATTGTATAGCATTTATCCTAAGCCACACACTGCCTAAGTACTTACAATTATTAACTTATTTAATATGTATAACAATTCTATAAGTTAGGTACAGTTATTTTCCCCATTTTTTTCAGAAGAGGAATCTGAGGCTCAAAAAGATTCAATGTCTTATTTCAGGTCACACAACTAGGACAGGGCAAAGCCAGGATTTGAAGCAGGTAAACTGGCTCCGAAGTCTGCGCTCTTAACCTTAGAGATCATTTAAATGCATTCCCTTTACTTTACAGCGGAAGAGACTAAGACAAAAAAGAAGCCAGGTGACTTGAGCAAGGATAAGATGGAGTGTGGGCTGGCAGGCAGGTCTTCTGCCTTCCAGTTCAATGGTTTTGTTGCTGTTTTACCAGGGCCTTGCTTCCAGACAACAGTCTTCACCTCCAGGCTATATTTTAATTGTGGCTCTCCTCTACACCTACAATATCACAGTGGATCTTCGTTTCACCAAGGCTGTGTAGAAAAAAACACTGGGACTGCAAGGGTTTGCAGCTTCTAGCACGTCCTCATCAGCTGCGAGACCACAGTATGGTCCCTCACTGGAGTCTAGTTGGTGTATGGGAGGGTGCCCTGCAAGCTGTGAGAAGCATATAAATCCTGCTATTACAATAAGGAGAATGACCAGTCCTGTTAAAAGCACAATGTTTTACCCATTATTTCTGCAGTTTGTGAAAGGGTGACACTCACATGGTCACTGTACCTCAAGGCGGGAGGACTCAGTGCTGAGATCACTCCTGGGCATCGAGGAGGCTGTGGGGAAACGATGGGAAAGGCAAACCACATTGCTGTTAATACCAGGTCTGGATAACAGTGTCGTGGACCCAAATGCAAGGCTGTTGTTAATAACGGAGAAACTGGGGTCCTAGAAGCATCGCTCTGCATGTGTGCCTTCCCCTGAGTAGGGGGTGGCTGCCTTCACCTGCTGTTTACCAGCCCTCGTGGGGCACGGCTGGCAGACCTCACGGAAAACGGATCGCATCGGGATTGGCTGTTTCCTCAGCCACCATCGCTGGAGTTTGGGAGCACCTTGAGGGCAGGGACCCTCATCTTTTGTCTCTGTATTTACAAAGCCAGGAGCATGATTGGCACTCAGGACATGGCAGCTTATTAGTGAATGAATGAATGATTTTTGACCTCCTTGAACTGCAACCATTTTACTTTACTTTCACTCAGCAACCCAAGCCCCAGGTTGTCCTCTATCAACAATATGCTAAGTAGCCCTCCCAGGATTGTGTGTTGGGCAAGGCTAATATGAGAGTGCAGGAATCAGTGCAATTTTTAGGAGGGGTAGGAAGAGGGATATGGAAGCCTAGAACTTTTTTAGATGCAGTTTTTAAGAACCACTGTCCAATAGTTCTCCAAAATTTCATCACCCAGCCGCCAAAGGGTGACCCTAAATCGCTATGCATCAGAATGTTTTCCTATTTCTCCTATTAACTTTCTTCATTTCCTTTTAATGTTTACATATTAAATATTAAAAACTAAGTCACATTTAAAACAATCTCAAGCAAGCATTTTGTCTTGTGGACACCTTAATCCCTAAGGAGACACTCAGAGAGCTATAGTTTTGGCTTCAAGGATAATTTTAAGAGAAGAAATGTGCAGACAAGGCCCAGAGAGGGGGCATGTCAATTCATGCATTCTTTGTGTGTGCTTCAATCTTAAGAATTCCTAAGTGGCAGGAAGCAAGTGTAAGTGAGGTAGGTCTCTTATAGCACCTACCACTGGCTATGCACACAGCCCATGCTCAAGAAACTAGATGGATGGATGGGTGGGTGGGTGGATGGATGGGTGGATGGATGGGTGGATGGGTGGATGGATAGATGGACAGATGAATGGATGGGTGGGTGGACGGATGGGTGGATGGATGGGTGGATGGATGGGTGGATGGATGGATGGATGGATGGATGGATGGATGGATGGATGGATGGGTGGGTGGATGGATGGGTGGATGGATGGGTGGGTGGATGGGTGGATGGATGGGTGGATGGACGGATGAATGGATGGACGGGTGGGTGGACAGGTGGGTGGATGGATGGGTGGGTGGATGGGTGGATGGATGGATGGATGGATGGATGGATGGATGAATGGACGGGTGGGTGGATGGATGGGTGGACGGATGGGTGGATGGGTGAACTGAATACAATTTCCTATTGCTGCCATTACTGACATGCACCTGTAAACTAATGTAATTCTGGTCAGAATGTCCAAGTAAACATACCCACTAATTTTCTCTCAGATCTTTCTTTGCACAGAACTGATATCTATTTATTTTCTGTTCCTTATTCCACCATATGGAAGAAAACCCTATCTCCCTCATCACCCAACAGTTAACCCTCTACACACACCAGGGTCTTCTCACACAAATTAAACAACATAATAGAATGGCATTTTCATTCACGGTATTGTCTCTCCATCTGAGTAAGAGACGAAGCCAGAGATGTTAACGTCTAAGACAGGTGTTCTGTTTTTTTCTGTCATTTATTTGGCACTAACTACCCTTTGCTTCAAAAAAGAAACCAAACCATGCCAACAATAACCTAACCCTCCCTCCCAGCATGGCATGGGGTGCACGTGAGCAGTCCCTGCCAGTCGTGTCATCTACCATAACTCTGTCCCAAATAATTCACTGCCATCCCTATATGTGCATCTGGCTGTTCCGGTTCTTTCTACCCATGTCCAAATTCATTCTTAGATCCCCTTATTCCTCTTTCTCTCCTTTTTTGTAGTTGTCTGTCTGCTTTAGCTTTTGAATGGTGAAGATTTCCAAGGCCAGATAATTCTTGGGCTGGGAATAGCTGATCATAGAGAAATAATCCATCTTGGAGTTGGGGAGAAGAGCTATTAGGGAGGAAGCTGGAGACAGAGGATGGTGCCAAGTGAATCATCAGATGAAAAGGAAACATGGCAGAAGTTGACTAGAATATACAGAAAAGACTCTTTCCCAGATCTCTTGCTTATTCCAGCACTTTCAGGAAAAAAATAATAGCTGAAGAAAGGGAGAACAGGTTTGGGGAAAGTAGTCCTGTGTTCTATGACAGGATTCATTTTGTTGCTGAAGGGAAATAATCTATGAGAGAAGAAGGAGAGAGACAGAGAAAACCAGGAGCAGGGTGGGCGAGACAAAGAGGAAGACATATGGGGAGGGGGGTGGGAGGAGAAGGACGAGGAGGAGAGAACACGGTTTGCGGTGGGAACACTGCTGGAGACACAAGAACCACCCCCAGAAAGAAAATGCCAGCATCTCTGGGCAAAAATCGAAATTGTCAGCACATGCATCTTTGCTGTCAGGAATACACAAAATTTTTTTTTCTTTCAGGATGATTCCCTATTCTGGCATCAGTAGAACACTTTGAACTGAGAGGCTGAGAGCATTTTGCCCCCATCATGCAGCCATTCCAGCCCCTTCCCCAGCATTCCTCATCAGCATCTGTCACCTGCTTTAGACAAATCAATGCTGGCAGCCCAGGCATGGAAGATTCAGGAGCAAGTGACTGACAGATTTCATACAGATTCATGTCTTACAAAACTACAGTGGAAGGAATCTGTCCCTCTTGGAAAAAATGAGGAAACAAAATACAATCTGTAATGCTTACACTTTCTAAAAACAGTTTTCCATTTAATCCTCAGTTGTTAATCTCAATATGAGCAGGAGATAGTCCAAAAAAAAAAAAAAACAAGTAAAATGAGATAATCCTGCCAAAACAATGACGACGTGTTTTGAGCACTTTCTTTGGGTCAGGTCTCTGCTAAACACTTTGCACACATTCTGATTTAACCAGCAGGAAAACAATAGGAAGCCTTTAGTGGCATCTCTGTTTTTATAGATGAAGATGCAGGTTCAGAGAGATTAGGTAACTGGGTCAAAGCCATTCAGCCAACAAGTATACGGGCCAGAATTTTGAGAGACCCTCTGTCTTGACATTGTGCGAAGGGCTCAAATTTTATTTTAACCACAAGTCAGTGTTAAGCTTCTTTCCCACCAGCTTTTTCCTTTACCTGCTAATGGGGGCAAATGGCTAAACCCTTCCTTCCATTTAATTCTTTCCCTGTGCTGTTTAAACAACAATAAGATGATCAAAAATTAGGCATTTGACCTGAATAACAAAAAAATTAAATAATTAACCCCTGATTCATGGTAGCTAATGATATAAAAGAGGAAATAAAAGATTATGTACGGTCCACTGATGCCTGCCTTCTCTACCACATTTGACACTTGACCCCTTTTCCTTTCTTAAAAGTCATTTCTCTTGGATTCAGTGAGCTGCCCCTTACAGAGCTGACCATGGTGCTCCCTGCCCAGCTCCACCAGCCTTGTGATCTTTGCTGCATAGTTTGCTCTGCCTCCCTGCCAACTGTCCCGGGGGTTCAAGGCTCAGTCTGAATCTCACTTTACTTTTCTGTATATGCTCTGCTCCTAAGAGAACTGATCTTTTCTCAGCTGGCCTCTGACAGCTGTACCAACACTATGCTTATGAATTCCAAATCTGTAACTTCACATTCCAGACTGTTTACCTGTAGGCACTTTAAGTCATCCTCACTAATATGTCCAGCCCTCAGCTGAGAATTTAACACATCTTCTGTGAAAAACATGTTCCTACTTCAACTTCTCAATTTCCATTGATCCATCACCATCCTTTCAATCTCAAAACCTAAAAGCCAGTTTTGACTAGTCTATCTTCTGTGTGATCTCTATATAGGACATTATTATCTAAGTAATAAAGATCCTAAAGAAACATCCTTCAAAATTCTCTTGTAGTCCCTGAGACCACCACAGAATACAATAAATTCGGGCCCTTCCTTGTCACCTTGCATTTGGGGGTAGGTCTGACTGGTCTCCCCATCTGGGTCACTCTTCCCCATTTCTCTATAAGATGAATCTTCTTAAAAGAAACATTTCATTAAGTCTTTCCTATGGTTACCTACCAGAATAAAGTTAAACGACACTAATCTAGCTCCAGGGTTTTCCATGACCTACTGACTAGCAGTGACACTCCATCAGCCTAAGCCAGAAACTCAAGTACTAAATAGGCTGTTGCATGGAGAGAAGATTCTAAAGCAGAAAGACATGTCAGAGGTACCAAGTCTTCTACAGAAACATATAATACCTGAAACTTGATGTAATCCTACCTTTTACTGATATATGCTTCTTATCACACTACTTTTTTTTAATGAGAGTTGAAGAGAGTAATGACTTAAGGCCATACAATTAGATGCCAGCTCCTAACATGGTATCTTTCCAAGTAAAGCATACTGCCTTTCAAAACAACAGCTCCATCCCATTAGAACCCCCCGCTTATTTACTGTTACCTGTCTACAGTTCCATTCAGATGAACTTGATCCCAGTGTAACCCTCACATAAGCATCAAGTGTCAATGTCAAGCTCAAATCTTTGTTCATGCTGTCATTCCCATTTGGAGGAATGGCCCCTTGCTTGGACTTCTACATTCTGTATTCTGTGATGTCTAAGTCAACTTCCACTCTCTCCAATTCCTCCATGACGTTTCAAGGTTGCAACTTCAGCCTGCATAGACCACAGTCCTTGACTGTAGCATATGAATTATACTCCCCATTTGAGGCACTGGATTATATTTTGTGTTGCACTTTTGCTTAACATTTTTGTGTGCAGGCTTTGTTTCTTAAACTAAATTCAAGCTCTGAAGAGAATAAGAACATGCCTTTTCTGTTGTCCTTCACACCAAGCACAGCTCTGTACACAGAGTAGGTGCTGCTGTATTTGTTGAAAATGTCAAGAATTTAAGAATAGAACGTGAAACAAAGTCTTAAATAGGTAATCTGAAAGCCCAGAGGAAATAAAGTCCACAGATAATACAAAGCTTAATTTTACAAGTACTTAAGTCAATTCACTCATTTAATGAGTGCCTGCTCTGAGCCGATTAAAGTGCTAAGCAGTAAAATGCGATGGTGAACAAAACAGACACATTGCTGCCAACATGGAGCTAATAGTCTAGTCAAAGGAAGACATAAACATGAAACAAATAATCACATATGTATGCGTGTGCATGCATGTGTATATAACTTAATGAAGTATATGGGGAAAATGGGAAAAAAGTGGATAGATGGGAAATATATTTTGCTACCAAGCCATAAAATTAGAAAACTGATTAGATGAAGGGGGTAAGGGAAAGGAAATAATTAAAGATGACCTGTAAATTTCAACACATGCAACAGAAGGAAAACCATGC